>JAWRYS010000503.1:0-168752 GCA_034769895.1 Magicicada septendecula
AAGAGAAACCGTAGAAAAAAAGGGAATATGGACTGACGTGTTGAATCTTTTGAAAAAAATAGAGGATAATAGTGTGAAGCATCTTAAGAAACTTCTCAAGGATCGTGACGAGTTAAAAACAAGAGTAGATGAAACGGCGGAAAGGATAGATAAGGAGTTTGATAAATTAAAGGATGTTTTTGCCAAACCATGTAAGCTACTCAAAAATAAAGAAAGTGACCTAAACCAGGTGAGTAGTTCTGATAATGGAGGTAATAATGATGATACTTTTACAAACAAGGGGGTTAATTTAAGTGCAGTGGAAATAAAATACGAGGTATGTGAGGTCAATACAAATGATAATCCGAATGGGGTTAGTTTAAATATAAACAAGGAAGTAACAGTTAACAAGGTAAGTAATGACTGTAAAACAAGTGGGAATTATAATGGAGGAATAATTACGAATAGTAATGGTAATAGTTGAAATGCAAATCAGGTGATGAATTATAAGGTAAGTGGCAGTGTTAAAATAAGTAATGATGAAACATTATTTAATAAAAATATTGGTGATATATTAAATAATAGTGGTGATAATGAGAATAGAATAAGAGTTGAGGTTGATCAAAGATTGCTAGTTAGTGTTAATGATTTAGAAAGGGAGTATAGAGATAGATTAAGTGTAGAGGGTGAACAGGGGCAAGTTTATATAGGGTTAAATGTGAAACAGAGATTTCACAAGTTGTTTATGGGGATAAAGATCCTCACTAGGACATTTGGGCGACAATGTGTCGGCAAATAGTCCAAAAAGTTTTTTGTGTTTATCTGGTAGAGCCAGATGGTGTTATAGTAAAGTGGTTTTGCCCTCTATGTGGAATGAGAATGGGAGATTGGGTTGGGAGAGTGGTTATGAAGAGCAAGAGAGAGTAATTGAGTTGTTCAGATTAAGCAGAGATTATGAAGGATTAGTTAAGGAGTTGAATAGTGAGAGAATTATGATAAATAATGTAGACTTACCTTGTGCCGTAGTAAACAATGATTATGATATCAACATTGATGATAAATATTTACCTGTTGGGAGTAGTGTCCTTGTAGTAGCTGATAAGTGTGATAATGAGGTAACACATCTGGGTTTAACAATAAATACTAACGGAGACTTGACAAAAAATACTAATTCAGACATGGATTATGAGAAAATAATAATGGGAGGTAACCCTGAGCATTATTATTATGATATATTGGAAAAAATGAATTTTTATGGTTATTACATGAATGATAGCCATATGATGGGTACAAATAAAAATGAACAGTGTTATGTGGGCATTCGATTAATTTTCGATGACGGCGGTTAGACAGTCTAAGAATGAACATTTAATTATGTGTGTTAAGGGCAATTACTTGGCTTATTTAGGTAATGAAGTGTGGTAAACAATAATTGGATATGACAAAAATTTGTAAATAAATGTGTTAGTGTTAAATGTATTGTGTCAGTATTATCTTGTTGCAATGTGTACTATAGCTTGTGTAAAACATGTTTGTAATAAGGATGAATGGTATAATATTTTTTTTACTAAAATAAGGAACAAGAGGTAATAATGAATTTTATTTTGCATTGTGTGTTTATATTAAAAGTGTTTAAAATAATGTAATTAAATTTAAACTGTTTTGATTGGAGTTAAAATGAAGCTAATTTAAAAATGTGAATTTTAATGAAGCCAAATTAATTGTGATTTAAATTTTGCTTTGAATTGTAACAAATAGTAATTGATTAAAACGTACAGACTAACAAGATTTATAGAAATTGAAAATTGAAGGAAGTGTTAGTGGTGATGTAACCTGAAATGTTGAGACTGAGTCAGTGTATAAAACAAGTCTTGTATACAACTGTTAATATAAACAGGTATGTTGTCTGTTGTGTGACTATTGTTTACAGTCATGCTCAGAGTTGATAGCTGTTGTATTTTGATGAATCAGTGCTATGAGCAAATTCTATTATGAAATAAAAGAAATCCAGATGTGAAGAAATAATGTAATTTTTCATGTTAATGTAGAATCATGTTGAAAAATGTAATTAAAGTAAATGAAATTGGTAATTAAATTAATTGAAAAGGTGAATTTTAGTAATGAATGTAAACGTATTTTGATTTGAATTTTAACTGTAAATAATAATTGATGAAAACGTAATGATTGAAATATTCATTTAAAATTGGAAACTGAAGGAAATTATTGGGTAAAAATAATCAAAAATGTTTGAGTTAATCAATGTGTTATTTTGGAGGGGTAATAATGTATTGTGAACATTATTCAATTTGTATGAAATTCAAATGTATTAGGTGTAAGTATACCGTAAGTCTATATGGCCAGGTGGACCATGTATTTTATGAAGGCCAGTTATAGAGTTGATGGAAACCAATGTTTATTATGTTGTATCCTGTTTATGTAATTATGTACGAATATAGAACAGCGGTCATTGTAGGCCGACTACACTAAATGGAAAGCCAGTACTTTGTATATAAAAGAACCAGTACTTTGTCAATGAACCAGTACGACTAAGAGGGAACAAATCAGTCGTGGATATGGTATAATGGAAGGCCGTTTGTTAATCTTTTAATTGAATGTTACAGCATCAGGTGATACTGTGGCGGGCGCCTATCTGATTTTATGGTGTTGGGATCTCGAGCAGAGAAGTCCAGTAAGGTCGGATGGGTACAGCCACAGTCACCAGACTAGGGGGGTAAGTACCCATGATTTTAGCAAAGAACTAAGGGGGTTACGGCGCCATCTCCTCACTGATCCTCTTAGGTTTTAGGCAATGAGAGTTTTTATGCTTCGGCACAAAACCTCACATTGGGGGGGGTATTGTAACGGTACAGGTTGTGTGTCAGAGACAGTAAGGATTCAATTCAGTTTTAATTTGAAAGCAGTTAGTATTCACCTGTGAGGTGCCCCATTGTAACCAGCAACATACAATGTTATCATAAACTGTTGATGTCTAGACTGCGCAGCCCAGACGTATTACGCAATAGCTTGCCAGCAGCAGTCTTTGTGAATCACAGTAAGCAGATTGTCACCATAGTGTTTGCATCAGACAGTGGCAGCATATAGTCATCTATAAGTAAAACTTTATAACAGTGGCCTCTGGCAGTTACGGTAGGCCAAAGCGATTACAGTAGCCTAGGCCTGCCGAACCTTATTAAAAAGTGTGTAAAAAGAGTAAAATGAAGAAAGAGATCGAGACAAAAACGAATACGTTAATTTGTACAGTTAGAACAGCTCTTTGTGATGTGGCGAATGTGAAAGTGAACTACGAGTGATAGGGTAACAACTGGACCACATGTCAGCTAAGTAACAAATATATACGAAAGTGACTCCTTAACAATCTGATATCAGTAAAAAGCTATACAAATTTAGATGTATAAAAGAATTAATGAGAACACGATAAAGGGGGTAATTAGAGGTAAAGAGAGAGAGAGTGTATGCGAGTAAAAAGGGTAGTAATAATTAAAGTACTGGTTCATAGCGAAGTGTAGTTATTTAAAGGAATCTAATTAAATAGATTTGTTTATAATCGTTGAGTAAAGAGGGAATATGATATGGTCAATAAAATAAGATTTGTCTCAATATAAAACATGTGTTAGATTAAGTTATTACGCCATAACCATTTCCTATTCTGTGCTGAAAACCTCGTCTAATGTTCTTTGGGATTTTCTGAGTTTTAAGGGTAGTTATAAGGGCAAGAGTGTAAAGGTTTCAATATTAAACCATAAAATATTGTGGCGACCTGGGTAGTTTAATAAGATAAGTTTTATAAAGGGGAATATGACGGCAGGTAAAATTCTGGCAGCGGTGAGTTTTGGTAATAATATTATTGTATTATATTATTTTGGAATCTTCTGATAAAATCAAGACCTTTACATTGGTGACTCGCTGCCAGGATGTTTGTATAAATATTATATGAACTAGACCTGTTTTGAGGCACAGAAAATAGGTTGTGGTAATGGCATATTTGTAAAATTTTGAATTATTGCATAGATTTAGGTTCAGGTAGTGTAAAGTGCTTGTGAAATTATTGTTTATTTTTATATTTGGATAACGAGTTTAGTTGCAGAGTATTTTAATTGGGTGTGTAATTATTGTGTAATAGGAGGGTAGGAATTTTGTATGAAGTGTATTATATAAAAAATAGAATATCATGGCGGATGTAAGAGAAACCGTAGAAAAAAAGGGAATATGGACTGACGTGTTGAATCTTTTGAAAAAAATAGAGGATAATAGTGTGAAGCATCTTAAGAAACTTCTCAAGGATCGTGACGAGTTAAAAACAAGAGTAGATGAAACGGCGGAAAGGATAGATAAGGAGTTTGATAAATTAAAGGATGTTTTTGCCAAACCATGTAAGCTACTCAAAAATAAAGAAAGTGACCTAAACCAGGTGAGTAGTTCTGATAATGGAGGTAATAATGATGATACTTTTACAAACAAGGGGGTTAATTTAAGTGCAGTGGAAATAAAATACGAGGTATGTGAGGTCAATACAAATGATAATCCGAATGGGGTTAGTTTAAATATAAACAAGGAAGTAACAGTTAACAAGGTAAGTAATGACTGTAAAACAAGTGGGAATTATAATGGAGGAATAATTACGAATAGTAATGGTAATAGTTGAAATGCAAATCAGGTGATGAATTATAAGGTAAGTGGCAGTGTTAAAATAAGTAATGATGAAACATTATTTAATAAAAATATTGGTGATATATTAAATAATAGTGGTGATAATGAGAATAGAATAAGAGTTGAGGTTGATCAAAGATTGCTAGTTAGTGTTAATGATTTAGAAAGGGAGTATAGAGATAGATTAAGTGTAGAGGGTGAACAGGGGGCAAGTTTATATAGGGTTAAATGTGAAACAGAGATTTCACAAGTTGTTTATGGGGATAAAAGATCCTCACTAGGACATTTGGGTGACAATGGGTCGGCAAATAGTCCAAAAAGTTTTTTGTGTTTATCTGGTAGAGCCAGATGGTGTTATAGTAAAGTGGTTTTGCCCTCTATGTGGAATGAGAATGTGAGATTGGGTTGGGAGAGTGGTTATGAAGGGCAAGAGAGAGTAATTGAGTTGTTCAGATTAAGCAGAGATTATGAAGGATTAGTTAAGGAGTTGAATAGTGAGAGAATTATGATAAATAATGTAGACTTACCTTGTGCCGTAGTAAACAATGATTATGATATCAACATTGATGATAAATATTTACCTGTTGGGAGTAGTGCCCTTGTAGTAGCTGATAAGTGTGATAATGAGGTAACACATCTGGGTTTAACAATAAATACTAACGGAGACTTGACAAAAAATACTAATTCAGACATGGATTATGAGAAAATAATAATGGGGGGTAACCCTGAGCATTATTATTATGATATATTGGAAAAAATGAATTTTTATGGTTATTACATGAATGATAGCCATATGATGGGTACAAATAAAAATGAACAGTGTTATGTGGGCATTCGATTAATTTTCGATGACGGCGGTTAGACAGTCTAAGAATGAACATTTAATTATGTGTGTTAAGGGCAATTACTTGGCTTATTTAGGTAATGAAGTGTGGTAAACAATAATTGGATATGACAAAAATTTGTAAATAAATGTGTTAGTGTTAAATGTATTGTGTCAGTATTATCTTGTTGTAATGTGTACTATAGCTTGTGTAAAACATGTTTGTAATAAGGATGAATGGTATAATATTTTTTTTACTAAAATAAGGAACAAGAGGTAATAATGAATTTTATTTTGCATTGTGTGTTTATATTAAAAGTGTTTTAAATAAAGTAATTAAATTTAAACTGTTTTGATTAGAGTTAAAATGAAGCTAATTTAAAAATGTGAATTTTAATGAAGCCAAATTAATTGTGATTTAAATTTTGCTTTGAATTGTAACAAATAGTAATGGATTAAAACGTACAGACTAACAAGATTTATAGAAATTGAAAATTGAAGGAAGTGTTAGTGGTGATGTAACCTGAAATGTTGAGACTGAGTCAGTGTATAAAACAAGTCTTGTATACAACTGTTAATATAAACAGGTATGTTGTCTGTTGTGTGACTGTTGTTTACAGTCATGCTCAGAGTTGATAGCTGTTGTATTTTGATGAATCAGTGCTATGAGCAAATTCTATTATGAAATAAAAGAAATCCAGATGTGAAGAAATAATGTAATTTTTCATGTTAATGTAGAATCATGTTGAAAAATGTAATTAAAGTAAATGAAATTGGTAATTAAATTAATTGAAAAGGTGAATTTTAGTAATGAATTGAAACGTATTTTGATTTGAATTTTAACTGTAAATAATAATTGATGAAAACGTAATGATTGAAATATTCATTTAAAATTGGAAACTGAAGGAAATTATTGGGTAAAAATAATCAAAAATGTTTGAGTTAATCAATGTGTTATTTTGGAGGGGTAATAATGTATTGTGAACATTATTCAATTTGTATGAAATTCAAATGTATTAGGTGTAAGTATACTGTAAGTCTATATGGCCAGGTGGACCATGTATTTTATGAAGGCCAGTTATAGAGTTGATGGAAACCAATGTTTATTATGTTGTATCCTGTTTATGTAATTATGTACGAATATAGAACAGCGGTCATTGTAGGCCGACTACACTAAATGGAAAGCCAGTACTTTGTATATAAAAGAACCAGTACTTTGTCAATGAACCAGTACGACTAAGAGGGAACAAATCAGTCGTGGATATGGTATAATGGAAGGCCGTTTGTTAATCTTTTAATTGAATGTTACAGCATCAGGTGATACTGTGGCGGGCGCCTATCTGATTTTATGGTGTTGGGATCTCGAGCAGAGAAGTCCAGTAAGGTCGGATGGGTACAGCCACAGTCACCAGACTAGGGGGTAAGTACCCATGATTTTAGCAAAGAACTAAGGGGGTTACGGCGCCATCTCCTCACTGATCCTCTTAGGTTTTAGGCAATGAGAGTTTTTATGCTTCGGCACAAAACCTCACATTGGGGGGGGGGGGTATTGTAACGGTACAGAATTGTGTGTCAGAGACAGTAAGGATTCAATTCAGTTTTAATTTGAAAGCAGTTAGTATTCACCTGTGAAGTGCCCCATTGTAACCAGCAACATACAATGTTATCATAAACTGTTGATGTCTAGACTGCGCAGCCCAGACGTATTACGCAATAGCTTGCCAGCAGCAGTCTTTGTGAATCACAGTAAGCAGATTGTCACCATAGTGTTTGCATCAGACAGTGGCAGCATATAGTCATCTATAAGTAAAACTTTATAACAGTGGCCTCTGGCAGTTACGGTAGGCCAAAGCGATTACAGTAGCCTAGGCCTGCCGAACCTTATTAAAAAGTGTAAAAAGAGTAAAATGAAGAAAGAGATCGAGACAAAAACGAATACGTTAATTTGTACAGTTAGAACAGCTCTTTGTGATGTGGCGAATGTGAAAGTGAACTACGAGTGATAGGGTAACAACTGGACCACATGTCAGCTAAGTAACAAATATATACAAAAGTGACTCCTTAACAATCTGATATCAGTAAAAAGCTATACAAATTTAGATGTATAAAAGAATTAATGAGAACACGATAAAGGGGGTAATTAGAGGTAAAGAGAGAGAGAGTGTATGCGAGTAAAAAGGGTAGTAATAATTAAAGTACTGGTTCATAGCGAAGTGTAGTTATTTAAAGGAATCTAATTAAATAGATTTGTTTATAATCGTTGAGTAAAGAGGGAATATGATATGGTCAATAAAATAAGATTTGTCTCAATATAAAACGTGTTAGATTAAGTTATTACGCCATAACCATTTCCTATTCTGTGCTGAAAACCTTGTCTAATGTTCTTTGGGATTTTCTGAGTTTTAAGGGTAGTTATAAGGGCAAGAGTGTAAAGGTTTCGATATTAAAGCATAAAATATTGTGGCGACCTGGGTAGTTTAATAAGATAAGTTTTATAAAGGGGAATATGACGGCAGGTAAAATTGTGGCAGCGGTGAGTTTTGGTAATAATATTATTGTATTATATTATTTTGGAATCTTCTGATAAAATCAAGACCTTTACATTGGTGACTCGCTGCCAGGATGTTTGTATAAATATTATATGAACTAGACCTGTTTTGAGGCACAGAAAATAGGTTGTGGTAATGGCATATTTGTAAAATTTTGAATTATTGCATAGATTTAGGTTCAGGTAGTGTAAAGTGCTTGTGAAATTATTGTTTATTTTTATATTTGGATAACGAGTTTAGTTGCAGAGTATTTTAATTGGGTGTGTAATTATTGTGTAATAGGAGGGTAGGAATTTTGTATGAAGTGTATTATATAAAAAATAGAATATCATGGCGGATGTAAGAGAAACCGTAGAAAAAAAGGGAATATGGACTGACGTGTTGAATCTTTTGAAAAAAATAGAGGATAATAGTGTGAAGCGTCTTAAGAAACTTCTCAAGGATCGTGACGAGTTAAAAACAAGAGTAGATGAAACGGCGGAAAGGATAGATAAGGAGTTTGATAAATTAAAGGATGTTTTTGCCAAACCATGTAAGCTACTCAAAAATAAAGAAAGTGACCTAAACCAGGTGAGTAGTTCTGATAATGGAGGTAATAATGATGATACTTTTACAAACAAGGGTTAATTTAAGTGCAGTGGAAATAAAATACGAGGTATGTGAGGTCAATACAAATGATAATCCGAATGGGGTTAGTTTAAATATAAACAAGGAAGTAACAGTTAACAAGGTAAGTAATGACTGTAAAACAAGTGGGAATTATAATGGAGGAACAATTACGAATAGTAATGGTAATAGTTTAAATGCAAATCAGGTGATGAATTATAAGGTAAGTGGCAGTGTTAAAATAAGTAATGATGAAACATTATTTAATAAAAATATTGGTGATATATTAAATAATAGTGGTGATAATGAGAATAGAATAAGAGTTGAGGTTGATCAAAGATTGCTAGTTAGTGTTAATGATTTAGAAAGGGAGTATAGAGATAGATTAAGTGTAGAGGGTGAACAGGGGGCAAGTTTATATAGGGTTAAATGTGAAACAGAGATTTCACAAGTTGTTTATGGGGATAAAAGATCCTCACTAGGACATTTGGGCGACAATGTGTCGGCAAATAGTCCAAAAAGTTTTTTGTGTTTATCTGGTAGAGCCAGATGGTGTTATAGTAAAGTGGTTTTGCCCTCTATGTGGAATGAGAATGTGAGATTGGGTTGGGAGAGTGGTTATGAAGAGCAAGAGAGAGTAATTGAGTTGTTCAGATTAAGCAGAGATTATGAAGGATTAGTTAAGGAGTTGAATAGTGAGAGAATTATGATAAATAATGTAGACTTACCTTGTGCCGTAGTAAACAATGATTATGATATCAACATTGATGATAAATATTTACCTGTTGGGAGAAGTAGTGTCCTTGTAGTAGCTGATAAGTGTGATAATGAGGTAACACAGCTGGGTTTAACAATAAATACTAACGGAGACTTGACAAAAAATACTAATTCAGACATGGATTATGAGAAAATAATAATGGGGGGTAACCCTGAGCATTATTATTATGATATATTGGAAAAAATGAATTTTTATGGTTATTACATGAATGATAGCCATATGATGGGTACAAATAAAAATGAACAGTGTTATGTGGGCATTCGATTAATTTTCGATGACGGCGGTTAGACAGTCTAAGAATGAACATTTAATTATGTGTGTTAAGGGCAATTACTTGGCTTATTTAGGTAATGAAGTGTGGTAAACAATAATTGGATATGACAAAAATTTGTAAATAAATGTGTTAGTGTTAAATCTATTGTGTCAGTATTATCTTGTTGTAATGTGTACTATAACTTGTGTAAAACATGTTTGTAATAAGGATGAATGGTATAATATTTTTTTTACTAAAATAAGGAACAAGAGGTAATAATGAATTTTATTTTGCATTGTGTGTTTATATTAAAAGTGTTTTAAATAAAGTAATTAAATTTAAACTGTTTTGATTGGAGTTAAAATGAAGCTAATTTAAAAATGTGAATTTTAATGAAGCCAAATTAATTGTGATTTAAATTTTGCTTTGAATTGTAACAAATAGTAATTGATTAAAACGTACAGACTAACAAGATTTATAGAAATTGAAAATTGAAGGAAGTGTTAGTGGTGATGTAACCTGAAATGTTGAGACTGAGTCAGTGTATAAAACAAGTCTTGTATACAACTGTTAATATAAACAGGTATGTTGTCTGTTGTGTGACTATTGTTTACAGTCATGCTCAGAGTTGATAGCTGTTGTATTTTGATGAATCAGTGCTATGAGCAAATTCTATTATGAAATAAAAGAAATCCAGATGTGAAGAAATAATGTAATTTTTCATTTTAATGTAGAATCATGTTGAAAAATGTAATTAAAGTAAATGAAATTGGTAATTAAATTAATTGAAAAGGTGAATTTTAGTAATGAATTTAAACGTATTTTGATTTGAATTTTAACTGTAAATAATAATTGATGAAAACGTAATGATTGAAATATTCATTTAAAATTGGAAACTGAAGGAAATTATTGGGTAAAAATAATCAAAAATGTTTGAGTTAATCAATGTGTTATTTTGGAGGGGTAATAATGTATTGTGAACATTATTCAATTTGTATGAAATTCAAATGTATTAGGTGTAAGTATACCGTAAGTCTATATGGCCAGGTGGACCATGTATTTTATGAAGGCCAGTTATAGAGTTGATGGAAACCAATGTTTATTATGTTGTATCCTGTTTATGTAATTATGTAGGAATATAGAACAGCGGTCATTGTAGGCCGACTACACTAAATGGAAAGCCAGTACTTTGTATATAAAAGAACCAGTACTTTGTCAATGAACCAGTACGACTAAGAGGGAACAAATCAGTCGTGGATATGGTATAATGGAAGGCCGTTTGTTAATCTTTTAATTGAATGTTACAGCATCAGGTGATACTGTGGCGGGCGCCTATCTGATTTTATGGTGTTGGGATCTCGAGCAGAGAAGTCCAGTAAGGTCGGATGGGTACAGCCACAGTCACCAGACTAGGGGGGTAAGTACCCATGATTTTAGCAAAGAACTAAGGGGGTTACGGCGCCATCTCCTCACTGGTCCTCTTAGGTTTTAGGCAATGAGAGTTTTTATGCTTCGGCACAAAACCTCACATGGGGGGGGGTTTTGTAATGGTACAGAATAGTGTGTCAGAGACAGTAAGGATTCAATTCAGTTTTAATTTGAAAGCAGTTAGTATTCACCTGTGAGGTGCATCATTGTAACCAGCAACATACAATGTTATCATAAACTGTTGATGTCTAGACTGCGCAGCCCAGACGTATCACGCAATAGCTTGCCAGCAGCAGTCTTTGTGAATCACAGTAAGCAGATTGTCACCATAGTGTTTGCATCAGACAGTGGCAGCATATAGTCATCTATAAGTAAAACTTTATAACAGTGGCCTCGGGCAGTTATGGTAGGCCAAAGTGATTACAGTAGCCTAGGCCTACCGAACCTTATTAAAAAATGTGTAAAAAGAGTAAAATGAAGAAAGAGATCGAGACAAAAACGAATACGTTAATTTGTACAGTTAGAACAGCTCTTTGTGATGTGGCAAATGTGAAAGTGAACTACGAGTGATAGGGTAACAACTGGACCACATGTCAGCTAAGTGACAAATATATACAAAAGTGACTCCTTAACAATCTGATATCAGTAAAAAGCTATACAAATTTAGATGTATAAAAGAATTAATTAGAACACGATAAAGGGAGTAATTAGAGGTAAAGAGAGAGAGAGAGTGTATGCGAGTAAAAAGGGTAGTAATAATTAAAGTACTGGTTCATAGCGAAGTGTAGTTATTCAAAGAATTCTAATTAAATAGATTTGTTTATAATCGTTGAGTAAAGAGGGAATATGATATGGTCAATAAAATAAGATTTGTCTCAATATAAAACGTGTTAGATTAAGTTATTACGCCATAACCATTTCCTATTCTGTGCTGAAAATCTCGTCTAATGTTCTTTGGAATTTTCTGAGTTTTAAGGGTAGTTAGATAGCGGGATTTTTATAAGGGGAAGAGTGTAAAGGTTTCGATATTAAACCATAAAATATCGTGGCAACCTGGGTAGTTTAATAAGATAAGTTTTATAAAGGGGAATATGACGGCAGGTAAAATTCTGGCAGCGGTGAGTTTTAGTAGTAATATTATTGTATTATATTATTTTGGAATCTTCTGATAAAATCAAGACCTTTACAACACGTGTTGTTTTCTATTAGTGGCCTCAGGCATGTTCGGTAGGTCGAATCAGTTAAAGTCGGCCTACCCAGGTGTATTATAAATTAATGAAGCAGTAAAAACTTTTAAAATAACACCCCATTCACCAGTTGTAGACCATACGGGACTCATGTATTCTTTCAGTGCCCGTGGGCAGTTCCGGTTAGCCTACAGAAGTGTATAAAAGAATGTAATGGAACAGTGAACAACGTTTTGAAATACTAATTTGGCTGAAGTGGTTATGGTGTAAAAGTTGTGGAACATTTATTTTGGTGTTTTTTTATAAATAAGTAACTTTCAACATAATGTGCAACCACTGACTACCACGTGGCAGATAAGTAACTATCAGTAACAAACTTAAATGGGCAGAATTCATTAAAACTTAATGTAATTTAATATATTTTAATTGTTAAACAAAATCTATTAAATTCATAATCAACAAAATAATGAGATTTCAATAAAAGGGATGGTAAATAGAGAGAAAGAGTGAGTGAGCGTGTGAGAGAAAAAGGGGGCAAGGAGAAAGAGAGCAAAGTACTGATTTGCATACAAAACTTTTTTATATTATTTTTATTTGTCTCAGAAAATTTGTTTTAATAACATTCACAGCAGTAAAAAGAAATAAATATTATGTTTGATAAAATATTAAAATATAAGATTACCATGAACATGAGTTAGTTAATTAATACGCCATTTTACCTTAACCTAATTTCTGTATCTTGAGTTCGTCTACACGACCCTGGAGTTTTAAATAAGGGAATTTTGTAGTAATTATTTCTTTTGAGTAAGTGTAATTGGTTTCCATATTTGCTTCTCAAAATATGGTGGCGGCCCTGTGGACTTTGTGGGTATTTTCTGTGTTAAGGTAAGTCATAAATAGATCATAATAAGCGGGAGGTAAAGTTTTTGTTCTCTTGTTTATTTTTTTGTACAGTTACAATTTAAGATTTATGTTCCTTTAACAAGTGTATCCAATGTGTCCGTTGCCATCTTGTCCTCTGCTTATCTTGATTTAATAGGGCGTGTGAGACATAAAATTGTGTAACTTAATGTATACGTGTGTATGAAAGAAAATAATGTGGCCAGTTCCTGGTTTCTTCTTCTTGTCTTGTTTTTCTACGTTCATAAATAAGAGTACTCGCGCACGAATGTGTGTGTGTGTGTTTTAAGTAAACTTACTTAAACTTGACTGCTCTTCTTGTCTTTGTTGTCGCAGGGTTTTTCAGTGTTCAAAAGTAAGGTTAACCTTCACACAAATGATTAATGAGTGTTGAGGAAAAAGAAATGTGTATATGGGCATGTTGTCTGTCTGGGTAGAGATAAAATGTGTGGGTCGGGTAGCCTTTGCGAAAAAGCACCTTGATGTTTGTGTACACCTAGATTTTGTGTATTGTTGTAGCCTAATGAAAACAATCATTCTCCTCGCTCACATTGCGAAACAGTATGTGTGAAATACAAACGACATCAATCATGTGTATAAGTATAATTACACCATCAAAAATGATACAATAAATATACACAGTTATGCATTACATAATGCCATAAAACACACACACACATGCATAAAGTAGTTATAGAATTGTCAGATGGTTTTAACATCAGCAGTGAATCTATAACAGATGTCAATGTACGGAATTAGAGAGTTACAAATGAAACTGCTGTATAATGAATAAATAGAATATCACTAGGTCTTACCTTATAGAAATACAAATGTAAAACTTCATGTTCACACAATATTGAACGATGTAGTAAGTGTGGAACTGAGCTAAGAAATACTGTCCCACTCTGCTCCATTTCTCGAATACAAATGACCATATAGCAGATCACTTGATCACGTCCTCCTCCACTGCACCGTAACAAGTGCTCAACAAGTTGGGTAAGTTCCAAACAATCTGCGGAAAAATCAACGTATTTGTAGAAACAAGGTAGATCGAGATGCAAAATTAAAGTTTTACAAAGTTATGGGAGTCCCTGTACTATGTAAAGGGACACACACTATGGGTGTGAATTATGGGCAATAACGAAAAAAGACAGTAAAATACAGACCTCGGAAATGGCATTCTCAAGAGTAGTTAAAAGGTGTTCTAAACTTAACCTTATAAGAAATAAGGCCATAAGAGTAGAGTTAAAAGTTTTTAACTTCAATGAAAACTTAAAAGATTACAAACAACAGTGGAAAGAACACTTAGAAAGAATGACATATTCCAGACTTACCAAACAAGTCTGGAAATTCAAACCTATAGGACACAGGTGTGTGGGTAAACCCAGGAAGAGATGGTTGGAGGATTTTTAAGATGGAACAGGCAGCACCTTGCGTATGGCATGTTGTGAAGATGATGATGTATGAAGCATGTCAGTAAATCAGTACTTTTTCTATGCTAACAGTTTATCTCATATTTTAACACGTCCCTGGTACAGATTGTTTCCAAGTTGAGGCTTTATAACTCGCACATGTTGTTAGTTGTTTCTTTTTTACCTTTGCACTAGTGTACTTATCCGTGGTTTCTCCTTACTTCACAACATTACATAACCATAGTGGCAACAACAGTGCAGAATGGCCCACGTGTTTACCATGAGTCAGCTGATAGGCAACTCGCTTATTTTATTGTGTTGATAGCATTTCTATGCAGAAACTTGTTGTGACTGCCTTTGAATATATATTTTTTTAATCGAGTTTACAGCATGTGTGCATACCGTCTTCATTGCTTAAGGTCCAAATGTACCTTACACATTTATAAATGCCTTATAAATGTATAAAGTACCTTATAAATGTACCATCATGCTTGCTATGACTCTCATTTATTATATAATTTACATTAAACAAATTGACTCCTTAATTCTGCAACTGCCCTATAGAAGTCCCATTACAGCATGTAGATTCACAGTTGTTAACTCCATTCTTCTTCATAGCACTGTTCAGACTCAGACATCTGACCAGAATTTCTGTACCATATCTAGAGAAATTTATTGAATATTTTTAATTTCTTTACCTCAAGATGTATTTTCCTGTATTTGGAACATGTTTTTGGGGGAATCTTATTGTTCCCATTCTCAGCCTTCCTAATTTTGTATCTTGTGTTTTGGTTGATTGTTGTTATGCTTTCCTGTTGGTTTTTGGTATTTTATACTGATATTATTGTGTGTGATTGTTGTGTATATATTAACATTTTTTAGTATTTTCGATGCTGAGTGCTTTGAAAATTTTGTCTTGTTTGTATTGATTTGTGCATTAGTTTGTTTAGTTTTGTGTTTGAATATTTATAAATAGGCTATCACATCTTGAGGCAAAGAAATTATAAATATTAAATAAATTATATATGCATCAAGAAATAGACTAGCAAAAAGTGTTTGAAGTTTGTGTGTGTGTGTGTGTGTGTGTGTGTGTGTGTGTGTGTGTGTGACCAATTTAAACAGTTGCAGTAAATATTTAGTTTGTTAAAACAGCCGTAAATGGAGTATTTCGTTGGGGAAAATAATAATTTATTTTTTGTTTTAGTGTAGATATTTTATTTATATTTATATTTATTTTGTTACAGCATTTTCAGGACATCACTACAATTATAAAAGATGAAATTGTTTTAGAAGACGTGGAAAAAGAAAAGAATACACAAGAGGTAAAGGTTTTTTTTTAAATATACAATCAATCTTCCATCTACAAGTAGGTAAGATTCATGGGAGATCAGTCTTCCATTGAAGGCTGTCACTGTATTATCAAAATATTTTTGATGTTGAACATTTATAGTTGAAAATTAGATTCAGTCTTAGCCTTTCCGGTGCTCTGGGTGGGTATACACACAAAATTTTTATGTCCGTATGGTGATCCGATATGGTTAGTCGCACGTCGTTTTAAATTGGTAAAGTGCTCAGAACGGTTTAGTATGCCTATGGCGGTGACACATGGAACAAGCATTGTGCATACAAGGTCAACGAATTGTCTGTAGTTATGAGTCAGCTGTTGAAACAAAGACAGTTCATTCAGTGTATCTGGTGTCATGTAGAAGTTGAGATAATTCACAGATGAGTTTTTGTAAATGCTGCTATTAAATGATATGTATATTTGTTGTTGTGGCGAGTTCCTTTTAGTTACATCTGCAATTGACAGTTGAGTGTTGCTCAGGTTGTGTAATCTTTGCTGTTAGCGATAAATGTAATTGTTGTTGTGGCGAGTTTATTTTTTATCTACATTTGCTAATTGACAGTTGAGTGTTTTGAGATTGTGTAATCTTTGCAGTAAATGACATGTATAATTGTTATTGCGCCCCGTTTTGTAAATGGTAGTGTGCTTCATGTGTATATACACACACTGCTGCTGAAAATATGGTGCACAGGCAAAGCATAACCGCTCACCCGTGTTGGCAGGAAAAAGGTTAAAACATTGAGACACCTGAGATGTCTTGCATTGGTGCTGTCACCCAAGAAGGCGAGTGCTAGTTGATTAGGGTTGGTGATTCAATTTCAGTTATTAGTTTATACAATAACATTGAATTTCCTATACCAGTGAAACACTTGAATGTTGTCTTCTACACTGTTGTTCCTTGTGAGTAATGGGTAGGTTGATGATTGTTATCAACACTTAATATGAATATCTTGTGAATACATCAATAATTGAATGAACGAATTAAATTTTGTTTTTACTCAACCTTTTTTTAGTATTTGCCTTTCTGTCTGTTGAGGTATGTCTCATGATTACTTTTCAATACATCAAATGATTTTGTAAACCTTCACCTGTGTGTTTGTAACTCTACCCTACAGAACCCTATTGTTTTTGACACTGACCCTGCAAAATGTAGGTGGTATAGTGGCAAAAATGTGTGAGGGTGAAAATTTGGAAAACCGTCACAAAAGTCCGTTGGAATATTGAATTAAAGAGAATTTTAACCATTATGAATTTAGTTTCATTTTAAAAATCTTAAAATGTTGGGATGCCAGGGGCCAAAAGTGAGGGAAAATTCTGATAAAATTGCAAAAATTCAAAGAGATTATTGGGCATATGGCATGTGGGATATCAAAGGGAATATTAACTAAAATCTGAATGTAGTGGTGAGCTTTAGAAATTTCAATATTTTGGAATACAAATTTGTAACACAGCACCCTAGAATGAAATCAAAAATTATTAAAATCTGGCCATGGTCAGACTGAAGAATGTTTTAACACAAATTAGATGTTTAGAATTTTTAGCCTGTATTGTGTGCTTACTTTACAGTTGTTACATTTCTGAACAAAAAATATGGAATTTTTAATTAACCCTTTGAACAGTGACAACTCAGTCAGTATGCCGGGCCCCAGAAAGTGGAATTTTTTGAAATTTTGTAAAATGTATTTTAATGCAAAATTGTCAACTTCAATTATAGGCAAATTGATTAAAAATATATAAATAGTGTTAAATTAAAATTGTCTACTTACTTTAAAAGTTCTTCTGTGCGTGAAAAAAAAATAGACACTTCGTCACCCGATTCACAGTTTGTAATATATTCATGAATTTCGTCTTCAGTCAAATATTTAGACATTTTGCAAAGATACTTTATCAGATTACTAAATCAATACTCAACGCTAAATCCAAATTTTACGCACTATAATTTAAATAATACGAATAATAAACGTTATTTATAAACGAAAACACTCCTCACACCTTTACACTTTAGTACACAACGCAGAACGTAACCTCCAAACACAAAGCTGCAGAGCACGTATAAAATTATTCACCACAGCCACGTAAATTACATCAGACTAAGAAGGAATGAATACCAAATGTTTCAGAAAATATCCGCTAGAGTGCAGCACTAATACCATTCCAATAAACGACGTATGACGGCAATACTAACGAAGCAAAATTTGAAAACGTATATATACGTGATTACTGAATTTGGCCCGTCTGACAAAAAACGTGTATATATGTGATTACTGTTCAAAGGGTTAAGAAAGTTGTGTTAGTGGTAATAATCACTATTGTCAGTCCATTGTTAAGCAGCAGGAAAATGGACAGTAGTCGGTACAACTAATTGGAGGAATGAAGCGCCTAGACAATACACAAGTTATGGACTTCACAAAAACAGTGGGAGCTCAGTATATTATCTGAAATGAAGACAGATAAACCTGTTTTAAATGATTTGCTGTAAAATCATTACATGTAGTGGCACTTCTCCTGTGTGTGTATAGTTTGCTACACTCATCAAAATGAGCTATCACATGACTAAAACCATAATGGCTGCCAGACAGTCAACTCTATGTGGGCCACTCTTTATATACAAAACAATCATAAAACCTGTTTAGACATGTGAGAGACAACTATGGGACATGCAACAACACTAATATGCTTCCTGAGCTGCAGAACTTGCTCACTACTTTGAACAAAGTACATTTATTACTGAATGAACTTTTATATTACATCATTTTCGATTAGCAGAAAATCCCAATTACCCTATTTTTTCAAACAGAATTAACACTGTTGCTTAGAAAAATTATTCAGATTAGGGCTTTCAAGCTTCACAGCTCATCGTCAGATCGGAAATAATAATAGGACTAGACAACTTCTTTATACCCCCACTTGCCCTACGACTAGCATACACATTTTCATAAACAAGCTATAAGTTAAATGTCCTTTCTGGCTATTATTAACTAGCGAGTTCAGTCAACCATGTCAGTACTTTTACATTTCTTTGTAGTACATTCTGTGTGTTGTGTGTGTGTTATTTGTGTACATTGTTTTTAATACCTAACATTTTAAAACCTTTCTCATTCACTCTTTTATCTGCAAGTTCCTTTTCAGCACAGTTTCAGAATCAACTTTGCTAAACACCCTTTTAAACCCTTCCTATCACTGTGACTGGGAGCGGTCACTCACACTTATTTCAAAAACATCTCACATATGCAAAATAAAACTTATAGTTTTACCTTATTTCTTTTCCATCTTGCGACTTCGTTATATGTCATACACTACATGTTTCGGGAAACATGTTTCCATCTTCAGGTTTAAAAACTTTTCGTTCTCACATGAAGAACTTGTCAACGTAAATAAAAACTTTTACTAACATCATTAAAAACACACTACATTAATAACGTACCACGCGAAGAATCAGTGCGCACTGTTCGGGTTCATAATCGCAACTGTTGATTTCTCATTCGTCTATAATCTGATAAACATGTTGTAACGCAGTATCGTACAAACTGTTCGAGTTAAATGACAATTGATCGTTGAGCACGAGGTTTTTTGTGTTCTCGATGCTTTGTATATTTCTAATTCTTCTAAAGCGCTCATAATTCGCCCTTTGTTGCAAATATGTAACGGTTTCAAATTTTTGGCGCAACTAGTGTATCTGTGGTTATTATTAATCAAATGTAACGCGAAGTTGGAGGTAGTATATCTAATGCTGCCCTTCGGTATGTGTTCACGAAATCTATCTTTAAATTTTCTCCCTGTCTGGCGAATGTAAAACATGTCACAATCATCGCACACAATTTTATACACACCCGAGTTATTTTCAAGTTCTGAATGTTTATTATGTCTGAAGAAATTCTGCAAGTTATTCGTGGTTTTAAAAAATACATTTAGTTTTTTAAATACGTTTTTTATAATGTGTGGAAGAAGATTAGTATATTCAGTCGCGATAAAAGCGTTCTCTGTATTATTAGATTTAATCACTTTATTTGCTTTGGATTTGTGTTTACAAATTAGTTTGTCTATAATTGTGTCTTTATATCCATTCCTTACGGCAATGAATTTGACAGTGTTTATCTCTTCCTTCAGGCCTTCTTGGTTTAGTGGGAATGACAATAATCTGTGTACGAAAGCATTGAAGGAAGTCAATTTTTGTGTGTATGGGTGATATGAATCTGCATGAATAACCATGTCTGTAGTTGTGGGTTTTCTGTATATCCCAAATTTAAAAGAATCGGTGCATTTATTGATGCATACGTCCATAAAATTTAAGCAATTATATGTCTCTGTTTCCATAGTAAATTTAATGTTACCGTTTATATTGTTCATGTGTTTGAGCATTATATCGATTTGTCTATTTGTGCCGTTGAATATTATAAAGGTGTCATCAACGTATCAGGTGTATGAAATGATAAGTTCGTGCAATTTGTTATGAGCAGAAAAAAGATATTTATTTTCGTAATAATTAAGGTATATTTCTGCCAATAGACCACTGAGCGGGGAACCCATCGCTAATCCTTCTTTCTGCTCGAAAAACTTATCAAAAGTAAAATAATTTTGTTGTAATATGACAATAGTTCTTGAATTTGCTGCTGGCTTAAAACTGCGGCATTAATCAAGTTGGTTTGAAGTATGTTTATAGTCTCATTTACCGGTATGTTAGTGTATAAATTGGTAATGTCAAACGAGACTAGTTTATAGTTTGGGTCAAAATTGACATTCCTTATGTTGTTTATAAATTCCAGGCTATTCTTTATGCTATGAACGTTTGTTAGTTTTATACTATTTTTTAAAATAAGTTATAGTTTTTTAGCTACTATATAACTAGGCGCAGATGTGTAATTAACTAAGGATCGTATGGGCATGTGTTCTTTGTGTATTTGGGCAAGCCAGTGAATAAGGGGGCCCGCGGTTTCATCTGTTTAATCTGGCGTCTAGTGTCTTTGTCAAACAACGTGCATTCATTAATAACGGAGTTTAATCGTTTTGTGTATTTTGTAGTGGGGTTGTTCTTCAGGCGTTCAATGTTGTTGCAGGTAAAGGGCGAATTATAAGCGCTTTAGAAGAATTCAAAATATACAAAGCATCGAGAACATAAAAAAACCTAGGGCTCAACGATCAATTGTCATTTAACTCGAACAGCTTGTATGACACTGCGTTACAACATGTTTATCAGATTATAGACGAATGAGAAATCAACAGTTGCGATTATGAACCCGAACAGTGTGCACTGATTCTTCGTGTGGTACGTTATTAATGTAGTGTGTTTTTAATGATGTTAGTAAAAGTTTTTATTTACGTTGACAAGTTCTTCATGTGAGAACAAAAAGTTTTTAAACCTGAAGATAGGAACATGTTTCCCGAAACATGTCGTGTATGACATGTAACGAAGTCGCAAGATTGAAAAGAAATAAGGTAAAACTATAAGTTTTATTTTAATAACGCGACGTGGAGACCATAATCACAAATTATGAATCTTGAAGCTAATCAAGCACGTCTGGTCTATAAATATAAAAACGCTAAATTGAAGATGCTTAAGAGTAACCTCAATATCAAATTCATTAAAAAATGCATATTAAATAACATCACACCAAAATTCGCCCAAGTTAAGATCAACAACAAATCCATAAGTGCAATTAAGACAAAAATTATTGTAACGGTACAGAATTGTGTGATCCCATAGTTTTAATCTAAATCAGTTTTAATTTTCCATTGTCAGCATACACCTGTGAGGTGCCCCAGTTTAACCAGCAACACACTGTTAGCCTAAACAACCGTCTAGACATATTATGTAACCGCCCCAGCAGCAGTCCTTGTGAATCACAGTATGCAGATTGTCACCCCAGAAGCAACAACAGACAGTAAAGTGTAGCATACAGCTTGCTAAATAAAACGGTGGCCTCGGGTGCAAGATAGGCCGTAATTTATATTGGCCTATCTTTTAAAGTATCTCATAGAAGTTATAAAAGTGTATAAACACTGTAGTGCGCGGTCAAATAATTAAAAACATAAGAGCACGAGTCGCGTACGTCGGCCGACTTTTGTTGTGAAGCTATCCGACAAACAAGTCTGTAAAAGTGTAACAAAATCACAAACTATAACGAATTAAAAAAGACAGAGTGTGTTGTGGTAGTGCGAAAGTTTATGAACTGTGGAAATAACATTGATGACCAGAAACAGTCAACAACACGAGGTGGTGATGGAACTTATTAACGCCGGGGATTGTTAAGTACTCTACGTAACACTATCATAACTATTCCATAAATACTGACATTAAATATAAACACAGTTTTAATTACGGGGTTTAAAAAAAAAGAATAAAAATAAAAGAGTATGAGTGAGAGAGCGTTGCAAAGTGCTGGTCAAAGTTATTTGTAAATTGTATTATTGCTAAGTCATTTTTATATGCGTTTAAACCAATTGATTAAGTACTCATGTCTTATTTTTTTTTGATGTTTTTTGATGTCTCAGGAATTTTGGTTAAAAGAAGAACTTAAACAGCTTTATATAAAGAAAATAAGTTTAAATCGTACGGTATATCGAGCGCATTTAGAAGTTTTAAATACATTGCACCCGGCTATTATCAACAACGTTATCGGAACCGTAAATACACAGATAACAGACACAACAAAAGTCATCATAGCCACGCACAATAAGAAATTCACTAAATTACAACGCGAACAACATACACATAGGGACATCAAATGTAAACATGTTTTCCACAAACGAGTAGACAACCACACTAAAATGATATTCAGCGAAGATGAGATAAAGTTATTATCAAAAGGATTAAATTATAACCTACCCAAATTTAATAAAAATAATTTAGTACGAGAAGTAACTAACGCTGAAGCTGCTCTAAAATACATTAAAAATCAAGGAACACAACAGGAGGCACGTTCTATAATCAACAACAAACTAACGTGACTACTAATAATCAGCAACAACGATATAATGCCTTCAAAATACAAAGGGGAATTTAAGACAGCAAAAAGTATCAAACAAAAACTCGAATTAAATGAAGCAGTAATAACAAAAGCCGATAAAGGCAATACATTGGTTATCATGTATAATTCAGATTACATAAAAAAGGGTTACGAGTTCATTACCTGCAACAACACTGATCGCCTGAAGAACGACGCCACTACAAAATACACAAAACGATTAAACTCGGTTATTAATGAATGCACAATGTTGTTTGACAAAGACACTAGACGCAAGATTAAACAGATGAAACTGCGGGCCCCATATTCACTGGCTTGCCCAAAATATACAAAGAACACATGCCCATGCGACCCTTAGTTAATTACACATCTGCGCCTAGTTATATAGTAGCTAAAAAACTACAACTCATTTTAAAAAATAGTATAAAACTAACAAACGTTCATAGCGTAAAGAATAGCCTGGAATTTATAAACAACATAAGGAATGTCAATTTTGACCCGAACTATAAACTAGTCTCGTTTGACATTACCAATTTATACACTAACATACCGGTAAATGAGACTATAAACATACTTCAAACCAACTTGATTAATGCCGCAGTTTTAAGCCAGCAGCAAATTCAAGAACTATTGTCATATTACAACAAAATTATTTTACTTTTGATAAGTTTTTCGAGCAGAAAGAAGGATTAGCGATGGGTTCCCCGCTCAGTGGTCTATTGGCAGAAATATACCTTAATTATTACGAAAATAAATATCTTTTTTCTGCTCATAACAAATTGCACGAACTTATCATTTCATACACCTGATACGTTGATGACACCTTTATAATATTCAACGGCACAAATAGACAAATCGATATAATGCTCAAACACATGAACAATATAAACGGTAACATTAAATTTACTATGGAAACAGAGACATATAATTGCTTAAATTTTATGGACGTATGCATCAATAAATGCACCGATTCTTTTAAATTTGGGATATACAGAAAACCCACAACTACAGACATGGTTATTCATGCAGATTCATATCACCCATACACACAAAAATTGACTTCCTTCAATGCTTTCGTACACAGATTATTGTCATTCCCACTAAGCCAAGAAGGCCTGAAGGAAGAGATAAACACTGTCAAATTCATTGCCGTAAGGAATGGATATAAAGACACAATTATAGACAAACTAATTTGTAAACACAAATCCAAAGCAAATAAAGTGATTAAATCTAATAATACAGAGAACGCTTTCATCGCGACTGAATATACTAATCTTCTTCCACACATTATAAAAAACGTATTTAAAAAACTAAATGTATTTTTTAAAACCACGAATAACTTGCAGAATTTCTTCAGACATAATAAACATTCAGAACTTGAAAATAACTCGGGTGTGTATAAAATTGTGTGCGATGATTGTGACATGTTTTACATTCGCCAGACAGGGAGAAAATTTAAAGATAGATTTCGTGAACACATACCGAAGGGCAGCATTAGATATACTACCTCCAACTTCGCGTTACATTTGATTAATAATAACCACAGATACACTAGTTGTGCCAAAAATTTGAAACCGTTACATATTTGCAACAAAGGGCGAATTATGAGCGCTTTAGAAGAATTAGAAATATACAAAGCATCGAGAACACAAAAAAACCTAGTGCTCAACGATCAATTGTCAGTTAACTCGAACAGCTTGTACGATACTGCGTTACATGTTTATCAGATTATAGATGATGAGAAATCAACAGTTGCGATTATGAACCCGAACAGTGCGCACTGATTATTCGCGCGGTACGTTCTTAATGTAGTGTGTTTTTAATGATGTTAGTAAAAGTTTTTATTTACGTTGACAAGTTCTTCATGTGAGAACGAAAAGTTTTTAAACCTGAAGATGGGAACATGTTTCCCGAAACATGTCGTGTATGACATATAACGAAGTCGCAAGATGGAAAAGAAATAAGGTAAAACTATAAGTTTTATTTTAATAACGCGACTTGGAGACCATAATCACAAATTATGAATCATATATGCAATTTAATTTTTTTGATAATGTTCTCTATCTGCCCACTACCTTTTACTTCATGATTATATTATAAAATATTCCTTCATTTTTTAATTTAGTTTTAGTATTCATTATATTTTCTAACCCTTTCTCTCTAACTTTCAATATTTCTGACTCCTTTCTAAGGCTTCTTTTAACTGTGTTACTCACTACTTTCCAAATTTGATAGTCTTCTAAAGGATTAACAAACTTATGGTTCTCTTCTATGAAATATATTGCATATAACGAATTTGTTGTTCTATTACCTTCTCCACGTTTGTGGTTAGATAATCTGCATTCGAATTTCCATCCTGTCTCACCTAGGTACACTTTTTTGCATTATTTACATTTTAATTTATGAACTCCATTTCTCTGTAAAATTGGGATTTTTTCTGTGTTTAGTTCTTATCAAATATTGTTTCACGTTTTTTAATTGCTATATCTACTCATATTTTTTAAAACATTGTATAATTTTTCTTGTATGTGATCCTATGTATGTCAGTGACCATGCATAATTCTTTTGTTTTGGTTCATTTTTAGCTTTTTGCATGTTAATACTTTCCATAACTTTATCCACTATGTTAGTGTTACAGCTATTGTTTTTTACAATTCCCTTTATCTTGTTTGTCTCCGTATTTTTTGTTTCTGTCTCTTTTAAGCACCTGTAAGCTCTATAACAAAATGAATTGATTGCCGCCATTTTATTTGTCATCTTTATTTCAGATAATATACTGAGCTCCCACTGTTTTTGTAAAGTGTATAACTTGTGTATTGTCTAGGTACTTCATTCCTCCAACTAGTTGTACTGACTACAGGCCATTTCCCTACTGCTTAACATTGAACAATCTCTTTGTAGATCCCCAAGTTCCCCATATTTAAAAAGCTTTGGTTTTCCATACTTTCTACCTTCATATGTGGTGCTGAATGTTTAAGACTGTCTCTTATTCTTCCTCTTAATCATTTGTGTTGACACAATCTGTTAGTGTGCACACTTTATGATTCACCCAACCAGACACTGGCTCGGCGGCCTCAAACTGGAGCATAGACAAGGGCATCCACTCTATTCTGGTGTATCGTAACCGCTGTTGTAGTTCACTATCTCTGACACCATCAGTAAATATCTGTATCACCGATATCATTCAAAAATTCTCTGGTGCTCTATGATAGGCCAGTCTAACTAGAAAGTCAATACTTGCTTCAAACTTTTCTGCATAGGAGTTCTGGCTGTCAGGTGACACTTTCCGTAGTAGCTCTAAGGCAGATACTTAAAAGCAAGAATAAGTGAAACCAATAATATGTGCTTGTGACTTCAAATTGCCGAAGATATGTTGTCCAGTAGTGCTTCCATCAAATGTTGAGCCCTTGATATGAATAGGCATGACTGCAGTCAAAGTAACTCTCTCTGTTATCTAATTTTCTGTATTTTTTTGGACTTTATCTTTTTTTGGTACAATATGTTGAGCAATTTGATTTGAAACACAGGATTGATTTTTCATTGACTGTTCAACTTTTGTTATTTTATATTTGCAGTTCACTTTCACCATGTAATTCACCCACACCTCCACATAGTAGAACCCAACTCTGCACCAGTATGCTCTTGCAAATGCCTTTGTTCCTATATCAGTGCTTTTATGTGTTCTGTTTCTTGCTTACGTTCTTCTTTTTGTCATTATATCTAAGCAGGGATGCTTTTTATATTTCCTCTGCTAGTCATTGTTTCTCATCCTGTCATTTCTCTGCTTTTTCTGCCTCATGGTGTCATCATTTCTGTGCTTCCTCTGCCTTCTGTGATTATTGTACCATTTGTAATAGCAAATGCACTAGTAAAATTGTAAACATTTCTTGGTACTGTTGCCCTTGTAATTGATTATGATAAAAAGTTTTGATTAATCACACACACACACACACACACACACACACACACACACACACACACACACACACACACACACACACACACACACACACACACACACACACACACACACACACAAAACGATACAAATTAACAAACATAGCGGACTCATTAACTTCAGATATTGGTAATTCAGTACACAGTATAATTTTAAAAATGTCCGTTTTGTACATATAGTTTTAGAGGCCATAGAAGGGATGATAAAAACAACTAGAAGAGCGTGACTGAAAACAAGGGGAATTCATAAGAAGACAAATTGAGGGTTGTGGAAAAAACATTAACAACTGAAAATAAAATTCTTGTAGACACATTTCAAACATAAATGAACTCGAGTCAAATGAAACTATGAAAATTATATAACACATGAACAAAAGTTAAAGGAACATGAAAATAAACACACAGAAATTGACAAGACTCCATGAACACGAACACAAACACACACACAATTACAAAAACAAATTGACAATTTGGGGTTGGGTGGTACTATACAGTGAAATCAAATCACATATATATATACCATAACATACCGGACATTACCACAATAATAAAACAAGGCAGAATAAAGAAACAGGTCAGGTACAAAGAATGACAGGAAAAGTATTCATTCCAGGACCAGGGAAAAAGAGAAAGAGGGAGGCCAAGAAGAATATGGGTGGATGATGTAGATGAAGATTTAAGATGACTGGGAGTCAGAAGGTGTAAAGAGTTGCACAGGATAGACATAAGTTTAGATACATCATTCTGGAGGCCAGAGTTCGTCATGAACTGTAGCGC
The DNA here is from genome assembly GCA_034769895.1 of Magicicada septendecula. Taxonomy (NCBI): domain Eukaryota; kingdom Metazoa; phylum Arthropoda; class Insecta; order Hemiptera; family Cicadidae; genus Magicicada; species Magicicada septendecula. Next base: position 27,625 of record JAWRYS010000503.1, read on the forward strand.
CGTGGAGTAAGTATACCATAACAGAAGAATAGAATCAACATCTAAAGTTCTATGGAGATGAAAATGATAACCTAACAGAGTTCCTGAGGCAATGTGAAAGGACGATAGACACTATTGTAAATCAGTTGACTGGCCAGGACAAAATAAACTTCATTACAAAATATTTTAAGTGTCAGTGGCACCATGGTATACAATTATCTTAGACCAGGTCACAGGATACGAGGACTTCCTCCAAGCTTTTGAGACCGGATACTGGAGTCTGCATGTCCAACTCAAGGTACGTAATCCCTTTGAGTTCAGTAAGTATGTATATGGGCAACAAGTGGAAGAACAATATGTAATACAACAGATAGGAAAGTGAAACATCAGCATCCACAACTTGATGAAGCTGAGCTTATGCGCAAATTCGCCTATCTTCTCTACCAGAACATCAGAGTTGTGATGAGAAGAGGTATAATTCGATTGGAAGATCTGGTATTTGTCTCAGTGGGAAGACCTCATGAACAAGGGTCAAAGTCTAGGTCCCAGTAGGATAACGAAGCAAATACTCCACCTAAATACACACAAGAATACTGAACATAAACCAAGGTGGGAGAATAAAAAAAAAAAAATAAATCAGGAAAACCTTCTGTATCCACAATGAAGGGAAACACTAACTCGTGTGATGTGTGGTTAGCTTCGTTGTGTCATTTACATTTATACTAGGCTACAGAGTTTTGTAATTTTTTAATAGAAATAATACTTTTAAATATGAATTATTTTTTATTGTGAATTATTATTGAATATTTATCTGAAAAAATTTTAAGAATAGGGAGAGCAAAGTGACAGCAGTGAGGAATACACGGATTCTGATCCTGGCTTTGCAGTCAGTGTATCTTATAGTTTACATTGTTAATTATAGAAAGTATAACAAAAATAAGTATATAATTTATTTTAGTATAACATTAAAATAAAAATTTTTATACATATCTAAAAACAAGCAGTATTACAAAAAAGTGGTCCATTTCACAGTGTGGAACTGTTCGTAAGATGGTCGCACTCAAAATGTTAAGTACAGTGGAATGGTGTGTAAGGATGTGTAGCCATGTTTGTAGTATGCACGTGTGAGGGTACAAAATTATTTTATTGAATATATATGAAAAGCATGTTAATTTAAATAATTTTTCTGATATGTAAATTTTTGAGATGGGACATATCAGAATGTTCAAAATAAAAATGTTCGACCTAATTAATGACGGTAATTATTTTAAAAAATAGTAACTAAATGTATGGTAAAAAGGGTTATGGCCATAAATTTGATTGTAAAAATATTCAGGTTTTTTGAACAAGAATTGTTCTGTTCAGAAGCCTTCTTTGACAAGAACTTTTATTATCTGTAGAAAATCATGAGTAGGGGTTACCTAAGAACCAATCTGATTTGCGAATTCAGTTAAAAATTACTTTTAACGGATAGATCAGTCTCTCTTTGGAATCGATAACATGTAATTGCCACTTGGTACATGATCATTAACCTCCCAATCACCACAGACACAAGTTAGAAAATTGCTAGAGTTGCTGCGGGAAATATAGTAGTGCTATTCTGTGAAAGTGCAAGATATCCAATTAGGTATATAGACACTTTAAGCTGACTGAAAAAAGGGTGTTAGCATAACACACCATTTTAGTAATCAGTATTAGTTTGCCGTGAAAGTATGTAACCACGGACAACCCATCATCTGAAGTATCTTAGCCTAGTAAGACTATAGAAAAAAAGCAAATTTCCAGAAACAGCCATTTATGGGCTGATTTTTTTGTAAACGATAGGTTTAGTTAGTGTTTACCTAAAACTTTATCCAAGTTCCACACTTCGGACCGCCCATTTTCCCCGATTTTCCCTGACTTTTCACTTCCGGCAAATAGCAGAGTGCGAGTCACTGAAGTTTTCGTTGATTTTTCCGATGATAAGTTGAAATCAGAAAAATAAAAACACCAGTGTGTTGCCCAGAAAATTTCCTGTTGATCTGTGTTAGTCGTGCATTTTTTTAAAGGCAACATAACTTACAAACAAAATTGAAACTTGCAAAAATGTGCATTTTCAGATTTCCATTAATAATGAGTGAAATGACTTTTCTTCATAAAAAAATTATAGGGTATAGTATTCCTATAGACGAATTTCCATATTTTTATCCCGAAATATTTTGTCATTAAGCCACCATAATTTTTTTCAATTTGAAAACGGAAATTTTTCAAAATTTGGTCCAGTCATCATCCTGACATCACAGGACAAAGTTTTTTTTTAAATACTCGTATTTTCATGCTCTGTCAGCTAGTGAAATAAGTTTGTTCTTTCATAGCTCTCGAAATAATAATTTTTAGCTTTTTTATTGTGCGCTTTTAAACAGCGAATGGCCGTGTGGCTGAATAGAGTATACATATGCGCTGCCAAGCGGCAGCACTACGCACTGCACATTTGCAAACTAATTGTAAATATAGTGATGTGATGAAGCGTTTTTGTTAATTGTGATATTTATATATTTTTTAAACTACCTACAGGAGCCTAATTCAGAACGTGCACTTCTACTTCCACATCTATTTATACTTGTACTTATACTTCCACAACTTTAAAATTTTGTGGAGAAAGCGTTTTTCTTTTCGGTTTTAATATAATCTGTTTTGTTTATTTTTTGAACAAAACTACATAGAAACAAAAGAAATTTGTAAAAATTCTGAAATCGGATGGGTAAAACGCAGACAAACGCAGAATTATGATGTTATAATTGTCGGTGAAGATATTGACTTATTGGTCTTTTAGCACACTATGCAGCAAATGTTCAAGAAAATGTCTACTTTTTCAAAACAAAAATTGGAAGATCGCAAGATGAGGTATATACTCAAAAAATTTTCAGATTTCTAGAACTGAAAGAAATAATTGTGTTTATTCATGCTTTTGGGAACTGCAGCACCACATCTGCCTTTGCTAGCTTAGGTAAAAAAAACTATTTGTGAAATTATTTTAAAATACCTGTGCCTTGTATCATACATAAAAGAATTTTTAAGAAAAATCTCCTAACCCGTCTTTTTTTTTTTAAACTTCCTACAAGTTTCAATTTTTTTTGTAGGTTATGTTGCATTTAAAAAATGTACGACTAATACAGATCGATTGGCAATTTTTCAGGGCTCATGCGGGTACTTTTATTTTTCTGATTTGGTGAAGTAATCATTGCAAAAATCAAGGAAAACTTCAGTGACTCGCGCTCCGCTGTTTGCCGGAAGTGAAAAGTCAGGGAAAATCGGGGAAAATGGGCGGTTCGAAGTCTGGAACTTGGGTAAACGTTTAGGTAAACACTAAACCTATCATTTACAAAAAAATCAGCTCAAAAGATGCTGTTTCTGGAAATTTGCTATTTTTAAATTAGTCTCGGCTATCTGAAGTCTACATAAAAGGGAAGCAAACTTATATTATTTATGCACAATTAAAAAAATAGTAATTTAAAAGAATGATTATTTAGAATATTCCCTTTTTAAGAAAGTACACTGACATACTATTATGCCTCTTATGTGTAGCACAAAATAGAAATGATCTATAACATCAAAACGTAAAACACATTAAAAACCAATTGTAAAATTTTTGTATATTTCTTTTGTGTCTGGCAGGAATATCAACTTTGAATGATTATTAAAATTATATATCTTGGCAAATAATCTGCAAAATAGTATTATATTTTTGTTGAATTAAATTGTAAGTTTATTAATATTTTAATAAAACAATATTTACTTTAAGTAAACGTAATTATTATTTACAAGACCACCCATTCTAAATTGATTAGAGAAATTATTTTTAATAATACTTAAAATTCCATGTTACTTATTTTATTCTACTATTTACATTTTCGTTTTGATTTTACTTCACTAGCTCATACTTCAGTTCTATGTTAGTTGTTTCTTTGTTTGGAACAAACTAATTATTTATTTTTTACTTCTGTGTGTGTGTGTGTGTGTGTGTTTGCAGCTTCTGGATATATGAGACGATGACAACGATGATGATGTTGATGCCAATTTCCTGTCTCTAATAAAACCTTAAGAGTGGCCCCATGAGTAAGTTATTTGCATCTTCCAGTGGCAGTGGAAAGAAAGTGCATTTCTTCCTATGGCATTGTCTGAATTGCAAAGTGTGTGTTGTAGACTTCAAATTTGATTAAATAAGCATGTTTAATTATTGTCATTAATTCATTCGTGTCTGGACAGGAGTTCTCTAACCAATCAAAATACATGCGTACACAGGGATTGTCCACATTTGCAGCACAATACCTGTTTCTGTTGGTAGAACACACACACACACACACACACACACACACACACACACACACACACACACACACACACACACACACACACACACACACACACACACAGCATAAAATTGACAAGCTAGAGTCTGTAATTTTTGCCTGTACATACACAGACACTACTTAAAATTATTTCTAACAACCTCTCTCTATGAATTATTTAGAAAAATACTGCCATTGTTAAATATACAAATATATGTGTTGTTGCATATGTACCCCAGGTGTTATTGGTTTTGAATGGTTTTCCAATTTTATTTACATCTTCACATACGTAATTATTTACATAACAGTAGGTTTTAAAATTGCTTCTTATAAAAAAGATTTAATCAAACATAGTAAACACTGCCATGGTGGGATACAAAATTCTGCCATCTTTCTTTAGATGTATTGTTCTCTGTTAAAGATATCCTGTGTCACATTGTATGTGTTATATTTACTTGCTTTGTAGGAAGATGCTATTTAACAACAATTTCTATACCTTTCTTTTCGTGGCGCTATTTCTACCTGTTTCTCTAATAACGTGCTGTTTATTCTGAGACTAGTACTGTGTTCACCCTTGGTCTCTCTCTCTCTCTCTCTTTCTCTCTCATTCTCTCTCTCTCTCTCTCTCTCTCTCTCTCTCTCTTTGTTGTTCATGTTGTTCATATCATTTTGCTGTTCTCCAACCTTGCTTGCATGTCTCTCTTCATAGCGATTCCTTCTATTTCTGGCCAAAGTTTTCTCTTACACTCTCCTCTCTTCTTTCTTGCAGTTCCTTTTGGTTGCCATCACGTATCACCTCTAGAGAATTGCTTTTATTTTTGTAATCTGTGTGAGCAAAATTAATAATTCTTCAATGGTGTTAATTCCTTGTATGTATATTTATTTATTATACATATATATGTATATATTTTAATTCCTAATCGTATATTTCAGTTCAATTGATATGCTAATTTTAACACTAACTCGTGTTCAGTGAATTTTGGTGTGCTTACTCCCTTCAACAGGCTGAATGATGCTCTCTTCAAGGGTAAGTTTTCCATGTGTTTAATATCTACCATATTGGTGTCTTACCTGTCTTTGTATATCAATATTCCAATAGCAGCGATATTCAAACGAGTCTTATATTGTTCACAAATAATTCACTTGTCTTAATCATGTGGCAGCAGAATCTTGAAAATGTTTATTTACTATGCAAGCTTCTCTGTCAATTATATTATTATCTATCAATTCCATTTCTTGTTCAATATTCAGATGGAATTCAGTTTGATTGTTCTTCAATCCTTAAATATTAAATTAGTTCTCTCTTCCATATGTGTAGGATGCAGAATCATCTGCACCAGTCTTCTCTTTATTTCCATTCTAAGATTTTCTACTTCAATGTGTAAATCTTTGTAGAACGTATTATTTATTTGACTTGGATAGTCTTGTTGTTTTGGTAGACGATAGCAGTTTGCAATGAGTACTTCTGACTACTAACACTTGTGTCTTACTTATGTATTCACGTACTCTTTTACTGGCTTAAAATCACACACACAGAGCTTAAAATGCTCTTGGTGTTCACTTTGACAAGTTACCGCTTGTAAACTTTCCCTGCACATACACATAGCACTACTTAAAACTATTTTTAACAACTACTCTATATTCATTATTTATAAAAAAATTCTAGTGTGGTTAAATATGCAAATGTGTGTGTGTGTGCGTGCACGCGCGCGTGCACCATTCACCATTCAATTATATACAAATTTGCTTATAAAAGTCTACTGTTTTCCTATGAAGAGTAATGCAATACTGTAATCATACATAGGGTAAGGTTTAATTTTTCCAAGGCGAAAGGTACATCACAGGTAGAACATGATTTTTAACACTACTTTCTACTGCTCCAGTGTTCCAATTATGTGAATTATTACAGTTGTGTATTCATTTGTTCCAGTGTTACTTATTTACGCCCATGAATAATATCTGTGAAGAAGAGGATTCTACTCTTGATTGTGAACTGTATAGGGAAAAGTCAATTCAGAATACTTTAGGAGACCATCTGTCACCACACAAGTTAATACGTTCTGGCATTAAGAAGTACCAGTGCGATGTTTGTTCAAAATCATTTTCTTGGTCAGGCAATTTGTCAAGACACAAGTTAATACATTCTGGTATTAAAAAGTACCAGTGCGATGTTTGTTCAAAATCATTTTCTCAGTCAGGCCATTTGTCACAACACAAGTTAATACATTCTGACATTAAGAAATACCAGTGCAATGTTTGTTCAAAATCATTTACTGATTTAAGCAATTTGTCACAACACAAGTTAATACATTCTGGCATTAAGAAGTACCAGTGTGATGTTTGTTCAAAATCATTTTCTCAGTCAGGCAGTTTGCTAACACACAAGTTAATACATTCCGGCATTAACAAGTACCAATGCGATGTTTGTTCAAAATCATTTACCCTTTCAAGCAATTTGTCAAAACACAAGTTAATACATTCTGGCATTAAGAAATACCAGTGCGATGTTTGTTCAAAATCATTTACCCATTCAAGCAATTTGTCACAACACAAGTTAATACATTCTGGCATTAAGAAGTACCAGTGCGATGTTTGTTCAAAATCATTTTCTCAGTCAGGCAGCTTGTCAAAACACAAGTTAATACATTCTGGCATTAAGAAATACCAGTGTGATGTTTGTTCAAAATCATTTACTGAGTCATGCAGTTTGGTTAAACATAAGTTAATACATTCTGGCATTGTGAATTACCAGTGCGATGTTTGTTCAAAATCATTTACTCAGTCAAGTAATTTGTTAACACACTTGTTAATACATTCTGGCATTAAGAAATACCAGTGCGATGTTTGTTCAAAATCATTTACTTATGCAAGTAGTTTGTCAGAACACAAGTTAATACATTCTGGCATTAAGAAGTACCAGTGTGATGTTTGTTCAAAATCATTTTCTCAGTCAGGCAGTTTGTCAAAACACAAATTAATACATTCTGACATTAAGAAATACCAGTGTGATGTTTGTTCAAAATCATTTACTCAGTCATACGGTTTGTCAATTCACAGGTTGATACATTCTGGCATTAAGCAGTACCAGTGCGATGTTTGTTCAAAGTCATTTTCTCAGTCATGCAATTTGTCAAAACACAAGTTAATACATTCTGGCATTAAGAAATACCAGTGCGATGTTTGTTCAAAATCATTTACTGAGTCAAGAAATTTGTTAACACACAAGTTAATACATTCTGGCATTAAGAGATACCAGTGTGATGTTTGCTCAAAATCATTTACTCAGTTAGGTAATTTGTCACAACACAAGTTAATACATTCTGGCATTAAGAAGTACCAGTGCGATGTTTGTTCAAAATCATTTTCTCAGTCAGGCAGTGTTTCAAAACACAAGTTATTACATTCTGGCATTAAGAAGTCCTAGTGAGATGTTTGTTCAAAATCATTTACTCAGTCAGGTGAATGGTCAATTCACAAGTTAATACATTCTGGCATTAAGAAGTACCAGTGTGATGTTTGTTCAAAATCATTTACTGATTCAAGCACTTTATCAAAACACAAGTTAATTACATTCTGGTATTAAGAAATACCAGTGTGATGTTTGTTCAAAATCATTTACTCGTTCAGACAATTTGTCACAACACAAGTTAATACATTGTGGCATTAAGAAGTACTGATGAGTTCTTTCTACAAAAGTATTTAATTTGGCATAACCTGTTGTATTATAAATAATGTATGCTGGAATTAAATAATAACAGTGATGTAACAAAATTTTCTGTTTGAACATTTTGAGTGTAAATTAATCAATTATACTATTACGAACCATTACTGTGTGGTATGTAAGAATAGTTTCTATTGCCCAAGAAGTTTTAGCAATATAATAAAACTTACCAATATAATGTTTTTAAACAGAAACCTTTAAGCATAATTACACAAATAAATTAATATATGCTGTCATATTGCCACTGTAAATATGTAATGTGTCTATGATATTTGGCACTACAAAACAATAATGAAATTTGTAACAAAATTTTACTGTTTACCTTGCAAATTAAAATCATTAAATTTTATATTGTAATGTAGTGTGAAATTATTGATACACATTTATCCTGTAATTCAATTTATCACTGCATGAGTTACAGTGATATTTGTATGTTTAGTTGAAATTATTTGGAAGTCTTTGTTTCTTGCCATACATAGAGAGATTATACTTTTCACACAAGATTTTTGTCTGGCTACTACAGCCTTCACGATGACAGAGTCCTGGAGTCTTAACACATCTTGTAAGTTGTATTTAAAGCTCACAGGTTATTTCATCTAGCAGATTTCTGATTGCTGCGTGCATACTGTTTCTTTATAATTCAACAATAGTTCAGTTCATTACAGACAGATGGCATTTGTATCTCAAAACTGCTAATTTCCGATGCTTTACAGGTCAATGTTTGTAACGGCTTCTTGTTGTGAACTACACATTTAGTATAGTATTGGGTTGTGCAGTATTTGAATTTTTGAATGATTTTTTTTTGTAATTTTATATTACAAAGTAACTGATAACTTCTTGACTGAAGATAAAATATTATGGTAATTTAATTTCAAATGTGGATGTGAATTGAATAATGTAGAAAATGAAGACACACATTTTGATCTGACAATACAGGTAAGGCTGCATAATTTGAGGTTACTTCATCTCACTGTTTATACCAGGGTTCCCAACTGGTGGTATGCATATCACTAGTGTGGTACACTGAGGAATCCAAGGTGGTACGTGAGAAGACCTAGCTAGGAAAAAGTATTTACTTAAAAAAGTAAATAAAATTGTATGTTGAAAACAACAATATATTTTTATCAGACATTGATGTCTTTAATATCTTTCGTGTCAAGTTACATTTGTGAAAGTGCATTTGATGAACTCATTTACGTTAAAAGCAAATATAAGAAGAGAATGTCTATTAAGTGATTTAAGGTTAAAAATAACGTAAATCGAACCTGACAACTCTTGGGTACAAAATAAGTGGTAGGAAGTTTCACTGTAATTATTTTTTTTAGTAGATTTATAATGAAAGTAATCAACTGGCTTTTGAAAAAACTATACTTTATTATAGCATAGAACCAACCTGAAATTAGTTTTAAGAATCAGTCCCAGTTTTGTAAATTCTGTGTATTAATAATTATACATAACGCAATAATAAGATATGATATTTGTGTTTTATCAAGTTTTTTTATTGAAAGAACCCAATAACCTTTAAGCTCTGGTTGTACTTGAAATAAACGCGGAAGACCAAAGTGTTACGTAGGTCCAGAAATGTTAGGAACCACTGCTTTATACTGAATATATACATTAGTTGCTGCAATTTCTTTTACTTAATTTTACAAATTACTTTACTTTGTTTACTTTCAGTAGATTTTATTTGCTATTTGTATAACCATTGCATACACATGCATTCTGTGATAATTGTTTATGAGTTATGACTGTTTTAATAACAAAATATACACTACATTCTTAGGTTTTTGCTGGATATTTTCTGAAAACAAACGAATTTGACCTTAGGAAGGAATATGCACAGACGTAAACACTACTGTATATATTTACTTTTATAAATTGTAAATTATATATTTACTTTTCATATTTATGAACATCATTCTTGCTCTTCTAATAAATATTAATACATATTTTCTATTATTTATAATATATAAACATATAATATATAGTATGCTGGAACAGCAGTTACAAAGTTGAGGAGCCAAAATAAATTAATAGAGCTTTCAGTGTGGGCTTCATGGGGTGCTGTCATGTTACATGAAATGTACAATATTTTTGCAATAACTTTCATATGTGCCTAGTGTCAAGACCAAGAATTACTGACTCCTGGAGTACATATGTTAGGCTCTTCTTTTGCTGGAAAGATAATGAAAAGATATTTTGTTCCATTTACTTTATGCTGCATTTAAATGATAACAGTAAGTACATTGAAAGAGATCAATCCAACCATGACCCTGTTGTAATAATTAGACTATTTTATGATAACATTATAAAATGTTCTAAAGCTAGTTTTTATCCAAATGGAAACCTCACAATTGATAAAGGAATGTGCCCATTCAGGGGAAGAATAAACTTTAGGGTTTACATAAAGAATAAGCCTAACAATTTGGTATGAAATTTTTATTCTAAGTGGTACTTCCACTGGTTATGTGCTAAACTCTGAAATATACCAAAAGGTTTGAGATGATGATAACAGTGTGGGGGTTGCGGCTACTGGATGAGTCTGTTTCCTGCTAACGGTAAAGTTACCTGCAAAAAGGGTCAGACTGGTCTTATATTGTTGTGGGTGTTACAACTTGCATCATCTCACCCACGTTAAGACGGACTCATTGAGTGGACTGAGGGCACATTCTGTTATCTGGCAGCTCACTCTATACGTGAAACTGTTCTACTGCATTTTGAAAAATGAATTTTAATAGTATATGTTCATGTTTGGAAATTTGTTAGTGAAAAATGGGTTAGTAAAGTGCAGTGTTGACTGATGTATCATAAAAAAATACGTTCAGTGCGTAGTGTGGGGGTAATATGCACATTAACAATCGTGCTGGTGATAATCTTGGCTACAGATGTATTTTTATAGTTGTGAGTATACCAAAGTCTGAAAATAAGTGGCTATTTTGTATTACAAAAATGTTCTTTTTTTAACCCTTGTGATCATGATAGTCTCAATTTGTCATGTGAATTACATCATAACAAGATTTACATATTTTAAAGATAATCAGTATGCAATTATTAATAAAAATTAGATAACATTTTAGTAACAGAAATGTGCTATTATAACAAAAGTATAAGTACGGTATAAAAGTGAAAAACGTACATGGTAAAGAAACTTAATTTTGTCTACAATTACTCACTGTTCCACGTTTGAAAACGTTACTAGAACTGAAAACTGAAATGCTCTGTATGGTAGAAACACACTAAATGAAAGCACATGACCCTCCTGATCATTGCTTTCTGTCCCGAACTAGGAAAGGAATCTGTCTTTAATATAATACCAAAATACAGTAGCATGACACCCACAAGATTATGTAGGCTGTCCTAAAAGGGCCATGTACCTTTCCAAGTTTTATTGAATCTTCGACTTTGCATTATTGTTGTTTTTATATAACACCAGGGAATCATTAAGTATAGACATACAAAGTATACCTGATTGCCGGGCAACCAATAATAAATGTTCTTTATCAGGCCCGGCCCAAGCAATTTTCCATTCGGGGGCCACTCTTGAATTTGGCGCCCCTCTCCCCCACCACTAAAATTATACAGGCGGCTTTTTAATATAAGATAAACCTATAAATTGTAAAGTTAGCATAATGACAAGCAATTTATTAACTCATTCAAAGTTACCATTGTACTAATTATACACTTATAATTTAAGTTAATACCACACTTGATATCAAATAAAATGAGTAATAAAAATAAAAAATGAAATTAATAATTTATATAGTATCAAAGAAAATTTAATATGTAAAGCATATAATTGTCATTTGAAAATGTGTAAATTACAACTTCTTACGTTGTTGGTGTTTTTTAATTGAATACTATTATTTATGAAAAAGATGGTACTTTGTAAGTAGTACTTAATTTATTTGATGACACAAATAAGTAACTGGTTTGTGTGTATTTAACTTGTGTCTACTTACTTGGAACTGTCTTCTGCTTGCAAGATCTGTTGTGCGTATTCTCTTTTTGCCAGGCCGCCAACCAAAATTTAACTTGATTTGTGGTAAATGAAAAGGGTTTACTCAAATACTTATACAAATTTAGAAAGATAATTGATTATTTATTAATTCTTATTACTACTATTTTAATGTCTCAATTTTAATATAATGCAATTGATTTGATTTACGATTTATTTATTAATTTATTAATATACGACAACAGCCAACTCTTTGAGTTGAGCATGTTTGTTAGACTTTATCTCAAGGAATCCCAATTGATTTATGTGGATTCTTTGGTCTCTTTAAATTTGAGCTTTTGAGTTATTTAATAGAGTTGACATAAAAATATTGCTTTACGATACCAATGTTCCCTGATCACCTTCGTGTTATCCAATTTAGGCGACATTAACACTGACACTAACACAGATGGTCTCCGTAGCTCGCTTGGGTCATAAATGCTATGCCCGTAAACATTCCGCTTTCACATTTCATACTTTAAAAAAAAAATACTTATTGTACTTTCAAATAATTGTTGTACATACTCATTACATTTAACATACACGTTACATTTATAAAAAATATGTCAAATAAAAAATTTTTTTTCACGTCACAAAATATTTTAACACCAATATGATATTAAAGATTTATGTAATAATATTCCAGTTAATGATACAATAGAAATTTAAATTGTTTAATTTACTTAGATTATATTAAACTTTTGAGTCGGTTCAGGAAAAACAACCAATAGCGTTTACTTAAATTTTCCATGCGTAGCTTTACTTTCAGCAAATTTTTCAATAACAGAAGAGAGGTCTAGGCTTCTAGCAATGTCACTCTCAATTGATATTATAGCTAATGCTGACAAACGTTCTTGGGTCATTGTGGAACACAAGTATGTTTTGATTAGTTTTAGTTTACTACAACTACGCTCTCCACTTGCCACAGAAATGGGAATTGTCAGAAGTATTCTCAGGCATATTTATGTGTTTGGGAAACACTCTTCCATATTATTCTTTAAAATAAAGTTTAAGTAATGCGCAGGAGTTTCTACTTCAGTGTTTTTCAACAGTACTTGAAAATGCATCATTTCATCGCACAACTGCTGACCGTTTACATCACTTTCTCCAGTGTTTGCATCTACAAGTGTTTCTTGAAGAGTGATGCACTTGGCTTTCAAAACGGAAGAGTCTGATAGGTTTTTTATATCATATAGGAAGCCCCACACTTCATTGTGGTTGGCAGAACCTCTCTTGAATAGAAGTTAAAGCGCTGTCAATAAGTGGATAAAAAACTGGCTTTAAAGTAACTCTCCGGCTCAGATAGAGCTTCACTTTCATCTGGTGCTTCATAGTTAAACTGCCTTTTTCTCTTCCTTCTTGATATTTCCTTGAACTTGGATTCAATGCCAAGTTCCTCTGCAATATCTTTAGCTGTAGCAGCGGCGCCAGCATAACCAGTTTCACGGTAGTCTTTTAAGTACTGTTCACATTTCTTCAAAAGGGATACAACAGTTGGCAAATCAGTAGGAACCCTTTGCATATTTTTGCTAAGTTGATTTGAAATAAAACATCATACCAAACTATCAATGTTACTATAAAATCATAAGAGGATAAATGTGTTTCTATGGAGTTTGCCTCTGATGTAGCTTTGTGATCATTTAATTCTTCTTGCATTGAGGCTAATGCCTCGCATATTTGTACCAACTGGTATCGAACTGCTTTCAGACTATTAATTCTACATTCCCACCTCGTCTTACAAACCTCTTTAATAGTTAGGTTAATATCACTGTCTTGGAGTATTTTCCATCTTTTGGTGGAAGAAGAAAAGAGCACAAAAAGGCGTTGCAAGACACCAAATAAGGATATACTTTTAACAGATGATGAAGCAGCATTACCGACAACTAGGTTTAGGGAGTGGGATCCGCATGGGTTGAAAAATGCTCGGGGAAACATTTTCAGAATTCTAGATTGAATACCTTTATTTTTTCCAACCATGTTGGCACCGTTATCGTAGCCCTGAACTCTGCAATTGTTCATGTCAAGGCCACAAGTATTTTCTATTTCCTGCAGAAGGGAGTTCATCAGGCCTTCCCCTGTCAACTCACAAATCGGACGAAATGACAAAAAATGCTCTTTAACTTTAACATCATTAGTGGTACAGTCGACAAATCTAAAAGTGAATGACACCTGTTCTTGATGGCTCACATCAGGCGTACAGTCAAGTATAAGAGAGAAGTATTTTGCTTTCTTGACTCTGTCAATGATTTCATTTCTTGTGTTCCAAGGAGAGTAATAAGTTCATTTTGAATAGTCTTTCCGAGATAGTGATCATGGATTTCCTTTGACTGAATTCGTCGTATATGCTCAGCTAACACCGTGTCATATTTACCAAGAAGTTGAACCAGACTTGGAAAATTACCTTTGATGTTAGCATAGAGCTTTTCTTGACTTCCTCTGAATGCCAGGTTATGTTCAGACAAGAACTTCGTTATTTGAAGTAATCGTTCTAAAACCCCTTTCCAGTGTTCTGCCTCTTTTTGAATTGCAACTTGAAGTTCACTATCAATACCTTTGTTACAAAGAAGGTTCTTTTCAGCATCTCTCCATTTACCATAGCAAATGAAATGTTCGCTAGATGTTTCATGCTGCATTAAGTATTTACCAATGTGCTTCCAATTGTTAATTCCACTTTGGCCTAATTGTGATCGGTTATTACCAAACAGTAAGCAGCAAAAGCAGAAAACTCGATTTGTTTTATCTGAATATTGAAGCCGTGTCCGGTAAGAAGCCTCATTGTTAGGCAATTTTCTTGTACAGTGAAATAAAGAAAATTTTCTAATCCTTGAAGATTTACTACCGCAATCTTTTGGAGTTTCAACAGGAAATCGAGAATCGGGGCCAACTATTTTACATGGGCCATTTTTTATTATTTGGTCTCGTATTTGGATAGTGAGAACAGGCCATTGTCCAATATCATTTAAGTCATTTTCATTCAGTGGAATTTCATTTGTATGATCACTCAAATCTTCAGTTGAAGTCTTTTTAGATGTTTCACCACTGTCCTCTGTAACAAGAACACATTCTTCTTCCTGTTTTGCTTCAGTGTCCACATCAAGAGAAATAAAAGGTGGTTGTGGTTCAGTTTCTTGAGTAGAATTGCAATCACGGGGACGGGACAACAAAAATTACACATTACTTTTGCACTTGCTTTGTGTTCATTTAAAGCTTTTTGCTTTTCGTTTACGGTTCTGGGCACCAGATAGTTTAGAAGACATATTTCTACTGTAATATTTTATAATGCATTATTATGTTATCAACCTCTAGTAGTGTTACTTTAAGCTTTAGCACTGCACGTGGATTCTATATAGTCTATACAGTATACCAGTGGCGAAGCGTCAATGGAAGCGAGGGAAGCGCCGCTTTCCTTCGTATATAAAAAGATTTGTTATATTTTACTGTAAATATTTATCTTTAGTGAAGCAATAAAACCTTTTTTTAGAAATAAATGCTATTATAATATATTCATCTGTTTGCGTGCGCGCGGAGCGGCGTGAAGTGACAGAGTGGTGGTGTTCTCAGGCAGTGTGGCAAGATGCGATTGTAGTGTCCGCTTTTTACTGAGAGTAGTTTTGTGCTTGGCGAGCGTTGAGGTCGTTGTCCTCTGTCTGTTGCTTCGTAGGCCTTGTCAACCTTAAATATACAACAAAATGGTCATTAAGTTTTCACCCGTCATTTTAACGTTAAATTGAACGATATAAAATCTTGGTTCCGTGGTTGTAGTACATTATCAAAATTATTTTGCGGGCCTTGTCTTTGCTTCTCAAATGAAAAAAATGTGTGTTCAAAACCTGGATTTGACCATTAAGGCAATTTGCATGAAGCACGAAAAAGACATTCGCTTTCCTAAAGTCACAGAACAAGCCGAAGAACAAATAAAGAATTTCGAGAAAACAGGAATAGAATTTAGTTTAAATGAGCAATTCCGTCTGTCAATTGAGGCCTCGAATGAAATTGTTCAAAAGAACAGGAGAATATTAAAACATTATTAAATCTGCCTGTTTTTTGGGGAAGCAAAAACTCGTTTTTCGCGGTCATAATGAAGCTTAAACGTCTTTAAATAGAAGGAATTATATCGAGTTGTTACAGGAAATCAGTGATTTTGATAACGAATTGAAAAATTATTTAAATAATTTTACAGAATTGTCAAGGTTGTCAAGTGATATCCAAAATTACGTTATATATTCTATAACAACAGATATACCAAAAAAAATGTTCCTGGAATCACAGACGCATATACAGTATAATAAACAAACTCAAATTTATTTGTTTGTACAAGCTATATTGTACTTTTTGTCCCAATGCTTTGTTCAATTAGTAAAATTAAAATACTATTTTTGAAAATTCAGTGCAATTACATTCTTTAAAATATAGAAATAATGAGGCGATAACATAACAATGCACATTTACTATACCTTAGTAACCGTACCTTAGTATCACGTCTGGTTAATGAATAAAATAAATAAAAAAACTGCACAATATTAACAACGAACTACTACACTACACGCTTTCAAAGAATGACAACACACACTTCTGACTCACTGACTAATAGACTGAGGCGAATAATCAGATGTTTCAGGATTGAAGGTCATGCAAACAAGCTTGGACATGAAAACGGCAGCTGTGAGCCTGTAACGTTAAGGAGGGGCAGGGGTTATAATCGGAATCCTTATATTTACCGAACACAAACGATTGTTGTCACCGAGACTCTCCGATCGCGAACAGTGCTGTTAGTTGAGAGCTGCCACACGAAAACACGTAGTACGGAATTAATTGTAAATTTGTCAAACGTATTCACAATAACAAAATTAATAATATTTACATATAACTCACAGTTACACAACCCTTGAAAAGCCATATGCGCAAAGAATGTGTTTTTTTATAAGGGAATGTAGACCTACCATTTTTACTAAAAATCTAATTTTTCATCATTTTGGCGCCCCCCATAGCCGGGGCCCCGGGCCGTGGCCCCCTTGGACCGGCCATGTTCTTTATTAAATCTGTTACTACCACGTAAAAGGTTAATATAACAGTTACTAATTTTGTGAACGAACAAATATTTTCAAAGACCGAAATTTAGTATAATTGTCTTTACTTACTAACTGGTAATTAACGGGGAATCCTGTTCGTATGTTTCCTTTTGTAAATCACATCTGTTCCCTTTCTTTTACATGTTTTTCATTATAATCCTGCTACACATTCTCCTCCATGTCTTGTTTTTTAAAACATTCAAACTTATATTTCTTGAAGTGATCCCCTCCAAAATGTAGGTCTAGCACAGCATTGCATGTGTCGTCTGCATTAATAGAACTCCTCCCCCATTGTGTTGGTCACATGCTATTATCATTTAGCAGACAAAACTTAACCTTTACTTCTTATTTGATAGAGTGAGTTATTTAGACAGCTAATCAAAGAATTGTCTTCTCATATGGGCAGATGTATATGTATATATATACTTATGTATATAAGTGTGTGTGTGTGTGCACGCGCGCTCGCGCGTCCTCGCATCAACTGAAATAACCTGTACAATGTACAATGACCTGTCAGCAATGGAACGAGATATAAAAAGAAACTTGTTTCTGTTCGGTAAACACAAGGGTCACGTTGATTAAGAAATACTAAATATACATTATTATATAACTGTATTGTTTTTTAAATTACAAAGAGTTTAAAGAAACAAACTTTAATTACAGAAAAGATCTGTGAATTGTTTCGCTGGTAGGGCAAAGGGCCACTGGAAAAAAACAAGTTCAGAAGGGGGATAAAAGTTTCATAAATGCTGATCTAATCCTGTTTTCACTATTTACTAGTCAGTGTAATGAAAGCATTGTGAATGTAATTCAAATGGAGTTTTCACTGGTGTTAGCCTGACTGAAAGTGTTGTGAGCTCAAATTCATAGTTACTGTGTTGGAAAATAAGAATATTATGTACATAAAATTAAACAATGTATACTTACGAATACAATGGATAGTTATTTTACCTAAGTCAGACAATTTTTTCTTATGTGAAATGAAATAGGGACATCAAATATGACTTCAAAAAATGATTAGAGGAACTTTTTGAATTTTTGTCAGTAACTTTTAATCAATGAGAAAGTTACCCACCCCACCCAATAATTTGAAACTAGTTACGAACTGTACAAGTTATCTATACAATCTGTGGTCAGCCCATTTCATAGTAAGTGAGTCTGAAAATCTATTTCCAAATCTTAAAAAATTTGTGGCTGGAAAGCGTTTTTAATTAAACGAAGAGGTAATGGCAGCTGTAGAGGAGTATTTTGTGGATAAATTATTTCCATAATTTTGTTAATTAGATATAAGTGTTGAATTAAGAATTGGGTAAAAAACTATTATGTATCAAAATGCCCATAAATTTATTGCTGATCATGTCATGTGCAAGTTTAATGTGCGAGTGCGCGTGTCATTCGTATTTTATGAATAACTCTGTTATAAATGAAGGTATCGATCTGAGATTTGGGCAAGCATCATAAATAGCGCTATATTTTCTGGGTGTCAGAGACTTGTTACATACTATTTTAATAGGGATTTGTTTAGTAAAAATCAACTTCTATAGATTCCTTTTCTTCTAGAAGTCAGAAAATGTATAGATAAAATCTATACCTGCTTCTGCAGAAATCTGGCAATCTGTTCAAGAAGTTGTCTATCAGTTCTATCCATCAATCACGTGATAGGTGTTTCGACAAATCAGCGGCCCCAATTTTCATTAAGATTGGGTCTCCGACGACGAAAGTATAGTTAGTTCCATCCAGCAGCTCCAATATTACGGACGTGCTCTCTGTGAGAGTTTTTCGAACAGAAACATTCTTATGTAAGAGTTATCAAGGACAATTTAGGGACGAGTTACTCGTTAGCTAATAGCCTACAGTGTATTGGTACGAACTCAATATTTTCAAATAATAAAATATTTTTATTTAAACAGTGCTAGTCTCGCGTGAATCAAAATTTCCGCATAGGGGAGGTTTATCCATCCGGGATACTCCTGTGTTAACATGAGAACACCTCAAGACGCGGGAAAGTGCACGCTTAAAGCACCATAGTAAATAATTATTAAATTACAGCCCAGTTCATGTACCTTGGGATAAAGAGTAAACTGTTATCGGTGTGTCGGCGTGCGTGCGTACAAGAGGAGTGTCAGCGAAGCCTCTGTGTGCAGAGAGGAGCAGACGACGAGGGAGCAGATTGCGGCGGATCACAGGACCAGCGTGAGACGAATTGTGACGTCTCCCTTGTTAAGATATCACAAATGTCGGGAACCAGTTCAATTTGTTACCTGTTAATTGAACTAGCTGCCGTTGTTAGTAAACCTTAATCACTAACAAATTATAACACTTTATTGTTCAGGAATTAAGCAAGGATTGTATAAATTTATTCACTCGTTGGGTGTTAGCAAAAACATCTCTTCATTAACATATTTATCTCTCATACTTTACTTTATTTTTAAAACTCAGATTTTAAAAATTTCTGCATTAAATATTTTGAAAATTTACTTCTTATTCTTTTTATATCAAAAGCATTCAGCTAGATATTGTTTTCAGTACCACGGATCCGGGACTCAACTTAGTTATGTTTTTATTACAACTTCAACCAAATTATTAGAAGAATAATTTTGGTTGTAAATTTTAATATTAATTTAAATCTAAACATCTTAATGTCATTACTACTTCATTACAGTGATTACAAAATATATATATTAAACTTTAAATTATCAAAAGTTCTTTACTGTTCTTTTGTTACTGGTCTTGTAATTTTACAATGAATTTGTGTTACAAATATTATGTTTTGATATCACCTGAATGTAACATGAGTATGCTGTGGGGTCCATGATGGTCATCTTCAGTCCTCTTCTAGGGTGTGATCCACGGTTCTTCTTGATGTTCCATGAGGTTGATTGTTTCTGGTAGTCTCTTCCTAGACGATTAGATTTTGGTACTAGAAGTTCATCCGGTTGCTGTTTGTGTTTTCTTCTTTTGGAGTCGGTTAATTACATTTTATTTTAGTTACAGTTCTTATTTTGTCAGCACTAAAATCTGGTAAGTAACATTTCTCACCTCTTACAGTTTGCTAAGAGATGTGTCGGCTAAGTTTCCTTTTTTTTTTATTATTATTCTTTACATATTTCTTCACGCACTACATTATAATTTTGTTTTTATTATTACTGTATTATTATACTACATAGGTCAAATCGAACTAATTATAAACTTGATTAAATATTGTTTAACTGTATACACCTATGTGTATGTTCACAACACAGCAGCTACATCCTTACATCTCGGTGTCTATCGGGCGAATGAATGCAATGTTTTAGCGGCAAGGGGTCAGTAGCTGGCGCGGTTTTACGCACTGAGAAAATAGTTCGTTCATTTAAGTTATATTCATTATTTACTAATTAAGTCGTAATACATTATTCTACCTTTTGGTTACGAATTAGGAATTTCTTTATCTATTTAGTAAGTATTTTCTTTAATTAAAATAATAATTATTATTAGCTAAATAACACCGTTCTTAACGCGTTGGTACGGGACAATTTGCACGTTGTTGCATGAATCTAGGCATAGGTAAGGGGTGGATAATACTCTTACTTATATTGAAAGCAATTTTTTATTTGTGCGATTTAAATATTTTTTTAAAATCGTCACATCCTCCTGCACTTAACGATGAAGATAGGGTGTTGGGGTAATAATTAAATCTAATAAACACAATTACATTTGGGGACAGAATTTCATACTGAAATTTCTCTCTCTCAGATTATTTTTATCTATCAATTGGTTATCTTACAACTTATACAAAATATTTAACTTCTAATACATCTATTACATATAAAATACACAAAAACAAATCTACCTTATTTTAAATCTTACATCTACTACCGGTTTTTTGTTTGTTTGATTTCTTCACTCGTTTTACGGAGTTATACTCATGAGTATGTTACTAATAATAATACCGTATTGTAATCACAATTGAATTACTCTTAGTTTACTTCGCTAGGAATTAGTTTTTTCTTTCTCGTCAGCTGACTTCTCATTCTTTATATCATTCTCGCAGGACTTTAGCTAAGGTTGATCAGTCCTCGGTATTATTCGTACGAGGGTTTTGAGTTTACACTCATTTACGATGTAGTATGTTGCAAAATCTTATCGTATTCCTGTATAAGTATATACAACACATTTTATTCTCAATACTTAAATAGTATTCTCGGTTTTCTATCTTTCTCGTAGTCGTGCTTCTGTATTTTGACACGAAAAACATTTTTTTATTTGAGACAGATGGCTTCTGCGAAAGTAATTTTCTGTATTGGGTTAATACAGAGCTACAGTAACGGGGGTGATGAACTTATGAATTTTATAGGGGCCACACCATCGGTACGATAGTTTGGAAGTGGTCCTATCAACGGCTTTACTCATTGGATGCGTTTTATACATTACTAAACACCTATCTTATATTCTATTTGCCTATTATTCCGCTCATGGTATTTCCGTGATTTTTGTAAATTCGCTCTCAAATTTGCACGAGCTTCGTTCCATATTTTTCTTACGTTATTCGTATTCATGTCACGGGGCAATAACTCATGGATTTTCCATTTTGTGGTTAACGGATGGTTGGGTTTATATTTGTAGAGTAAGTCAAATGGTGTTGATTTATGGCCTGCATGATACGCTGAGTTGAACGCAAATTGTATCCACGATACATTTTGATCCCAGGTTGTCTGGTCTTTAGCGTGATAAGATATTAGAGCTGATTTTAAGTTACGCAAGTATCTTTCTGCTAGATTTCCTTGCGGTCTGTACTCGGTCACTGTTATATGATTTATCCCTAATTTAAAACACATGTCGTTAAATTCTTTCGACTTAAACTGAGGTCCATTGTCAGATATTAGGTTTAAGGGCGTATCATAATCTTTAAATAGTCTTTCTTGTAGAATTTTTATTGTCGTAGATGCTAATGCACGTCTCATAGGATACATCCACACGAATTTAGTGAAGGAGTCTACACAAATTAATAGCATAGTATTTCCGGATTTAGAACGGGGTAAGGTCCAGAATAGTCTATATATATCTTCGAGAAGGGAGTTGTGGGTATCTCTGAGATTAATTTTCCTACTTGACTGATTCTTGCTGGCTTGCTCAGGGCACAGATTTCGCATTCTTTCACGAACTTTTTTATCTCACTGTTCATGTTTTCCCAATGGTATTCCTTGCGAATACGATGCATAGTTTTCCTAATTCCCATATGAGCTCCAATGGTCGATGAATGGTAGTATTCCATTAGCATAGGTGTGATTATTTCCGGGGCGATTATTCTCAGTAATTTTCCTTTAGCCTTTTTAAAACAAAGTACTCGTTTACTCAATGTATATTTGTCAGAATAATTTCCTTTTTCTATTTGTTCTATTATTTTGCACAATTTCGGATCCTTTTGTTGGTGGTATGCGACATCCTTAAATGCAAGGGGAAAGTTAGTAATTAGTGTATTAACGGTAGGGGTTTCAACATTTTCTTCGCCTGATCTAGTATTGGGTAGTTGGAACATGCGGGATAGAGTATCGGCTACTACATTTTGAGTACCACGAATATGTTGTACTTTGAACTTGTAGCAATTCAATCTTAACACCCATCTTCCGATACGACCTAACTGTTTTGGGTGGTTCAATAACCATGACAAAGCTTGATTGTCGGTTTCTAGTAGAAATTCCTTATGTTCCAAAAATGGTTTGAATTTGTCAAAGGCGAATACTACGGCTAAACATTCAAGTTCATAGGCTGAGAACTTCCTTTCTTGCTCGGTCAGTGTACGGGATGCATAGCTGATCGGGAGTCTAGTATTATTTATTTCCTGGTATATTACGGCTCCTAATGCTACACTTGAACTGTCGGTCTGTACGACAAATGGATTACTGAAATCTGCTAACTGCAATACCGGTGGGGATATAATGCTTTCTTTAAGTGTTTCAAACGCTTCTTGGTGTTGAGTAGTCCACTCGAATTTCGCTCCTTTCTTTCTTAAAGCATTCAATGGGGCTGCTATATCCGCTAAGTGGGGTATGTACTTATGAAAATAATTAATCATTCCTAAAAATCGAGCTATACCTTTGGCGTCTCTCGGTGGTAAGATTTCCCGGATTGCGCGTGTACGTTCGGGATCGATTCTAACCTTACCTTCGGCAGATACTATGTGACCTAAGAAGGAGAATTGATTTACTGCGAAATTAACTTTACTCGGGTTTACCGTTAGTCCAGCTTTCTTTAACCTGGATAATACTTCACGCAAGTGATCAATACGTTGATCCATTGACTCACTGTATACTACTATATCATCAAGATAGTGATATACAAATTTAAATTTAACATCATGAAAAAGTTTTTCTAACAGTCTGCTACATACTGAACTTCCTTGTGATATACCGAATGGTACTCTAGTAAATTGATATAGATTAAATGGGACAGCAAAAGCAGTTAAATGTTTTGATTCCTCAGCTAGTGGGATTTGATGGAATGCTTGGTTGAGATCCATTATGGTGAAGATTTTCGCTTTTGTAAAATAGTGAAACGTGCTGTGAATGTCGGGAAGTGGTATCGATTCAAATTCTATACTCTTATTTAGCTGTCTATAATCCACGACTAGTCTATGTTTGTCAGTTCCTTTTGGTACTAGGAATGCAGGTGATGAGTATGGAGAAGTTGACGGTTCAATGACGTGCTGATCGAGGAGTTTGTTAATGTGGTTTCTCATTATTTCCATCTTGGGCGGTGATAATTTGTATGGATGAAGTCGTATTACCTTGTTGTCACTAAGATTTATTTTATATTCGATTAAATGGGTTAATCCTAACTTGGGAGTGAGCACTGTAGAAAATTCCCTATTAACTTTTGAATTCTTAGTCTCTCATTTCCTTTTAAATGACTCAGACTAGATTCTTGGTGCTCTGATTGAATAGTTGAGGCTTCACAATTAACGTCGTTACTTGGCTCGGAGTCGAACTGATATTTTCGAGTACGATCAAATCTGAAGAAATATTGTTTTGCATACATATCAAGGATTAAGCCAGTTTTACTTATGAAATCAGCGCCTAGTATTAAGTTTTGTTCTAACACTTCAGCTACTAGTAAGGGAATATACCAAGTAAAATTCTTTATTTTTAATTTCACCGTAATACTGCGCGATATCTTTAGGTTTTTTTATTTGCGGTGGCACACTTTATGTTCACGTTTTGGCTACGTTTAATCAGATTATGATTATCTAATACGGTGGCTAACTGTTGACTAATTATACTACGGGTAGATCCGGAATCAATTAAACCAAGGGTATTCGTTGCTTCAAGGTCTATCTGTACATAGGGTAGTTGGCAGATACTTGATTTACATGCACCAATAGAGTTGCACTTCTCAATAAATCTTGTTAGGTAAGGGTATATGCGTTTATTTTTATTTATTTTTACTCTATGATTATTATTGTTTTTACCTTTCCTTCTGGTGCTGCGGAAGACGTAGAATTTTTGTTCTTCCAGCTTCACATGTTTTTGATTGGTCGGTTTTCTATTGGTAGCGCTTTTGTTTACATACCTTGCTAATGTGTCCGGCTTTTCCACAGTTATAACATCTTCTTTCCTCATTTACTTCGCTCGTAGGTTGTCGGGGTTTTGATCTAGAGTATGAAATATGGGGGTAGCTTTGGGTTTTATATGTACTTACGAATCGCTTATCGCGGTAGGTTAGGGTATCTGTTCCAATTGGTAGAGTTTGGAATGAATCTCTGTGTTGAGTCTGGGACATAGAAACGCATCTGTTCTGGTCAGAATACCAGACGTTGGGCGAATGTATACAACACAGTTCTAGTTCGGTGAAAGTGGTTGGTCGCTTCATGAGTGCTAGACGAGATCGCTCCTCGGGAGATAGTCCGACTAAGATATTGTCTACTAACTGTTGTTCTCTCCATTTAACTTGTAGCAATAAAGCAGATTCTCTTACTTCAGGTATATAATGAGCTAATCTCTCGTATGCTCCTTGTACACGAAGTACTAGATTCCGCTTCAATTCTTCGTAGATACCGGTGGGAATAAAATGTCTTATTAGGGTTGTATGAAGTTCTTCTACTGGGTGATTATGCCTTAGGGATTCTAACACACGATCTTTTAAAGGAGATCTACATTTAGGTAAAATTACTTGTAAATCTGGTCATCTCTTAGTTGTCGCAGATCTTTTAAATGTAAAAGATGCTTGAGAAAATCTAGGAGCTTTTTAATATTCAGCCCATCAGTGATTGGTAAGTCCGACAAAATATGTTCTACAGGGTGGGTTATCTTTCCATAAAGCTCTGTAGTTAGATTAAATAGAGTCGTCATTCTCGGTTTTTCCGGAGATTGATTCGTCGGCAAGTGAGAAGGTAAATCGTAGATACGAGACATATTCTCTAGTTCATTAGGGAGTAACGTAACGTTTGCTGGTTGGATATTTACTTGTCTATCAGTTAACCGTTCTTTAAATGGATCTACATTTGATTCCTGCAGGAACTGAAACTTTACAGTACCGGTTTGCTGTTCTTGAGTAGGAGATTGGGTAGGGGGATATTTAGTTTCGTCATTGCTTCTTCAATCTCTTCTAATCTAAACGATTCGGATCTTCGACGTAATTCGCGCATTAACTCGGGTTTTTGTTGTAATGCTTCCTCCGCGAATTTTTGTACATCCGGTGGGGTAACTTTATCACCGGGCCAATTCATCAAATTGGTGATACGGCGGGTCAGATGTCCGATTCTTTGGGTGGTGCGTAAAATTACTGCGGGGGATTTTTCATCACGCAGGGTTTTTGCGATCGAAGTTAGTTCTGTATACTTGTGATAGCATGTTTCCTTTTCGCTTTCAAAATCTAAAACACTTAAACGATTTAATAATGAGTGTTTGTCCGGTTTATTTTCACGTAACGGTTTGCGAAGTTCCGCGACAGTTACATCTGAGTATGGAAGACCACACAATAATGCTTCATAGCTTAATTCGTCTTTCAACAACAAGTCAGGGTTAAATTGAGCCATTTTTGTTAATAACGTCGTTTAAATAAACGAAGTATTACGTACGACAAATCTTATATCAGCTTAAACACTTGTAAAGCTCGACTTCATTTAAACACATACATATATCTCTTATTACACATAGATTCTTATATTAATTAATCAAAATAAACTTATCTCACAACAATTCAATTTTCTGTACTGTCATATATAATTAGTCAAAACAAACGCTAATATCATTGTATAAAAGAGAGAAATTTCACATACGAAAAGTTCATTCCTTTAACAATAGCACAAAGGGTCAGCTGTTTTGGGGAGTCGCATTGTTTGCATAGGGTGGTAACACAGGTAGGACAATTCAGAACAGGAAAGACTCGTGTCTAGGATTGTCTGTTAGGTTAGCGAGGGGAGTTTTTGAATGAGATGCGTGCATACAAAAGGGGAGAGAGTTTACATTCCACAACACGTATTTAACGTGAACTAGCTTGTTCATACCGACAGGTTTAGAATGGAATATTTACCAGCGATGACTTGTTTATTACTGCAATGTCACGATACTAATATTATTATATCTTAATTAAAATTTTACTCATTTATTTTTTTTTTTTTTATTTCAGAGTGAATAAATTTATGTTTCTCAAAGTTATTGTTAAAGAATTATAACAATATACAATATAATTAATGGTGTATATTAATTATTAAAATAACAGCACAATACACAATTATTATTATTTTACAAAGTAGTAGTGGCGCAATTTTGTGCGTCACGATGCTCGCAACTATTTTAACTTAAGCAGAGTGGCGCAATTTTGTGACGTCTCCCTTGTTAAGATATCACAAATGTCGGGAACCAGTTCAATTTGTTACCTGTTAATTGAACTAGCTGCCGTTGTTAGTAAACCTTAATCACTAACAAATTATAACACTTTATTGTTCAGGAATTAAGCAAGGATTGTATAAATTTATTCACTCGTTGGGTGTTAGCAAAAACATTTCTTCATTAACATATTTATGTCTCATACTTTACTTTACTTTTAAAACTCAGATTTTAAAAATTTCTGCATTAAATATTTTGAAAATTTACTTCTTATTCTTTTTATATCAAAAGCATTCAGCTAGATATTGTTTTCAGTACCACGGATCCGGGACTCAACTTAGTTATGTTTTTATTACAACTTCAACCAAATTATTAGAAGAATAATTTTGGTTGTAAATTTTAATATTAATTTAAATCTAAACATCTTAATGTCATTACTACTTCATTACAGTGATTACAAAATATATATATTAAACTTTAAATTACCAAAAGTTCTTTACTGTTCTTTTGTTACTGGTCTTGTAATTTTACAATGAATTTGTGTTACAAGTATTATGTTTTGATATCACCTGAATGTAACATGTGTATGCTGTGGGGTCCATGATGGTCATCTTCAGTCCTCTTCTAGGGTGTGATCCACGGTTCTTCTTGATGTTCCATGAGGTTGATTGTTTCTGGTAGTCTCTTCCTAGACGATTAGATTTTGGTACTAGAAGTTCATCCGGTTGCTGTTTGTGTTTTCTTCTTTTGGAGTCGGTTAATTACATTTTATTTTAGTTACAGTTCTTATTTTGTCAGCACTAAAATCTGGTAAGTAACATTTCTCACCACTTACAGTTTGCTAAGAGATGTGTCGGCTAAGTTTCCTTTTTTTTTATTATTTTTCTTTACATATTTCTTCACGCACTACATTATAATTTTGTTTTTATTATTATTATTATACTACATAGGTCAAATCGAACTAATTATAAACTTGATTAAATATTGTTTAACTGTATACACCTATGTGTATGTTCACAACACAGCAGCTACATCCTTACATCTCGGTGTCTATCGGGCGAATGAATGCAATGTTTTAGCGGCAAGGGGTCAGTAGCTGGCGCGGTTTTACGCACTGAGAAAATAGTTCGTTCATTTAAGTTATATTCATTATTTACTAATTAAGTCGTAATACATTATTCTACCTTTTGGTTACGAATTAGGAATTTCTTTATCTATTTAGTAAGTATTTTCTTTAATTAAAATAATTATTATTATTAGCTAAATAACACCGTTCTTAACGTGTTGGTACGGGACAATTTGCACGTTGTTGCATGAATCTAGGCATAGGTAAGGGGTGGATAATACTCTTACTTATATTGAAAGCAATTTTTTATTTGTGCGATTTAAATATTTTTTTAAAATCGTCACAGAATCACCATATTTGGATACAACTTTCAAGTAACAATTGACATTTTTAAACAGATCAGTTCTGATAATTTAAATACAATTATTAAAGTAAAATAAATTAATTGTGAATTACAGACCAATTTTAAAATTTGTTTCCAAATATACAACCTTGCTCCAAATAACTGACTACATTGTTCAATTATTACTATGCCTAATATATGTTTTGTTGCAACACACACACACACACACACACACACACACACACACACACACACACACACACACACACACACACACACACACACACACACACACACACACACACACACACATTTTCTATCATTTTGGAGTCTTTTCAAAATCTATACGTTTTGGCGTCTACGCGAAAACGAAGAGTATATTGAAATTTTATTTTAACATTACATTCTTGTGATCATGTTATTTGTGTTTTGCATTTTATATTTCAATATACTCTTAAAATAAGCAAATAATTTTTTTTGTACAGAACGCTGTCATTATGGCGTCTTTCCATAATTACGTCTCTTCAATTTCCCAACAATTAAGCGTCTGAAATGTATACTTTTTTCGAATTTTCGCCGTTTATGCTTCCAGCGACGTTGCCAGTTTTCAACCCCGGGTATTGCACAGTTTACGTTGACACTTATTTGTTTGTATGAAAGAGTGACTAACTCTGGGCGAATGACCATTATTCTTTTCCTTCGTTCACGCGCCATATTTACATCATAATTTTAACTAAATATTTATCAACTGTCAAATATCAACAATTTTTAAACTTCACTATCCAATTCTATTAACCATGGTAATATAATTATTGTGTTTTACGAAGCATGCCAACGTAGCGTACTGACCTTTTGAATTATGTCAAGATTATCTCTTCGGATCAAATAACGTAATTAACGGCCATGTTAATATTTTCTCACATGCATTGACACCGGATGATAATGTAACTTCGATCTCATTTACTAGAGAAGTTTCCTATGCATATTGGCAGACAAAAATAATAAATGTAATGCCAGAAGTTATAAACGTATACTAGTTATATAAAAAATATAAACAGTTATATTTTTTGTTAATGTTCATCATTATACATAAAGTATTTTGAAGTAATGCTATAAAACATTTATTTGTATTAGTTTTGCGGTTAACAAAATTTTATAATTTTAGTTTGTAGTTCTGTAGTTCTTAATTGTCTATGGTTCTGTTTGGGATTGAGATTAGTAAATAGATATATAGATAGACAGACAGATAGATAGGTAGATAGACAGATAGTTTGTGTGTGAGAGAGAGAAATAGTAAAATGATAAAAGTGCATAATTAAGAGAGTAGGAGAGAGAGGATAGTAGGGAGTAGAGAGAGAGAGAGAGAGAGAGAGAGAGCTAAATGGGAGTAAAGTGTCAGATACACAGACAAAGACAGAAAGCTATTGTACATATTTTCTTGGTAAGGAGAGTTCTATTTTTATTAGTAAGAGATATAAAGAAGGGGGAGAAAAGAGAGAGAGAGAAGTAAGGAGAGCGATCAGCTGTGCAAAATGTACATAATAATAATTACTTCTTGTGTTAGAAACAGACGGAGAGGAGAGAGACAGAGGGTTGTGAGATAGGATAAAAGTTGTTATATAAGTTCTATTTGTGTTAGAGATAATAGCAAGATCATGCGAGACGCAGGCAGGGAAAGAGAGAGACGCACGCACACACAATATTAAAAGGTTTTGGGTTGAGGGTACTAGAAGTTGTCGGATACCTGCTGTACATCTATTTTTATTTTTTTTTATTTTATTTTTTTTATTTACTTGTACTTTAGCTAATTTTATTAACCACAAATTATTGTATATTCAATTTAAAAATTGCATGTAAAAATAATAAATAGCCGCTGAAAATTAATTAAACAATTCTTCTGCAGAAAAACATTTTTCTCCAAATACAGTATATTCAATTAAATACATCTGAAATGTACTAATAGACATTCTGCTGACTCTTCTCCGCATATTACGCTTAACGTTGGGCCCTTAGTTTTCGATCGTTTGTGTGTGAACAGCACAATTTTGAGGACCTACAAAATTAAGCGAATGGTTCACGGAGAAAAGTACATACCCATACATTTGGGTATGTATGGGTACTCGCGAGTTGTACCTGCACCACATATTATCTGGAACTATAGTGGTTCCTGGTTCCATATTATTTAAAATTACACAACTTAGAGTGTTTGCTTCGAGTTTATTTACCACCTTTAGGAACCACTTCTTTATTCTTCTGAAAATTCTTCAAAGTATCCACCGAGTTTTGGTTATTCGGCCCCTGTTGTACTTCCTTCAAGCGAACGCACTTTCAATTTCAGTATCTCCCGGGCCGCCATTTTTTGAGCTGTTGTCCATCAGGCAGACAGTAAGCATCTCCCTGAACTCGTTTATTAATTTTTGCGTAGTTTTCCTGTTTATGTCGATCTCTTTTGAAATGACTGAAATTTGATATTTCA
The DNA here is from genome assembly GCA_034769895.1 of Magicicada septendecula. Lineage (NCBI taxonomy): Eukaryota > Metazoa > Arthropoda > Insecta > Hemiptera > Cicadidae > Magicicada > Magicicada septendecula. The sequence goes on from JAWRYS010000503.1 coordinate 58,407, forward strand.
ACATCCAAGCGACTAACACATACACAATACTGATAATGCAGGAACACGCGCTATTCCGAAAAAGTGTCATCGTGTCTGTTTTTTGTAACTCTGAAATTCCGTCTGCCACATCTGAAGGTGACGTTTCTTTGTCCTTTTACATTTGTTAACATATTACCATCACACTTTACACATTGTATTGAAAACGGAAGAATATTTTAGTCACAAACACATTTTCTGAAACCCTTTTTTTTAACGAAACACCAAAAATTATTAACACTTTTGTATTCCATTTCAGTAAGATACGGATGTGCACAACACTGATGAATGAATGTTAAACAAAAGTAAATAGATTTAAAGATATAAACATACATGTAAAAAAATGGCGAGGCCTTATGGCCGCTTTTAGTATGTGAAGCAATTGTTGAAACAAGTAACAAAATTTCTTGCTTATCATTTATGTCATTCTCTGCATGAAAATGTCTCTCAAGCCACTTTTGGTAGCCACTTACGTTTATAACCTTTGGAGAAACCACAAGCCTATATAACTATAGACATGTCAGAGAACAGTATAATAAAATAACCTTTTCCTGGATTTACAACCGTGCAGGTATGCGGCGACTTCTAATACCTTCAACACAAATGTTTCTTTATAATACGAGTAATTATACAAGTAGTTATATAAGTGATAAGTAGGTGAATAGGTAGGTAGAAAGAGAGAAAAGAGAGACAGGGGTAGATAGAGAGAATAGTATAGATAGTGTATGTCAATCTCATTTAACTCAAATTTTTTTGTTTCCCTTGTTTCTTAGTTTAAAGCAAAGGTCTTGTTTCATCGTAACTGTCACAGAATCTCAGGGCACTTTATATATTATAATACTTTATAATTTATAATAAATGTGTTACATCACGTTAAAATATAATAACCTCTCTCACTCCCCCCTCTCTCTATCTCCTTATTCTTTCTATTTCTTTTCCTCATTTTTATTAATGAATGAGCCAAGGACGTTATGTACATTTCACCTGTCGGACACCCTAAGGGTGCCTCTGTAAGAAACAATAAAATTTCTCAAGTGTTTATGAAGTATGAAGGACACTGGAACATGGTGAACGCATAGTAATGTTTATTTGGCTGAGTCAAGATAAACGAGAAACGTGATACATTTCTGGCGGGAATGGATGATGCATTTTGCAAATTGGCGTCTACGTTACACACGTCCATCTTTTCTACAAACTTTGTGCACAGTTTAATCTGAATTGTGGTATCGCGAACTCAAATGGTTAATACACGTCAGCCACTGCTGTGTAGAGTGATAATGTGTTGTGTCTATTCAGCGTAACACCACAGGTCTCCAGCACAGAGACAAGATTGCTCATTCATCAGAATCTCGCCAACAAGAGTACCTACTCAAGATCAAATAATATTCTTAATGTTTAATGGCACAGGAGTGTATGTTTACAAAACATACTAATGTTTTGGCTGACACATATATGCAGATCTGAACTCATGCAACCTCTTATTTATCTGTACATCAGCTGTCTGTTTTTACATTACCACCAAACATGTTGGTAGGCTGACGTGCTCGTACTCCTTAAGAATTCATATGAATATTTTATAGTAAAAACATAATAATAATAATATAGTAATAATAATAACTTGTAAGCTTAAGCATTCATAACAAAACAGTTTTTTAACGTTCTCTTCTCCCTCTCACCTAAGACACATGCTCTCTCTCTCTCTCTCTCTCTCTCTCTCTCTCTCTCTCTCTCTCTCTCTCTCTCTCTCTCTCTCTCTCTCTCTCTCTCTCTCTCTCTCTCTCACACACACACACACACACACACACACACACACACACACACACACACACACACACACACACCATAAATAAAATACGTATTAGACTACATTATTGTCTGATGTCCAATGTCCAATATCACCTATCACAGTAGTCTCAAGGCCCCTTTCAGTTCCGAGTCCATACTTTCTCTGCAGCTACTTCTTGGCCTGCCTGGTATTCTTCCTTCCTTGTGTTTCCACTATAACATGTGTTTTTGGAATCTCTGCTCATTCGTTGTACATGTCCGGAGTAGATTAGCAGTTTTTTATCTGATCTGTCTAAAGTTGTTACGTTACCTTATATTTCTTTATTTTCTAAAGCTACATCGTTGTTGGCTTTTTCATTCTGCGGATAAATGAAATTCTTCTTCGCTTGCATCTGGAAGTACTATGTCATCACCATATTATAGATTGCAAACCTTCTTACTTAACGTTGCAATACCTCCTTCCCGTGGCTCATGTCTATTTAAACCCTATTTTCTTTTGATGTACACCTTTCCAGGTTTAGTTCTACTATAGCTGCAAGAAACTGATTACTGTAGGGAGCTCGTAGAGTGTTTGTTTGGAAAAGTCGTAGAGTCCACCTAGCGATAACTAACATGCAGTCTACTTGACTGCGATAGCTACCACAAAAGGAACATCATGAACATATCATCTTACGTGATGATGAACTTCTGGCTTACAAAAATAAAGGTTGTTATCAGAACTGAAGTAAATTTATTGTTCACCTATTCATTTCATGACCTTAATCCATTTCGTTCCATAATTCTGATTCTCTAGCCGTTCTTTTAACTTTGTTATTTAAGTCTCTAAGTAAAGTTACTCTATGCGTTAACAGTTTTTTTTACTGTCTCTTTCCAATACTGGATAAAATTCTTCTAACGTTTGTCATCAAACTCCGAAATTGAGTCGTTTACTTGCTCTGTATGTATTCATTTTAAAGAGTTGAGCGGATGTAGTTCAAAAAATTATTGAACTCCCACTGCCAGTTTAATACTGCGTTACGCTTTTATTTGCCGTGATAGCTATACCAGTTCTTGACGTGTTCTCATTCCCAGAAAAAATTGCATTTCAGTTGCTGCTCATAATGTTGCTTTGAACTTTCGAACGAATCTCTGAGATCGTGGTATAAAGTCCTACGTTTTTTTCTCTAAGATTACTTAGCTTCACACAATAAAGCAGAACCTCATGTATTACATGAGCCTAAATTGATTGTCGTAAGGGATCCATAACTTCATTGTCCATACAGACTGTAAATTTCCACGGGATTGGTTTCCTACCTTGCAATGGGGCATTTTAAATTTTATAAATAAAGCATTATTACATATTGCTAATTTACATTACATAATGCTAATTAAATAAAGCATATAGGTTAATTGATATTTTTAAAAATACGAATTACGGTTTGCGAATAGAATGAGAAAAATAATAATGTGAATGAAATATAGGTTTTCTATTAGAGCATTCCATTACAAATTTATTCTAATTTCCTTACCGTACTTTATAAATACGCAAAATACAAATTTGTTGGAATCCACTTTTGATGTTTTCCCTCCGGTTATATCTTGCTTGTGACAGTTTGGTAACTAATATGCCTCCTGAATATGTTACTTGCATATCGCACGTCAATGCGATAGTGAGGTTGCCACCTTCGGGCTTAACATCCAGCCCGATTTCTGTCTGGGTTGTCTCCCATAAACTGACTATCTTATCATACTAAAGAGACCAGTTTCCCTGTACACAACAGTACAACTCATTCAATCCAAATTACTTCGCGTCGATAATATTCCAAAGATAAGACAGTCCAGAATCATTTCCCTTAAGCCTCAACTTGATACTGTTGGCTACTACTGACATCCAAAGAATATTTAACGACTTTCCGGTCTAAATCCATTTTGTTCAGCATCAGAAAGGTAACCTCTAGTAAGATATGGCACTTCACCCCGCAGATCGTTCTTGGCTGGAGAGAGGCTGAAGGCTTCTTGAGAGCTAACATTACTTCATCCGACCCTAAGAATTTGAGGACCAGTGCCTAGTTAACCCGGTACAACGAGTACTAAACGCATTTTTTTAATCAACGAGCAAAGAAACACGCTTGAAGTTCTACAAGGTGACTCTTCCTTGTCTATGGGTTTGAGAATTAGACTTCTAAGAACGAATCCCAGACCAGTCGTTTTCAAGCGGTTCAGATGCGTGATATGATACTGATTAGAAATACACACAAATACTGATCACAAAAGAAATCTCGATGTATGGAAGGAACTGAATGTTATGTGAATATTTGATAGGATTTCCCATTACAGGCTAAAATGTGATTTTTACATTTTTACATTTTTACAAAGTTTACAGGCTAAACTTTGTGATTAAAAAGAATTATAAACAACAATTTTGAGAAATTCAAAAATCTAATAAAATGGAGTCTTCAAAAGTTGAAAATAAAGGTAGCTAATTCAACGTTAACCTGTAGTTTGATTGAATAAGCCAGCATTTTATATTTATTTGACAAGTATAAAATATTAATAATTATGATAATTTGGTTAACACTATTGTAATCTTTTTGAAATTTAAAAAACTTCTGAGCACATTCAAGTTAGAATTTTATACGTAGGAATCGTGTTACAGGTAATAAAAAGAAAACAACAGGGTAAAAATGTTTTTCAATTTAAAAAAAAATCATAAGGCAGGAAACAATAAGTTATGTATTTAAAAAGTCTTGATAGTGATTTGAATCAAAGTAGAGCATTAGTATCACAACAAACTGGGACCGAGAGTAATTCGGGTACAAGAATATTTAGATATCCAGACTCACATAAAATTTGTAATAAAATATACTAAAATATGAGGTTGGCTTCATACACTGTTCAGACATACATTTCAGTAGTGTCAAGTACTGATTTACGGTTTCTATAATACATGTTTTCAGTACACTTATCACACTCTACATAAAAAGTGCAAGTCACAATAAAATGCTCAGTGTAAGAACGGAATGTTTCAAAAATGTATTTATAATAATGTTGGTACATAACAAGCATACGAACAAATTGTTACAAAATATAAAGTTATAATAAGCTAATAGTTTTGGTATTTATTTGGTGCTAATTCTGTTCATGCTACACATTTTGTGATAAAATATTTTGGACGTATATTAATAGAGGTCAGAGTTATGTAATTAGGTCTACACGAAATTACAATCTAATCCCAAAAAAAGAACTTAATTATCAATTACAGTACTTTCATTGGCAAATAAGTATGTAAAAAAGATCACTGTGTATGTGTAAACAGTTAAAAATCTAATACACCCTCAGTCAAAGGATGGTAGTCGGCATCAGTGGTTATTAATTGATGTATGTAGTTACGTTGTCATGTTACTGTACATCATTAAACAACGACTATACCGACAGCAAAATGACGACGACACGATTGGCCGATTCACTTGAAGCTCTGATTCATGGATACTAATTGTGACTACACAGCGTCAACATGTACTCAAAACGGTAATCTTATCTTACTAAAGGTATAATCTCATTAGTGCACAGATATAATGTCGGAAAGTACTGTGTAGTTAAATATGTTATTACATCAGAGGCTTCTGATTGTCATGCTTCTGCTCAAGCCAGTAGGCTATTACAGACAGATCTAGTGAATACACAGTATTGATTTTTGAGGACATAAAACAAATTAGTATTAATAACAGACTGTAATGCCCTTATTTTTCAAAAGTACAATACTGAAAACTACTCGACCCGTTTTAAAAATATCCTCTTGAGTGTTCTTTTTTTGAAGGAATTAAAAACAAAATGCTAGCGAAAGTATTTAACTTGATTATAACTAGAATGAACTGAATAACAAGGAACCTACAAATTGTATAAAACATTTTGATTATTTACTTACCATCTAGTAATACCAGGCCTAAAAATCTTCATTATTTGTAATAAGAATTATGTTCCTTCTTTAATAGTGGCACATCGAGAACTGGACTGGATTACTACCTGATTTGACCTGAATTGTAAATTTTAAAATATGAGTTTTTGTTATTTAAAGTGTATCAGAGAAGAACACATGACAGTAAATTCTTGTGAATCAACGGCATTTTTAATCTTAATTTAAATTAGAACTTTGTAGTTCATACTTAATACAAATACAAATACATTACAAAACGCAATCGAATTTAAGTATCTTATTTTAACAGCTGAACAGAAATAGCTGAAGGTAAATAGATTTCATTTAATGCTACAGTATTCTGTACACTATGTTTCCCACAATAAGCAAAGTCTAAAAAAGATTGTATCTATAAAATATCCACGATTGGAGTCTTCAACATTAGATTGTCGAAATATCATGAGTTTATATGTGTGTATGCGCGTGCGCGTGTATGTATTCGCGTGTTTATGCCAGGTCATAAACTTGATAGCAATAATACAATACTGTGCCGGAGTTTGAATTTTCCCGGCGTGATTTAAACATTCAAGGCCGCCAAAGCGCGTAGCCGCTGGGCGGCACAGCTAGCTCGATTATTAAGGCCATGTCTGCGCTACGGCGAAGCTATCTAGTAAACCGTATCAGCTGTTTGTGTGCGGCTTGATGGGTTGCTTGCCAAAGGTTATGATTGGCAATTCGCAACAGGTTGGGCTTATGGTGGGATCGAAGAATAAGGGCTTCTTTCCCATTTCGTCGCCAACCTTCCAATAGAGTGTTCGATGGTCTGACGGCCCAGGGATATGCGTTTCGTAGATCTTTCATATGACTTCGTAAGCTAGCAAAGGGTTCAGGTGAGGCTCAATTATTTTATTCTATGTACATTTATTGATGGGTTATGTGTGTTATATTTGTGTAAGTGTGTGTGTGGCCCACACGTTTGTAAAGCTCATTTTATTGTAGTAATACTTTCCTATTGTCAAATTGAATTACACGTTACTTCCGGTCTGGGAGCATGTGGCGACCTTGTATTTTAATTGTCTTTGATAAAGTTAAAAGTAAATGTTACAGTAAAAAATAAAATAAATAAAATTAAAGGTTTAGTTAAAAGTAAATGGATAAAATAAACCATAGCAAATTAATAAGAGCAACTAAATTGTTGATAAAAATTCTGACAGTGTGTATGTAGTGTCTGTGTTCCGAGGCGAGAGAGTGTAGGGGTGGCTGTATTCTCTGACGGCTAATCTGCAAATAAAAAATGTTATAAGTAGAGGGAAAGTGTATGTTAGAGAACAATGGCGATGACGTCACAGAGAGGCACTGGTAGCTGGCTTCCGCGGTTTGAAAACAATGGGTTGGGGAACCCCCAGTTGAAAACACTACCGGGTTCCAGTTCATGACGTCATAGAGGCACTGGCAGCTGGTGTCCGAGCTGTCCATGTGACGTCACTGTTTTGTGTGTGTGTGTGTGTATGTGTGACTGAAACACTTCCGTGTTCCAGTTCATGACATCACACAGAGGCTCAAGTCGCTGGCGTCCGCATGGCTAAAACCTGTTTCAAGACGTCACGGAGGTCGTGGTTTCTGCATGTCCAAAATTTGGTAGCCGAAAACAATGTGTAGCGGATGGGGGTACCCGGAATTCGGCGGTTGCCCGCAGAGGCGATGTCATCGGGTACCGTTACTCGAAATTTTGGGGGTATCGGGTACCGTTACCCGAAATGTTTAAATCAACGGATGGGGGTACCCGAAATTTGTGGGTACGCTTACATGACGCATGTATAAAACACTGGTTATGACGAAACAGGAGGCTGGGTGGATATGATAGCTGGTTCGACGACTACGTAGAGGGCGTGATGTCTGAAATTTGACACCCGAAATGTTTAGAACAACGGATGGGGGTACCCGAAATTTTTGATGTTCAATATTTGACAACCGAAATGATTAAAACAACGGATGGAGGTACCTGAAATCTCTTGGCGTCCGAAAGTTAACACCCGAAATGTTTAAATCAACGGATGGGGGTACCCGACATGACGCATGTGTTCGACTGCGAGGCGAGAAAGTTTGTTTCCGCAAAAAATAAATTATGGCCCCTCCGGGATTTGAACCTGGGACCTCCGGTACTCCAAACCGGCATGCATCCACTACACCAAGGGCCGTTGTCGTTTAACTGTAATTATTTTTGTACTTATACTTCTCGTCTCTTACTTGCAACTATGAGGTGGACGAGTGATATCTACTGTTGTCCTATGTGTAAAACCATAAAAGCACAATATAAGTTTATTTATTATTAAAAATAAATAAACATTTTTTATACTTTTATTTTTTACCTCTCATCCTCTTCCTAGCGGCCAGAGGCGAATGAGAGACCGCTACGCTTTTTTTAACGTGGTTTCCCCAACTTTACAGATTCGTAAAGCAGGCCTACTCCACGTTATCTATCGCTGTACTATTAACTAATACAGTGGTAGATAATGATAAGATATACTATGCAATGCTAAGTCAATGTATAAAAGCAGTACATATATTTTTTATTTATTTACTTTATTTTTATTTTTTTTTTTATCGGGTGTATATGTTGTTCATACATGATGCGTATTCACATTTGCTGTACCGTAATGAGTAATTTTCACACCCATACTGGTTCTTGACGAGTTTACAGGTATATCTACCGTGCCAGTGACCCGTCTCGAACTACCAGGACTACGTTTATGAGTATTTCTACCTCGACAGTGACGTAGTCAAGGTTAACACTCACGCACACACTACGGTACCTAATTCTACGTTTATGGACATTTCTGTCACGTAGCACTCACACTAACACCATGATGAAAACATGTTCACAACCGACTATATTTTATTTCGTTGCCGCAACCATTCTGCATAAAACAAAGCTTTGCGCAATGCACAGTGTAAGGGGGGAGTGGTAACGGGTTGACGATGAGGAACAGGACATTGTATGATGGGTACAAAGGATCTAGGAACTACAGGTGCTTGAATATCGTTTAAGTCAATCACCTCACCATGGTGATACAACTGTCGTAAGAAATTTGCCTTCTCAAACCCTTTTGTATAGACAACAGAACTGTCTGAAAAAAAGTCTGCAACGATGCGTACCATATTCTTGTACGGCACATTACCATCGTTCCACCGAATTCTGTGATAATGTGTTTCCAACCAGTCATTGATTTTTTGAAATTTCAGGTGCAGTCGTGCACGTTCGTATGGTGGAGCGAACAACACGATAACAAAACGTCCGGTTGTTATATCAACTGCAACGAACTCTTTGATTACATATTCATTTTTGTCACCACGAAACGCTTCAAACTCGGCAATAACCGTCCTATTCAAGTTCATTTTTCCGAGTGACACTTGTTCGCATCGAATACGTTAATTTTTTCAAATTCCCCCTCTACTTTTCCTTCCAATACCAGTTCATCGTAAAGACGATCAAATGTTAGCTGTTGGTCATGACGACTGCTTTCCAATCGAAAAAACGAGGGGAAAAAGAAGGATGGTGGTACATAACACCCCTTGGCTACTACCTGATTAATGTACGACTTGAAGTGATCTTGATCATAAAACAAGCGAACAAGATATTTCTTTAGTACTGTTAATAAACAACCAAAACGGATCCACTCGGGTTCTGTGAAAACAAATTTTTCGGTCTTAATACCTTTAATCCGAACAAACGTTTTTCCAAAGTTACGACTGATCATCACACTCTTCTTCTTCTCACGGTTTTCACCTTCTTCGTACAATAACATACTGGATAGTAACTGTTCACGAAAGATCAACAAGTAATTCCACTCAGAAAAGTCAAGTAATATACGTTTCTTTTTTCCGTTTGTAAACAAAACACCCGGTTCATAGTTGAGTTCGTTAAACAGTCCGACGGTAACGAACTTAGTGTAAGAGTTAATAGGATATGCAAGAGATAAGTAAACGTTATACTCACAATGCCTGCTGCTGCTGCCGCCGCTACCACAGTCACCTTCCATCGTTGAGACGGACTGATCTTGTTACAAGCTAGAGATCGCTAATACCTATCTTTATAAAGTGGTAGAGGGGAGAACAAGTTTTTTATGACAAACGATGAACAGTATTCGACAACGCTGTGTACTGTACTATCCTATCGTGAATAATCAAAGCGTAAGCGGTGGTTTTATCTGGAAAATTGTTACTGGATTCAAATTCTAAACGCACATCAACGGCAGACGACTTGATTGGTTCTTCTTGTCTGGAACAATCGATGACAAACAACGGTGCTTTCGTTATAAATTCATTAGGTGTCAAAAGAGGCGTTCTGTTGCGACGGTCGTAGTATGATGTTTGAAAACGTGTATACATGTCGTAGAACAGTGCGTAACGTTTTTTTTCGATATCCTGGTTCAGGTTATCGTACGGATAGTATTTATCGTTCAGAAATAGCTTGACATTCGTTAAATTGCAGTGATCAAATTCCGACGCGTTTTTCGCTATATTGTTCTTTCTGTCCGTCTGAAATATCAGTATCACATACCGTGGTTTTTCCAACTGTGACGATGTCTTCAAGGTCCACGAATGTCGATTTGTCGTCGGTAGAACGGGATACTCGTGCAATTACCAACTGCGGAACGGCATCACCAGTTCATGATCCTCCTCGATATGCTCCAATAGCGGTATTCGATACTTGTTTGACACGCGCACATAGGGCATCTTCCAGTGTACTTTGTTTATTACGAGATTACCGTTTGCAGTTGCACCTGATTCTTTTAGCACCATTGCGTTCTGATCGGTAGAGGTACGCAACAGAATCAATTCTTGCTTAACGTTCAGCATGATGCGTGTATAGTCTTCGTTGAAACCGAGTAGCATTTTTAACGGAAGACAAAACGTAAAATCACCGGTACTCTCGTGTACTGTCAACGACTCGTTGGTTGTCGTCACCCATCCTGCATTGATTAGATGCTTTCTTTCATGCTCATTGCTCGATAGTAACAATTTCACAGTGCTCGTAATTCCAACGTTTTTCGTACGATCTACTTCCACACCGCACACTTCGTAACGGATCTCCTCAAACAAGAAAGCCATTGCATTGTTGATTAATTTCACGTTCAACGCTGTGTCGGTAGCGTTAACCTTGGTCAATGTTCCTTCGATGTACAGAAAACTCTCCGCCGGTAAAGTGAAAACATCCTGTTGTTGGATGGGTATACGTATTTCATCGTTGTTACCGTATCGGGTGGAAGCATACGGTGTGTGCGTACGATATTCGAACTCAACGATTCTGTTATCGAAAGCCGCTCCTCGTTCGATAGCTAGAATTTCACCCGACATTATTTTAATCGTATAATTTGAATCCAAGTGAAAGTAAGAAACGCTTGTTCCTTGATGTCAATCGTTTCAACGTTGAACACCGACTACCATGTTTCTTTCGTACACACTCCCTTTTTACAGGTGACGTTTGTCCGAAATACAATCCCATATTTTCAGATGCAGTCGTATCGTGATAACTTCACCGCGAAAATCGACTAAATCCCCGTCCTGATCAACGAGAGACAAAATTATGTTGTCAACGCGTTGTACGTTTACCGGTAAGTATATTACGTTTGTCGGCGTTTCAACTATTTTGAAACCTGGTGCCACGGTCGGATAAAACGAATGCAACGTGTGCTGGTCCTGGCCGTCCTTGTACGCACCCTGTACGATATTACTCCGTACGTGAACGGTGTTAACTTTGATTATGTCGACGGGTACGTTCGACTCGTGTGTTTTATACGCTTCCAGCTGCTGATTCTCCTTAAATCCTAACATACTTGCAATGGTATTCGGTGTATACGAAAAGTCGATGACATGCTTACAGTAAATTTCACACTTTAATGTGTTGTTGTTTGGACGTAAACTGATTGTTCTCTCGCCTAACTGTTTCTGCAGATACGTTTCGATATCACTGATTTCGTAGGTGCCGGTAGGCAACTTGATGACGGACCACTGATCCTTGGAAATTTTTACTGGAAATGCATTATTTTTTCCTTCAGTAACGTTTGGTATTGAATTATACGATGTAAAATCCAATAGACCAACGTACCATTCACCGTATAACTCGAGAGGTGGGAAAAAGTTACACACGAGATTCGCAGCGTCGGTACCCGTCACGGTGACCGTTAGCGACGACATGTTGAAGTTTACTGATCAGAAGACAATAAAAAGTCTAAACATAAATGACCGCAGATGACCGTGTTAGGAGGTTGCTTCCGTTCATAGTTGTAACGAACGTCGGCTGTATCACCAAAATATTGCATCAGCTCGAGAGGTGGACGTAAATTACCGAACCCGTCAAAATAGTGTACTCGATTTCCACGCTTCTTGTAACATACCCAGTGGGTTCCCGGTCCGCTCTCGTCGTCCAAATTTACGATGACGCTTTCGTTCTTCCACGGCGCTGTATCCGGTAATGCGTTACGCATGTAAACACCTCTAAAATACGGTATGTTTAGCTTTTTTGCGTATACACGTAATTCATCTTCGGACAACGGGCGGAGCGGTATGTGAATTAGTTTTTTCGGTACGGACGTAGATACAATCCGGACGCAGTTCTCTTCTTTTTCCTAGCGGTTCGGACAGTTCTCTTCCTCCTCTTCTTCATCCCACCACCAGCACCACGACCACGACTACTCACATTCTTTTTATTTTTACGACGTCGACCGCTTCCTATAGCTGATTTTGCTTTCATGGCCGCTGCAACTGCTGTCGCATAAGCTCGTTCGCTGATACCCGAATCCAAAGCCTTTACCCGTCCCCACGCTTTTTCCGCGAGTTTACGATCTGCAATATGTCTACTTTCGTTGTCTTTGTATTGAGCGTAAGCGATGTCGTGTTCGCGACAGGCTTCGTCTAGTTGATTGATTCCACGATCACCACGCGCTAATCTTTCTTCGAGTTTCGTGCCCGGTCCACAGAATCTGTAACCCGGCAGATGTAATTCGACAGGTAGTGCGTCCACCGCTCGATTGATAACTGACGAAACAACGGACGGTACAACGTTTTTAAGCACGTTTCCGACGCCCCACCCCTTTTTCCTCTTAACGTTGTTGTACATCGTAAACCGATCTCCAGTCTTTCTCTTCTGTGTTTTTATCGTATTCATCTATTAAACTTTTTATTTCCTTCGTGTCGAGTGTCCACTCGTCTTCTGAACTACGTGGCTTAGACAATTTCAATAAGTAGTAATCCAGTTGATACTGAAATGTTTTAACGACTTTATACATCTCGCTCTTTACGTATCGTCTCACGTCATTTAATTGTTGTAAGTTAACAGCATCGCTCTCCGCAAAACCATCCGCTACGTCTGTTATTCTCTTTTCCGCCGCTTTGAAAACACCATCTTCACCCAAGCTAACGGTGTTCTGCAACATGTATTTTACGTTAACCGCGTCATCTGCAAAAATCGGTGAACTCACTCCCGACAACCAGCTCTGTCCAAACAAATAGCTGTTCGATACTTTTTTAATGACGTTCGAGTCTACATAGTTTTTGTTAACCGCATCGGTCGCTTGTTCCGGACTTCGAACGTTGATTACCCATCGATCTCGTGCATCGATGACCTCACCTCTCTCTTGACTCGAGTGTTGTATACAGTTGTCATCAACGTAATATTTGTTGACTACGTCTTTAACGTCTACAGGAGTATCAACATTTTTCAATCTACACCCTTTAACGTCCACGCTTTTACGTTCATCATCGAGTAGCAGACAATGTGTTTGCATATAAGTCAGAGATACAGCATCCTTTGCTGCATCCGGTTCGTTCAGATTGCGGATCTTTTTGTTTTCAACATCTATATGCCCATCATTCGTAATCTTAAATCCTACAGTATCGCGTAATTGTCTTTTTGTTTCTCGTCGCACGCTCACGGCGCTTTGATGTCTCCCGAACTTGTCCACAACCATTGTACGACTGCACGCTACAAATGATGTGCTAACCGTTTTAAGTAACGACACTGTGGTGACCATCGCGTGTGTAACACAATCGGATCGTCACCCTCTTTCCAACGAAAGATTTCTATACCGCAAAATGAACATCGAACCCTGTCAATTTCATTTGTGTAATGAAAGCCTGCGGCAACCATAGCGGTTGGACTGATGAAATGCACAGGCCATGATGTAAAGGTTTTCAGTCTCTCGTTTTCGACTTCAAAGTCAGGTGTCAAATCTAACCCGCACATGTTGACAGTGTTGACGTCAATGAGTTGTTACACCGACGTTCATAAAATTTATACGATAATGTTGGCTTCACGTAATTCCTCCACAACGGAGATGATTTCGTTGTCGTGTCCGGTGTGACCGGCGCGTTTTGAACTTACCAGCAGTCTCAACCGTTCAACCAGTTCGTTGGGATCGTTCCAGTGTACGTAATCGATACCACGTCCGCTGCGCGGTGGGAACAATCGGGCGATTATCTCTCTGTACTTTACACCTTTGTTTGTATTTATTTTAGCACCGGGTAAATGATAATGTTTATGTGCGTTAGTGTCCGACAGTATAGATTTGTACGCTGCTAAATCGTTTTCATCGTAGACGCTCTTGTCGGGTTCTTTCATAAACATAAGTTCGTAGAGACCCGGTGTACCCCTGTATCGTTTTCCAGCTATGTAGAAGCTGTCGTCTTGATTGATCTCCAACACCGAATTTCCCACCATCAATTTGTCTGCAACGTTACGGATACCGTACGTATGATCCATCTTTTTTTCTCGATCATCAGATAAAGCGAGTAGTAAGTATTTCCTCGCGAGCGGACCTTCGACAGACTGTTCAACGTATTCTTGTGCTTCGTGTCGACCTTCGGGTGTTGCTAAAAACTCTTCAAGAGTCACGTTCGGTGTTTCGACATCAGGAGTTTGTGCCAACACTTCCGTTCTAAGGAATCGAGGTTGTGATGGTGGTGGTGTCATCTCGACAGCTGTCTTCGTATCTTCATCTTCAACATTTATTTTTTTAATTTTATCACCGGAGACATTCAACTTTTCCGAAATCTGTGTTAACGGTTCTAAAAGAGGTTTGTACGTTCTCGTTAACGCTTCATCGCTCTCTCTGAGTTCATGTTTCAACGCACGATACTTTTGCCTTATGTTGTCGCTAATTGCATCGATTTCTTGTGTCAGTTGCTTGTCATCCATCTTGACACTGATGACTTTCTCGCACAAACTATTCTATTTATGTATAAAACGATCGAAACCCACTCTGTATCTGCCCGCGTTTATCGGTGAGTCCTTGTTGATGACTATGAATCCGTAACGATCCTTCCACGCTTCGGCGCACATCGCTTTGAACTCTTCGTATTTCATGTCTGTGTTAACGTGATCGTTGTAAACGTGGTGTAAATTGAGATCATCTTGTCTGAACAATACTAAGAAATTGGTATTATCACGCACCAGTTGCTTTGGCACCAGACTGTACGTCTGACAAAGGTACAAAGTGTCCACACCGCTATGCCGTCCCATAGCGAAATATTTTCGTATGTTATTCTGCCGTTCACATACCACATCATCGAACAACATGATTGAATTAGGTACAATTTCGTGCGGAGGTGGTACTTCATCGTTTTCACTGTATGTGAAGTACGTCATTCCTTCGTCAGCGAGAGCATTAAAAACGTCTTCCAACATACGATATTTTGGTTGAAATAACGATTTGGAGAACACGTACAGGTTCTGAAATCGCAGTCCGTTTGAATCGAATAACATGTTAAAGGCAACGTTTGTCTTCCCGCTGCATGACCCGCCGCACACGATACATCGAACTGTGTTTGGAAACAGTGGACTGTGTTTATTATATGCAACTTCACCGTTGTACTTAGCAGAGTCTACGTTCTTAACATTTAACTTTAACGATTGTTGTTCAATCTTCATCTTAACTCGTTTACGTTCGGTTAAATACTGTGGTAATGTTATTATATCAGATCTTTTTTATGTATCCACGAATCGTGTTTACCGTCAAAGCCGAGCCAGCGCACTCGCACGCGATCACCTTTACGTTGTAATATTTTCTCAACGAGATACACATCACCAACGCTGGTTTTACTCAATTCTTGTTCATAAAACCCACCTTCCACAACGTCACCCGTGTGATCTTTCAACAAGTACGTAACCGGTACGGTTGGCTGAACTCTGTGCACTGTATATATCTCGTTCGTCCAGTTTGGTGTATAACCTTTAGCGAATGTGATTTTGTATTTACTGATACGCACTCGATCGCATATTTTAAACTTATGTTTCTTGCTCACTTTCCGCGGTACAGTATTTTTTCTTAATCGTTCCAACACAATTCGCTCGTTGCTCTTGTCGACTTGTCGCGGCTTCATCTCTATAGTTCTATGCACTCTGTCGTTGTATTCCATCACCAGTTTAGGTAAAAGCGACAACCACCGATAATGCCCTTGCTCGCTGAACGCGCGGTACATGTTCGTTTTCAACGTACGATTAAATCGCTCTACGATGGACGCTTTCTTCTCGCTATACGTTGAATAGTGTTTGACGTTGAATCTCTTTAGTAAAGCTTGTACGGTAGTGTTAAAGTACTCTTTCCCCTTATCCGTTTGCAGGTATTTCATTTTATTTTTTACAATTATTGGTTCGAGAGCCTGTGCTACTTCAACACCCGATTTAGTTTTTAAGGGAATCGCATATGCATACTTGCTAAATGCGTTTATTACTGTCATTAGATATTTGTACCCCTTGTTCAACTTGGCATGCGGTATCATTTCCACTAAATCCGCTTGGTACAGATCGTGTAACCCCTTCACCTCCACCGCACGTCTGGGAAAGTTCCTTCTCACCGGTCTGTGCAATTCCTTTGCAATAGTTTTGCGTACGTTTTCCATATCGCCACCCGAATCGAGAATCGCAAAATTTTGGTACGAGATATACCGTTACGTTTTCACTGAACTTCACCGACTTCATCGTCGCTACTGACAGTGTGTTGCTCCTGCAAGCGAGTCTTATATCAACGTATATCGAACGCATAATTTACAACGGATTTTCTCGCTTGCTGAATTATCTCGCGTCTGGGTTGACAGAGTTTATAATGACCGTACGCCAGTGTTGTTTCACCGTCATCCAAGACATATCGTTTGTCATCGTATGGTGACAGCGATAATTTTGTAAGCTTTCTTGTGTATATGATATGTCTTTCGCTTTGGATAGTCTGCGCCGTAGTATAAGTTTGAGAAGTGGTCTTTACACATTGCTTATAAAGTTGATGTTTCAACTGTGTAGCTATCGCGGAACGTGGCACACCTTTCGCTACCTTTTTCTCTTTATCGTTTGCCGTAACGAATGAATAACATTTTGCGCGCAACCCGACAAATTCAAGTATCGGTATTCCATTTGTTTCGTCTTTAAACGTACCCAACTTTTTCTTGTTTGTTTCACTATAGCAGGGATGTGTCTTAGGGTACTCCGACGTGTCAAAGAGTTCGAGATGCTCCTCCATGTCTTTGTACACATCGTCGGTGCGAATGTCGTACAACAGAGAGTCAGTGTCCGTCATACATAGACGTGCACGTGACCCGTACGTATTCATCGTGAATCCGTAATGGAACCGATACATGATCAGCTTACTAATATCCAATACACTGAACCCAACGTACAAAGGTCGGTTCAGTGTAATGGACGTTTTTTTCATCGTGAGACCTACCAGGTCCTCGTTATAGATGAAAAAATGTTGTAGCCTGGGGTTAGCGGTTAGTTTGTAAAGTTTCTTCTCGTTTGGAACTAACTTGAAATCGATTCGCTTCCGTACGTTTTCCAACGATTTTCCGTACGGCGCGTTATTCATTAACTTAAAAAAGTCTTTTTCAAAGGTGTTTCTGGCTTCCTTTCGTCGCTCCGTATTAAAATCGATGAAAGGTTTCAACCATACGCACTGTGTGAATGCTAACACACGGTGAATCGCTTTCAACTCCATTCCTAGTTCGAGGTAGAGTTTCAATGTTCTGTAATGAACAATGTATTTTGTCTTGTCCTCGAGGGACGTTATCAGTTTCTCTACCTTACCGTTACTACACACAAAGTCTTTTAACAGCTTCATGCGATAGCAGTACGGTGAAAGCATACTGTCCGTAATAGTACACTTTTCGGGTGCTAAAGGGTAGTCACTGTGTAAGTCGTGTAGGTAATGTGGATACCCCAGATCGACTTCTAGGATATAACCGGTGTCATCATCGTCACGTAACGCGTGCACGTTCAACGTATCGATCTCTGTACTTTCCAACCATCGAAAACCGGACAGTGGTAAAGGCTGTGTCATAGCCGTTCCGTACAGGTTGGTACAATCGAGGTAGAGTAAATAGTTATGCAGCTTGCTTGCGTCATAATCGGGAATGTACGGGTTGTTGGCCTTGGCGTACCGATTAGAAATTGCTGCTAAGCCGCCACGGATACCTCCTTCGATGTACAGGTGTACGTCTATATCGCGGAGTAACTCTAACCTAACTCCTGTCATTTTCAGCATCGCGTTCCACGCTAAACCGGCGGTGGTAAAAACGTTACACGGATCGAGTTCGTAGTACTGCAGGCTCATGTTTCGAAAGTTTTCAAATACATCTGCAAGCAGTAGTACATCCGTTTTTAAATAAAGGTCATGATAATCACCGAACGTTTGCATGTCGAAAGCCGACCAAACCGCTCGAGCGTGCGCGTAATCTTCTTCGTTTATATCCGACTCTGTCAACCCGTTGTAAAAATGTACGCGGTCCGGTAACTGCCTCTCGTCAAATTTTGAATCGTCCGTAACGTATTCGTAAGGGTACACACCTTTACGCAACAGTAAATTAACATTACGCATGTAAAATTGATTAAGGATTTTAAATTTATCCGCGGATAAGTTGGAGACGAGTTTTTCAAGTGACGCGTTCATGAACCGCAGAGAATCGAGAAACCGGAGCTGTCCGAGTGTAACGGAGATGTAACGTTCGCTTGTAGTAGCGATACACGATATTTCATCTTCCTTGTACTTTCCGAAACCTTGCATCAAATGATGCGAGTCATAGCCACTTAAATTATGGAAAAAAACCGGAACGTGTGTTGGTATTTTGTAATTTATATTACACACATTGTGAGCAGCGCCTAAATAGTTTCCCGTTATGTGGCAATGGTTTCGAACCGTGTCATCCGTTAACGCCTTCTTGCACAGATGACAGTGCGTAGCGTTTCGGAATGACCGTTCATCGGCCGCTGTCATTTGGATCGGTTTATTAAACTTTCTATCGAGTCGTTGAACGTCGGCTAAAAGCACACGAAGGAACGTGTCCACCACGTCTTTACCGCGGTATATTACAGGTTCCTTGACGGCGTTTCCCATCCAGTCAACTATCACATAGCAGAAACTGGCTGGTATATGATGTGCCACGTTTTTACCGGTGGCCGGAACAATAAACGATTCGAAGTCAGCGTATACCGTATAAGGTACGCGGTGACAAAGTGAAAAGTTTTTAAAATACATCCACTTTTCGTTCTCGTCAGGAAGTTTTACTTTCTGTACTCCGTGCTGAGAACAGTTGCGTTCGTGTTCTTCAACTCGTTTTCGTGCCGCGTTAGTATCTTTATTGTCCGCAAATCTGTGTAGACAGTAGTTGCAGTACACCGATGCACGACAATTTTTTGTCAACGACGAAAGCATACGCGAAAGGTTTCGTATGAGGCAGTAGTGAGTAGTGTTCGCGTCGGACAGTAGCAGTAGGTTTACGTGGTACTTTCTACCGCGATGTTCAGTAATACGTAAAGGATATACCTCGCCTTCGTAGCCAAAAACGTTAACGGATATGTTTTCGTTTAATTTTTCAAAACGTTTTATCTTATTGACTGCGACGGGATAAGGTATGTCCTTCATGTTTATTTCTTCTTCGTACGGAAGGTAATGGCTAACGCGATGCGGGTTACACGCGATCGGGTGTATACCGGCGAGCACAGACCACAAGAAACACTTTTCATCTTCTAAATTTTTCACATTAATAATTCCTTTCTTACTGTGTGACAATTTCGATGGTGTAGGTAGAAAGCTCGACCCCACAAGAGGATTGTATTTTGTAATATTTAATTCCACCGACTCGACACCGTTTTCGACCCACCCGCTTCCGTCACGCGTGAATTTGTCAACGGATTCCATTATTTTCTCGCTAGCTATCGAATATTGTTCATCGATATCGTCATACTGTGACTTAAGTTCTGTACGTGATCTAAATACCGCATCACAATAAATATTTTCGGTGTTTATTAATTTTTTAAAAGATACACGAACTGCTAAATACCACTTTATATAATTATTTAATGCTACGGCTTCGCTACAAATCTTATCAACAACCGTGTGTTTGTAATCTAATAATACTGTTTGTGTGTTTAGTGTATTGTCAAGTATCATAAATTTTATAGTAATTACATTACCATTGATAGCACGGTGTTCGCTGCTGCTGCTGTCGGCCATTGTGAAAGGAGTGAGGTCGGCTTCGCGTCGTCGGTTCCCTATATAGACAGTCCGGTGACCGGTAACGCTGTCGCCGCGCTTCGCTCGCGAGGAGCAGCTGCGCGGGGTGGGGTGCGGGGTTGTCGAGACCGATGCGGTGTGTGCTGGAGGTGCGGGGTGGGGGTGCGGGCTAGGATGTCATCGTCCGGTCGTGACCGATGACGCGCGTTGCGGAGGGCTGGGTGGGGTGGGGAGTGCGGTGTAGGAAGCCGACGTCCGTGACCGATGCGGTGCGGGGTAAAGGTGTGGGATGGTGGTGCGGGGTAGGGAGCTAGGTTGCAGCCGGTGTCCGTGACCGAGAGGTAGGCGAGGTGCGGGGTACAGGATGCCGGCGACCTTGACCGAAGCGCGCTCGTTGACTCGCCTCCCGCGGGATGTAGGGTGCGGGTACGGGGGGGCTGGGTTGTACGACCGGTCGTGACCGAAAGCAGATGGTGGAGCGAGACGACGCGGGGAGGGGTGCGGGGTAGGAAGCTAGGTTGTCGCTGACGGACTCGATTGCGGTTGGTGGGGGGGGGGGTAAACCCGGTCGTTGCGGAGCGACAGACAAAGTAATTGAACAAAATATGTAGGCGAGGTGCGGGGTGGTGGTGAGGCTCCGGGTGCGGGGTTGGTGGTGCGGGGTAGGGGTGACCGTGACCGACGGACTCGATTGGGGTTGGTGGGGGGGGTAAACCCGGTCGTTGCGGAGCGACAGACAAAGTAATTGAACAAAATATGTAGGCGAGGTGCGGGGTGGTGGCGAGGTTCTGGGTGCGGGGTAGAATGTCATCGTCCGGTCGTGACCGAAAGCAGATGGTGGCCTGGACGACGCGGGGTGGGGTAGGAAGAAAAATTGTAGCCGTTACCGTTGCGGTAGAGGTGCGGGGAGCGGGGTAGGGTGTCGTCGTCCGGTCGTGACCGAAGGAGATGACGCTTTAGAAGGAAGGAACGTGGTCGGGGGAAACAGAATAAATACGCCAGTGTTTCCCTGTGCAGTCATCAGTACTCGTCATGGAAGCAATCGTTGCGAACGCGAAGACAGTTGAAAATTTTTTACCAAAAAGAGACTTGTCAAGTCTTTCTTTAAGAGTAAAGTATCATATAATTCACATGAAATTTGTGAAAACGAAATTCGGGGAGTCAGTTGTGGTAGATTTGGAAGATACCGGAGCCTGTCCTCAGCCGGGGATAAACTGTTCTATGTATACCTACCTAAAAGATGGTGTGACGTATTTACAGAGGAGCAATTGAAAGCTGTGAAGCCTTGTGTCCTATCACTATGCGTAACCTCACACACTACGCTGGCGAACGAGAAAGTGAGCGTGCAGTTGGATATTGATTATGTGAGTATGATATTTCAGTACCACTAATAATTTCTTATACAGAAGTGGTTATGTATTAATTTTTTCTCTTTTTTTTTCCAGACCAAATAAACGAGAACAGGATTGATTAATTATAATAATAATAACATTAATAGTAAAATGTTTTTAACTGTTGAAGTAGACTTCTCTATTTTTTTGTCGTTTTTTAATGTTAACTGTTCATTTTCAGAGAAAGAACAAGGTGTTGCTTGGATCTAATATTGTTGAAAAACTTTTAAACAGAGAAATAAATGGTAATAATAGATTATATTGTCAATGCGACATGATTAAATTCGATTATAATTTTAGAAATAATCGTAAGACACTGAGTAGATGGATATCAATACGAAACGAAAAGAATATTTACAAAATGAAAGTATTTATTCGTAATGAGTTTTTCAAACTCTTCAAAACATCAATTAGTTATTGTAACAACCATAATATTGAATATCTTCAAATAAAAGATTTGCTAATTGATAAAACAAAGCTGGTTAATCAGATGTACTATATGATGTATAATTTTACTGGTACAGCGTATACCTCGCTGGTAAAAAAATATGAGTGGTCAAGGCATGACTCTAGCGGATGTCCGCTTCGTAACCGTTGTCGCGTCTGTTGTTATCTAAGATATCAAAATGAATTTAATTCAGAATACATGTTTTTTTTAATACCACACTAACTATCATTTGATGTGTCTACATTCTTTTGTATTTGATCAAGTATTATTAATTGTAGGAAATTATATTCTGTTTTTAATTATTAAAAAACGTATGTGGTTTATAACATAAAAAGTTAAGATAAACAATCATTAAAGTGTTAATTAAATTTTTATGTTTAATTAAATTTTTTTAAAGATTTCTCTCATAGTTACAGAAACCTTGTTTCAATGTTATGTGTTTGTGCGAATGCGAGGGAGATGTATGTCGTTCACCACCATATGGTGACCACTGTAACATTCTGAGTGCTTGTGAGTGGAGAGAATTTACACTCTGAAGAACAATTGTTTTAAAAAATTATAAGCGTTGTTACCTTTGTTATTATCTAAAATACTAAAAAGAGTTGAATTCAAGGTTTTGGTGTACCATTTTACACATGTAGTTAACACCATAGTAATTATCATTTGATGTGTGTCTACATTTAGTATGTTATTATTAACATATTACACATCAACATTGTAATATTGTATGTTATTAATTATTATTACTATTTTTATTGTTAGACATATAAGGCTTGTTTTGGTTGTAGTAAATGTAATTATTATTTTGTTAATTGTGTGTGTGTGTGTGTGTAGAGAGAGAGAGAGAATATATATGTAGAGAGAGAGAGAGAGAGAGAGAACCTTCAAGGCTGCAAAAGAGAGAGAAAGCGAGAGAGAAAAAAGATTATTTTGTATAATTATGTAAATATATATATATATATATATATATATATATAGAGAGAGAGATAAAGTGTTTATTTTGTTTATAGAGATACACAAACAGAGTATATGTATGTTAGAGAGCGCGCGTATGTTTTGCTCAATTATAATTGTCTTGTGAATATAGAACGTGTGTGTGTAGAGAGAGAAAGAAAATTATAGCTTATGATTTGATTGTAAAAGCTTTCGATATTATTAAAACTTATATATATATAAACCGTAACCTTTGTTATTTTATTATTATACCTTTATACAAAACAGTTATTCCTATCATACTTGAATAAGGTATACGCCAGCGAAGATAACAAGTTTTTATAGTTGAGATGCAGCCAACTTATTGATAAAGAGATGCACAGCTGGATTGTGGTATGCGGCAGCATACGAAGAAAACCGGTTTATAGAGTTCAGATGAGTCTCTCTCTAAAGAGAGAGAGAGAGAGAGAGAGAGAGAGTGCGTATAATCTGTTTGTACCAACACACAGCGATTCAACCAGACCTGTTTGACTACTTTGTTACAATTTTGCAGGTACACAGAGTAAAATATATTTATACAATTACACAATTTTAGTAATGCATAATTTTAATATGTGTTTTTCTAAACAATATTCAAATGGATGCATCTGTTCTATAATAACACAATATACTCATATATAATAATATAATATATGGTTTTGCGAACAGCAGATCCAGGTTCAAATCCCGAGGAGTCAAAATTTATTTTGTGGAAACCAACACCTGTCGGAACCCATCTGTATAGCCCCCCTGTTTCGTCGTAACCAGTGTTTTATACATGCGTCATGTGGGCGTACCCACAAATTTCGGGTACCCCCATCCGTTGTTTTAATCATTTAGGGTACCAAAATTCTGATATTAAAAATTTCGAGAGAGAACGATTATTTTGTTACATCAAAATAAACCAGAACGCGGAAGTGTTTTAACATTCGGACACCAGCTGCCAGGGCCTCTGTCATGAACTGGAACCCGGTTAGGGCGTACCCACAAATTTCGGGTACCCCCATCCGTTGATTTAAACATTTCGGGTAACGGTACCCGATACCCCCAAAATTTCGAGTAACGGTACCCGATGACATCGCCTCTGCGGGCAACCGCCGAATTCCGGGTACCCCCATCCGCTACACATTGTTTTCGGCTACCAAATTTTGGACATGCAGAAACCACGACCTCCGTGACGTCTTGAAACAGGTTTTAGCCATGCGGACGCCAGCGACTTGAGCCTCTGTGTGATGTCATGAACTGGAACACGGAAGTGTTTCAGTCACACATACACACACATACACACACACACACACAAAACAGTGACGTCACATGGACAGCTCGGACACCAGCTGCCAGTGCCTCTATGACGTCATGAACTGGAACCCGGTAGTGTTTTCAACTGGGGGTTCCCCAACCCATTGTTTTCAAACCGCGGAAGCCAGCTACCAGTGCCTCTCTGTGACGTCATCGCCATTGTTCTCTAACATACACTTTCCCTCTACTGTTATAGGGTCCCCATACAGCCGGGAGAAATTGGATGCGGAGATAGTGACATTTACACCGGTCACTATCTGCAGAGCAGTGCAACAGGATGCTCCCCGAAGCCGTGATGCCCAGAAATACTCCTGCTACAGAATACCTAGAGACATCTGCCCGGATGAGTCTAGCTGGAAATTCTGCACATTTGAAGGACCACCACCAGCACTCATTGCACACTGGTCTACATGGTACCATTTCAGTTCTTCAACAAGTACAGGTGGGAGCGTTCCAATTATTAAACTTCAGTCAACAGCAACTCCACCTGTTTTAAATCAACTGTAACTGAGATTTTATACTAAGATAAATTAATGCTCTTAAACAAAAGTGTACCAGAAGTCCAGCTGTTTCAAATAAAATTGTAACTAAATACTTTACGATAACTCAATTTGATGTTGTTAAGGTCAATGATATTAGAATTCAATTTTTTGAAAACTTATAACTAAAAATTTTGGGATAACTTAATTTGTTGTTGTTAAGGTAAATTATATTAGAATCCAAGTTTGAAAGACTTATAGCTACATATTTTATGATAACTTGGTTGATGTTCTTAACGAAAATGGCACTAATAAAAATTGTTACTGGTTACAAGAGTATTTTACTGCAAGTCCTGTTACTCTGGGCTCCAGCACACCTCTTGCTTCCGCTAGGCCAAGTGGTCTAGTTTTTAAATTTTACGTAACGGGCTTAGTGGCCGTTACAATACTGGCAACGGAATATTTGTTAAACTTAAAGCATTTTAAACTAATAAACACTAAATTAAGAGATCATTACTTTTGTTCTTATAAAACTTACGGGAACACTGAAATATTTCTGGAGTAGGCCTATTTGTGTAAATATGTAGTAAAGTAGGAGTAGTAATGTAAATACTTGTTAGACTGTTATAATTTAGTGATCAAAATTAGGTATACCAAAAATTAAATAAATTATCTAAAATGCACATTATTATTTTAAAATATCACTCGTTTTTACGCGGATATAAAGCATTGCCCTCTTTCGTTCATCAACCTGTCTGGTGTTTATAATCACATAACAGTTGTGACTACTTATGCAAGACCACACACTGAATGAATACGAGTTTGTTTATTCGAACAGGCCTGCGTATTATGTCTTCAACTGCCTTGTGTGCGTATTATACACAAGGCAGCTGATGTCCAGGGGCCGACCTAGCAATTTTGCCGCCCTGGGCAGAACGGTCGTTTGCCGCCCCATACTAGGTGCAGAGATTATCAAATTATTTCACGAAATAAAAAACACATTTTAGGTATTCATTATTGGTTTTGCATCCTAAGATAAATAGAGGACCAGGAACGACAGTCTTTAGATTAATGCGAGCCACGACTGAAAATTGTACTTAATATTTTGTTTAATAAAATTGAGAGACGTATATACGTTCATATATTTAATTTCTTTTACGACAATAAATATACTAAGTACTCGAATCGTCATTGTCAGCTTATTGCAAGTTGACTGACGTATTTGGGTATTTTAAACCTAATAATTGTCCCAGTTGATTGACCCACTTTGGGACAATCTGCAATTTCATTTCGAGTTACTCCAGTAACGAACTCCGTGACATTTCCTATACTTATATAGGAGTGCACGTGAGAGGTTTACTCCGCGATCAAGTAAAGATTTTGAGAAGAATGTAAGTAATCTTACTGAGCTACATGTCGCTATGTAACAAGAACTCTTGTATTTTGTCCATGTTCTGATGAAGCCTGATACAGGCGAAAGCTAGCTTAGGCTCGGGTAAATAGTTTTTACGATTATTACCTAAAATACTTGTGTTCCGGTGTCGTAAAGTACAATACGGTGTATAGTAGTAACAAGAACGTTACAGTACATGTGTTAGTACGCGACTGGATGGAGAGTTATTTAAAGGAATAAATCAGTTTAGTTATTTCTTGCGAAGATTTAAAAATTGTCTTAGTTTTGAGGGAAGAAGGAATTTGGAAATTGAATATTATCAATAAGTAGGAGAAATCGTTGTTAAAATAAAGTAAGATTATCTGAAGTCATTTAATTTATATATATATATATATTTTTTTTTTTGTCAAATATGCCGCCCCTAACAATCTGCCGCCCTAGGCAATTGCCCAGTTTGCCCATACCTGTATCGGCTCCTGCTGATGTCTGTTATTACATAGTTCTCCTTGATAGTACCACATCTGACAACAGTTGCTGCATACCTTCATGAAACAGTTTTGTTAGTCATCAGTACGAAAACGTTTACACGTGACAATTGTAGTAAGCAATTCGAACTAACCAATTATCCGGCCGTGAATTGATCACAGGACTTATCTGGATGTTAACGAGGAACAGTTATTTTTGGGACAAAAATCTCGTAACAAATACAATTTTCATAAAAATGTATACAACTATTTCTTCAGGTTACAAATAAAACTTTTCCATGAGTGATTACTGTCTATTATGAAGCCAAGATATTTCATTTGTTTAGTTTGTTATGCTTGACATGTTTGACATGACGATTCATAAAAAACAATATGAAAATTCAACCTTGTCTCTCAAAAAGAAAATCATATATTTTTTCACTTAAAACCATACTGTATTTTACTAAATCAATACTTTAGTTTATCTAATTTGACAATCATTTAACTGGGAAATAAAAAAATGCATACAATAGTTATTTATTTTTAATTTATTGTTTTAATAATCATCGTGTCATGGCTGACACCTGGAAGGTGGCTGGAAGGTGGAGGGGATCTGTCCTAAGTCGGCTACTCGGAGGGGAGGACCGCCCGACCTTCCTAAATCGGATTCCAACTTTTTTATAAAGGCGATCGTCCTACACACTATACAATTTGCTATTTTCGTCCTATTTTAGGACATCGGATCGGATTGGATTGGAAGGTGTGTAGGGGCCTTTAACAGTAGCATATTCATTCACTAGTCTCTCCGCCACCACAGGCGTCTCAGTAGTAACGCTAATGCAAGTATTACGTGTTCTTTTTACTCTATCACTCTCTTCGTTCTTGCCTCTTTCTTTTTCTCTCTCCCTTTCTTCACTCTAATAGAAATTAAATTGCAAATGACAGACAAATTTTTAATATTGTTACGACGGTCTATTCGATCGTCGTAGGTACAGTGGAAACAAAATAAGTACAAGACACCAATTAAGTCACTAATCACACCTTTAATTGTTACAGTAAAACAGTTCGTAATTAACAACACAGTCTCGAAAACAAATCAAATGAAAATTGTACACACGCAATAAAATGTCCACAAATATTAAAACTCAATGGTATTACAATTACACCGTCTGATTATAAAACGCAACACTTCAGTAATAACTACTTGAACGTACACAGTAATAACCCGAACCGCTCTATATATCGCACTAATACTCTCGAACCGCACTATCAAATATCTCGCATTGAACTGAAAACTAAGGCCGCTACCCGATGTATTTATCGTCACGCTCACACACCAGAAGTTTCGAAACTGCGTCTTATCTCTCGTGAACTACGTACTTACTACGGCCTTGACACAGTGCGAGCGAAGCCCGACACAGTCGAGAAGATTCTCGCAAAATGCGTCTAGTAGCACGTACACCACACGCTTACATCGAGATCCTTCTGGCATATTCGATAAACGCGTAGATTGTTCTGTGCTGTCGTAGCACTGACCCTCCTTAAGCCTGTTCGTCCCAAACTGGCAAAGCGTCTCTAAATTTGTACTTATCCAGGCGATCTAGGTGGACGACCTTGAACTTTCGCTGTCCTTTCTGTTGAATCCGATAAACGACATCGTTAATTCTTTTTTTCACAGTGTAGGATTCTTCCCAGTTAGACTGAAGCTTAGGTGAGCGACCACGACGGCGCTTTGGATTGAACAACCAGACCTGATCTTCTTCTTGGAAACCCACACTATTGCTGCGAATGTCATACCGAGTTTTCATTTTATCACTGGCAATCTTCAGCCGTCCTCTTACCAAGCGATTCATTTCTCGCAGTTGGTTTTCTAATTGCGAGGAATAGTTCTTTGGCTCTTGGGACTGAGTCTCAGGTGATCCAAACATCAAGTCCCCAGGAAGACGAATCTCCCGCCCAAACACCAATTTTTGCTGGAGTCATGCCGGTTGTGTCATGTACTGATGACCTATACGCCATAAGGAATAGTGGTATACGTTGGTCCCAGTTCTGTTTGGTTCTCGTCAACAACTTTCGAAAGATGCTGCTCATGTGTCCTGTTGAACTATCAACCATCCCGTCCGACTGAGGATGCAGAGGCGTTGTCCTGGTCTTCCGAATTCCAAGTAGACGGCATAATTCTTTAAACACTCCTGATTCGAAAGTTCTCCCTTGATCCGTATGGATTTCCATAGGGGCTCCATAACGGCAACAGAAGTTGTGACCTAACTGCTTTGCCACAGTGGTAACCTCCTGATTTGGAATTGCGTAAGCTTCCACCCACTTAGTAAAGTAGTCACCTACAACCATGATGTACCGGTTTCCATCCTCAGTAACTGGGAATGGTCCAGCAATGTCTATGGCAATTCTCTCGAAAGGTTGTCCAACGTTATACTGTCTCATTTTTCCCCTGCTTCTGGTTTGTGGGCCCTTGCTTGCAGCACATATTTCACACGTCCGAACCCATTCCTCTACGTCGTGGCGAAGATAAAGCCAATAGAATCGGTTCCGTATTTTCTCAAGGGTTTTGTTAATGCCAAGATAGCCTCCAGATGTTCCATCATGCATCTCCTTCAAAACAGACTGCACTTTACTTCGGGGAACTATCAACTGCATGACCACGTCTCGTCCATCTGCACTTTCCCAAGCCCTTTTCAGCAATCCGTTTTCTAAGGTGAGAGATTCCCATTGTGCCCAGTAGCCCTTCAGCACTTCGGAACCATGGCAGATACCTTGCCAATCCGGGCGGCGACCTTCCTCCGTTATTTTCACTACGTACCGACCATGCTGCACTTGCATGGCTCTTGAGATTTAAAAATCCGGAAGGACAGTTGGCAAGGTGGCTCGAACGTCTGCAAGAGTACAACTTCAAGGTACAACATCGGCGGGGGCGCCTGCACGGTAATACAGATGGCTTATCACGAAGACCATGCCCGGAAAAATGCCGACATTGCCACAGAAAGGAAGAACAAAACCCAAGCGAACATGTTGAAGCCATCACTGTAGATTTCCTGGCTGATGGCAGGACAACACAAGACTGTCGGCAACAACAGATGACTGATGAAGACATTGGACCGATCTTGACAGCAAAAGAGGAAGGTCGCCGCCCGGATTGGCAAGATATCTGCCATGGTTCCGAAGTGCTGAAGGGCTACTGGGCACAATGGGAATCTCTCACCTTAGAAAACGGATTGCTGAAAAGGGCTTGGGAAAGTACAGATGGATGAGACGTGGTCATGCAGTTGATAGTTCCCCGAAGTAAAGTGCAGTCTGTTTTGAAGGAGATGCATGATGGAACATCTGGAGGCTATCTTGGCGTTAACAAAACCCTTGACAAAATACGGAAGCGATTCTATTGGCTTCATCTTCGCCACGACGCGCGACGTAGAGGAATGGGTTCGGACGTGTGAAATATGTGCTGCAAGCAAGGGCCCACAAACCAGAAGCAGGGGAAAAATGAGACAGTATAACGTTGGACAACCTTTCGGGAGAATTGCCATAGACATTGCTGGACCATTCCCAGTTACTGAGGATGGAAACCGGTACATCATGGTTGTAGGTGACTACTTTACTAAGTGGGTGGAAGCCTACGCAATTCCAAATCAGGAGGTTACCACTGTGGCAACGCAGTTAGTTCACAATTTCTGTTGCCGTTATGGAGCCCCTATGGAAATCCATACGGATCAAGGGAGAAATTTCGAATCAGGAGTGTTTAAAGAATTATGCCGTCTACTTGGAATTCGAAAGACCAGGACAACGCCTCTGCATCCTCAGTTGGACGGGATGGTTGAGAGAATCAACAGGACACTTGAGCAGCATCTTTCGAAAGTTGTTGATGAGAACCAAACAGACTGGGACCAACGTATACCACTATTCCTTATGGCGTATAGGTCATCAGTACATGACACAACCGGCATGACTCCAGCAAAATTGGTGTTTGGGCGGGAGATTCGTCTTCCTGGGGACTTGATGTTTGGATCACCTGAGACTCAGTCCCAAGAGCCAAAGAACTATTCCTCGCAATTAGAAAACCAACTGCGAGAAATGAATCGCTTGGTAAGAGGACGGCTGAAGATTGCCAGTGATAAAATGAAAATTCGGTATTTCATTCGCAGCAATAGTGTGGGTTTCCAAGAAGGAGATCAGGTCTGGTTGTTTATCCAAAGCGCCGTCGTGGTCGCTCACCTAAGCTTCAGTCTAACTGGGAAGGACCCTACACTGTAAAAAAAAGGATTAACGATGTTGTTTATCGGATTCAACAGGAAGGACAGCGAAGGTTCAAGGTCGTCCACCTAGATCGCCTGGCTAAATACAAATTTAGAGTCGCTTTGCCAGTTCGGGACGAACCGGCTTAAGGAGGGGGCAGTGCTACGACAGCACAGAACATTCTACGCGTTTATCGAATGTGCCAGAAAGATCTCGATGTAAGCGTGTGGTGTACGTGCTACTAGACGCATTTTGCGAGAATCTTCTCGACTGTGCCGGGCTTAGCTCGGACTGTGTCAAGGCCGTAGTAATTACATAGTTCACGAGAGATAAGACGCAGTTTGGAAACTTCTGGTGTGTGAGCGTGACTATAAATACATCGGGTAATGGCCTTAGTTTTTAGTTCCATGCGAGATATTGTATAGTGCGGTTCGAGTTATTACTGTGTACGTTCAAGTAGTTAGTAGTGAAGTGTTGCGTTTTATATTCGGACGGTATATAATTGTAATACAATTGAGTTTTAATATTAGTGAACAATTTTCATTTGATTTGCTGTAGAAACTGTGTTGTTAATTATGAACTGTTTTACTGTAACAATTAAAGGTGTGATTAGTGACTTGATTGGTGTCTTGTAGTTATTTTGTTTCCACTGTACCTACAACGATCGAGTAGACCGTCGTAACAAGGTCTATTCGATCGTCGTAGGTACAGTGGAAACAAAATAAGTACAAGACACCAATTAAGTCACTAATCACACCTTTAATTGTTACAGTAAAACAGTTCGTAATTAACAACACAGTCTCTAAAACAAATCTAATGAAAATTGTACACACGCAATAAAATGTCCACAAATATTAAAACTCAATGGTATTACAATTACACCGTCTGATTATAAAACGCAACACTTCAGTAATAACTACTTGAACGTACACAGTAATAACCCGAACCGCTCTATATATCGCACTAATACTCTCGAACCGCACTATCAAATATCTCGCATTGAACTGAAAACTAAGGCCGCTACCCGATGTATTTATCGTCACGCTCACACACCAGAAGTTTCCAAACTGCGTCTTATCTCTCGTGAACTACGTACTTACTTCGGCCTTGACACAGTCCGAGCGAAGCCCGACACAGTCGAGAAGATTCTCGCAAAATGCGTCTAGTAGCACGTACACCACACGCTTACATCGAGATCCTTCTGGCATATTCGATAAACGCGTAGATTGTTCTGTGCTGTCGTAGCACTGACCCTCCTTAAGCCTGTTCGTCCCAAACTGGCAAAGCGTCTCTAAATTTGTACTTATCCAGGCGATCTAGGTGGACGACCTTGAACTTTCGCTGTCCTTTCTGTTGAATCCGATAAACAACATCGTTAATTCTTTTTTTCACAGTGTAGGGTTCTTCCCAGTTAGACTGAAGCTTAGGTGAGCGACCACGACGGCGCTTTGAACAACCAGACCTGATCTCCTTCTTGGAAACCCACACTATTGCTGTGAATGTCATACCGAGTTTTCATTTTATCACTGGCAATCTTCAGCCGTCCTCTTACCAAGCGATTCATTTCTCGCAGTTGGTTTTCTAATTGGGAGGAATAGTTCTTTGGCTCTTGGGACTGAGTCTCAGGTGATCCAAACATCAAGTCCCCAGGAAGACGAATCTCCCGTCCAAACACCAATTTTTGCTGGAGTCATGCCGGTTGTGTCATGTACTGATGACCTATACGCCATAAGGAATAGTGGTATACGTTGGTCCCAGTCTGTTTGGTTCTCGTCAACAACTTTCGAAAGATGCTGCTCATGTGTCCTGTTGAATCTATCAACCATCCCGTCCGACTGAGGATGCAGAGGCGTTGTCCTGGTCTTTCGAATTCCAAGTAGACGGCATAATTCTTTAAACACTCCTGATTCGAAAGTTCTCCCTTGATCCGTATGGATTTTCATAGGGGCTCCATAACGGCAACAGAAGTTGTGAACTAACTGCTTTGCCACAGTGGTAACCTCCTGATTTGGAATTGCGTAAGCTTCCACCCACTTAGTAAAGTAGTCACCTACAACCATGATGTACCGGTTTCCATCCTCAGTAACTGGGAATGGTCCAGCAATGTCTATGGCAATTCTCTCGAAAGGTTGTCCAACGTTATACTATCTCATTTTTCCCCTGCTTCTGGTTTGTGGGCCCTTGCTTGCAGCACATATTTCACACGTCCGAACCCATTCCTCTACGTCGTGGCGAAGATAAAGCCAATATAATTTTAATTTGGTAAAAACTATTGTACTGTATAACTTTTTTATTTTTATAACCTCTTACTGTACCTTTATTTAACATAATTTACTCAATTTATATGTGTGATACTATACAAATTTTTCATTTGCTGTATTGTTTATACTGATTTTGTTGTGTATTTCGTCAATAAATAAAATTAATTTCAATAACAAAACCGTTTGTTTTAATTACTAAAATCCTTTTTAACGTAAGCCTACTTGATCAATATCAGTACTAAGCTGTATGACATTTATTTGCCGCTATCGAGCCAGTCTATAAATAGTCCCCGTTATACGCAGTTTTGCTTTACACGGCACTTTGCCGGAACGCATCTACCGTGTATAACGGGGGCTACCTGGATTATATTTTTTGTTTGTCTCAGAAATTTTGTTTTAATAACATTCACAACAGTAAAAAGAAATTTATATTATGTTTGATAAAATATTAAAATATACGTTTACCATGAACATGTGTTAGTTAATTAATACGCCATTTTACTGTAACCTAATTTCTGTATTGAGTTCATCTACATGACCCTGGAGTTTTTAAATCATGGAATTTTGTAGTTTTTAATATTTGACAGTAGCAAATTTGTTTCTCCATCTGGCCTGTGCTCTGACATTGATTCCTCTCAGTTATCTTTACCAGGTTTAATATTTACCTATTTTTGTTCCTGATTCTCTTCTTCCCCTAATAATTTTTTATAATATTCAATAGTGTTCTCAATTTACCTTGTTTTCTGTGAGTAGAAACCATACCATCAGTAACTCTTAACTCTTATACTTTTTCCATGAAAAGTTATTACGGTCTTGAACATCTTTATGATTTCCTTTACAGCCTCTTATAAAGCATTCTCGTATAATGGTAATGAATTTGTATAAAAGTAAATTTTAATTCCTTGTTATTTGTAGGATGTTTTATTAATGGTCAGTGTAAAGAAAGAAGCAGATGCAGAAGAGGCTGAGACTGAACAGGTAATGTGCATAAACATTATTTAGCATATAGCTAATGTGTTAGGTTGTTCAGTGTCAAGTACCACTTGATATTTGGATCACATTCGTTTGTAGATATGTAATTAAAACTCAACAGAATACACAAATTGTATCATAGTGTTGTATATAATATAAACTACATGAGATTAAGTAAGTAAAATCGCACACTTGTGCAAGCACAGGCGTGCACACATACCATGTAGGAACAGAGTATGGATATTGTAGCATGACAGACTATCCACATTATTCTAATTTAAAAAATGATCATATATAAAATAAAAATAAAATGACAAATGAAAACCACTATAAAAATTAGTCAAGGACCACAAAGTAGTGAAATAATAGTTAGGAGAGATAAAATAATTAAAATCGGCCATGCAATATAAATAAGAAATTATAGAAAAATAATGATAGGCCAATGTATAAAGTAATTAGACCCAGGTAGTATAGGAGTAGGTCCGGAAATGCCCAATATAGACAAACATCCAAAATAAAGGAACAACTATTAGAGAAACAATCATATGTAATAAATTTAAAAGCCCCCAAAAAACCTGAAACTAAATGAGAAAAGTATAATGCAATAAAATAAGAGTAAATGTGAATTAGGTGTAAGTGAAGGTTCTATAATAAATGTAAAAATGTACCAGTGCAATTTAATCTTATAATGAAAAGCGAATCCGGATGATCTAATATACCGTAAGTGATATTATTTATCATATAATATCAGACAAAATGACAAAAAATGATATAAGAATATACAATACATAAGTGGAGTGATCAAGGGTAAATCCCTAAAATAAAACAAAAACAGCAAGGACTGCATGAAAATTAATTTTAAGAAATATTTTAGTTGATGGAAAAAGAGATGTGTTTTGTTTATTTTAACAGTTCATTGAACTCCAGGCTGGAATGTCTGAGATGAAGTATAATTTTTTGTTATAAAATATTTGTTATGTTTTAATAATATTAATTATTAATAAACCTTACTGTAATTTAAATAAGGGTAATTTAGTTAAGATGTCATAAGAATTGTAGGTCAGAAAGGGTATTAGCAAGCTGGAATAATAACAAACATTGTAAAAACTAACATAAAATCTAGGCCAAATGGTAAATCACACAAACCTTGTAATTAGTAAATAAAATAAAGGAAATTAATTAAATTGATGAAAATTATATAATGTAAATCAATTACTATATATTATAACTGTAACAATACTTTGTAAAGGTATTGAAAAAATGTATAAGATATTATTAGAAAAGGTGCAAGTGAAATAACACTGGAATATTAGAGGAAAGCCTAAATTAAAGATAATATGTAAATTAATTAACCCAAATCATAAAATTACAAAGAATTAAATGAAAATAACCATTTTATTTCAATTAGTGATCTTGCTCAATGATAACTAGAACATAATAGAAATTGTAAACCATTTGAGGTGACAGGAAGTACAGTTAAGGCCTACATTCTAATATACTGTAAATTTGACTTTTCGAGTTAAAAATACTATAAAGTATATCATGTTTGGTATTGAATAACGCAGAATTAACTAAGGAAAGTAATTATGTAATTAGTATTTAATAAAATTAAATAATAGTAAAAATGTAATTAATCATATAATGTAAAAGTCAATTATTTAGGCGGAAATGCCATCTGTTTAAAACTATGTAGAATTAATATTAATTCAGCCAGAACTGATTGTAAGAGGAAGAAGGAGTTAGTTGATTGTTATACGTTGAGACGGACACTTCTAAACGAGCTCAGACAAATTAATTCATTTAAAAAGAGAGAAGGTTTTTTGAATATAACCGAACCTATAAAAAAAAGAATAAAACGAAAAGTGTAAAAATATAATTAATAAACACTGAGAGAACCTGGAATCCACCAAATTAATTTAGTTATGGAGATTTTGAAACACTATGAATTTATATACAATTAATAAAGCTCTTATCTTACCTTAGGGTTACTCCTCCAAGGTCGTACAGACGAAAAAATCAGCTGCAGAATAGGTTATCTGGGGTTAAGTTGTGAAATAATTACGCTAGCACAAATTTTGTGGATTCTACTACATTTGCTTTCTTTTATTGAACTGAACTATTTCCTTTTACTTGGACTTTACACTACAATTTTCATAATAAAACAAGAATACATGGGCATTTAATCATTCAATATAGACTAATATGACAATAACTTAACAATAACTTTAATTCAGTAACCAGCACTTTACGTCACTCTCTCTCCCATACTATTTTAATTCCCTTACTGAGATCTCATTAATAAAATGTTTTAATTTGGACTTATTGAATTGTATTTTAGAATGGTTCTGGTTTTTGTTAATAAAAATGTTCAGTACATATTACCCATCCGTTGCGGGTTCCTGTAGTTAGTCGTACACTCGTATCGTTCTACCGCACTCACGTAACTGTTTTAGTTTAACTTATTATGCCGTTATTTACTTACTTCACCTCATTACTTTAAGACTTTAAAAATGTATATGTTGATATATTTTTGATATAGCCGGCCGGCTTTTAATATCACCCGGGCACTTAGAATTTTAACGGTCGCGCGACCATAAGTTGCAAAGTTACAATGGAACTGCTCTCAGTACTGCTAAGGCTGAGCACACAGAGTTTTTTCTGGTCACGTGATCGTGAGACTGCACTCCCATTGGTGCTGTTAAAAGAGCGCTATAACGTAGGCGTAAGATTTAGCAATATTTTGCCGCCTGGCGCAATATGAGTTTACATCCGTGATTCACGGCTGATGCAAAATTGTGTTGTATTTCATAATCTGTCTGGGCTGCTTCAGTGCGGAGACGAAACATAGAATGTTTTGTAATAAACACTGCATACTTGGTTGACTAACTCGGGGTTCCAAAAAGGTGAACAATGCCTACATGGAGAATATAAATTTTTTAAAGATATTACCTTGGCCCTACAATTCTGTACCGTTACAATACCCCCCCCCCCCCAATAAGAGATTGGATGCCGAAGCATACAAACTCTTATTGCCTAAAACCTAAGAGGATCAGTGAGGATATGGTGCCATAACCCCCCTGAACTTTCTACTAAAATCATGGGTACTTGCCCCCCCCCTAG
The DNA here is from genome assembly GCA_034769895.1 of Magicicada septendecula. Taxonomy (NCBI): domain Eukaryota; kingdom Metazoa; phylum Arthropoda; class Insecta; order Hemiptera; family Cicadidae; genus Magicicada; species Magicicada septendecula. The sequence goes on from JAWRYS010000503.1 coordinate 95,644, forward strand.
TCCGGTGGCTGCGGCACCGCCATTTGGCATTGTCATTTTTTGTGTTTTGACAATTGACAGTTGACACTTTTGAGTAGTAAATCTAATCTAATTATTATTTTTCCGAGAGATTTATGCCAAAAGTCAAAAATAGTTAATTACCGTTTAGAGGGAGAGATGAGGTGCATTAAAGTCGAAAAGCCTTTTGATTTAGTTGCGGTGGATTTATTTGGCCCTCTACCAAAGGGAAGGGGGGGCGTAATGTACATTTTTGTGGTACTAGATACATTCACGAAATTTGTAAGATTATACAGTGTAAAGAGGGCAACTAGTAAAGTATTAAGTGAAAAAATAAAAAAGGACTATATGATTAAAACTGGAAAACCCAAAATAATACTATCTGACCATGGACCCCAATTTATTAGCGGAATATGGCGACAAACTTTGGGTTGGGAAGGTATCATACCTAAACACACGGCGGTATATCATCCTCAGTCGAACCAAGCCGAAAGAGTCATGCGAGAATTAGGGAGAATTTTCCGGGCATATTGCCATGCTAAACACAGTGAATGGCCAACCTATGTGGGAAGAATTGAAGAATGGTTAAACTGTACCACCCATGAATCAACGGGGTTCACACCATACGAGCTAGTCAAGTGAAAACGTCCACCTAGGATTCTGGAACAGCTGTTCAAGTTTCCACCGGAGAGCAACCCACGAGATCTGGAAGTAAAACTTAAACTCGCAAATGAAAACTTATTAACTAAGGGAGAAGGAAGAAAACGGCTTCATGATGCCAAAGGTAAGTGGATCAAGTATGAGATAGGTCAGCTGGTATTAGTGATAAGACACGATTTATCAAGTGCACAAGATAAAGAGATCAAGAAATTCTTTTTGTTGTATGAAGGACCGTATGAAGTTGTTGAAATTAAAATGGATAATGCTTATGTTTTATGAAACCAAATGACGGGGGAAATAGTGGGCACCCATAACGCCACCAATTAAAAAAAGTATTGGTTAAAATAAAATAATAAATTAAATCTTGTAATTGAAGATAATCTAAACTATAAAATTAGGAATTTAACATAAAAACAGTAAGTGGTAGCGGGTAGATGTTCCCCACTTGTCCCAGTGGGGTTCGTCTATTTCAGGGACGCGCCCCTGCCCACGCGAGCCTTGGTTTTCTCCATTTACCCTTATTTTCGGAGGAAGCTTGGTCCTTACCTTTAGTCCTGGTTCTTGACCTTTTAATGATCCTTAACCTTTTTATCTTCCCGATTTCCCTAACCCTCCCCTTAGAGAAAACATAAACAATAGTTACACAAATTGGCTCACTTTTTTGGACCCTTTGATTGCCTTAATTCTAAATAATACATTAAGGTAATCCTCAAAATTAAATAAACTGGCGTTATTTATGATTTGTATACTCATCCCTTAATTAGGTATGTAGTAAAGAAGTTTTGTGGCTGAGTAAACAAACGAAATAATCAATTTTACTGTATAGTCTAATAGGATTATTGTATACAGACTAATAGGATTATTGTATACAGAGATGGGGTTGTGGATTAGGGGTTGTGGTTTGTTTGTCATTTTTGAAAATAGGGAGCCGATGAGGACTTGAGGTTAGTAGAAGGGTGGTTATTCACCGTCATAGATGTAGGGGTTCTGTTCGTCTTCAGTCGCATCTCTGTATACTATTATCCTGTACATATAAAGCATAACCTATTCACGGGTAGTTGGAGAAAAAATAATTTGTGAAAATATTTTAAAGTAAAAGCTATGTAACCAAAAGGTTTAATTATTATTTTGTGGTACCTGCTATGTTAGGTTAGGAGTAGAGATAAATGGTATTTAGAATGTGATTGTGGATGAATTTAAAGAGAGATTTGAAACAAATGATGTAATGCTTGTAAAATTTATTGAAATACTAAGGAGAAATTAAACATTAAACCACATAGAATCATTTTGAAAAATGCAATTAAAGTAACTGAAATTGTTTTGAAAGTATGAAGAGATTAAATTACATTGGAGTTGTCCCTAGATTAACTTAAAAGTGTGAATGTTAGTGATGCGTTTAAATAAACAATTTATTTTGATCTGAATTTTGATTGTAATTGTAAAATAAATAATTGATGTAATTTATTTAAATTAAAAAACTGAAAGAACGTTCAAGATGAGATAGTGTTTGGAAAATAAGATATGCTTATAACTACTCATGTAAACTTTTATAAATGTCAACTTATGTTTTATGTTTAACTGTAGATTCCCCACCTAAGTGCGGCCATGACCTCACCGGATCATGACCGTGAAAGTAGTTAATTGTGACAAATCATAAATTTTACTTGATATAACCGGCTTGTGGTTTGTTTTATTTTGTTAACCCGGTGGTTTGTTAGACTTAGTAGGGGGGTTATTTTTTGGGGAATCTACCAAATTTTGGAACAGGTCTATTTTCACCCAGATAGGAGTGGTAGTCCATTAGGAGCGTACTACTCAATAATAGTAAGTGCAATACTGAATTTTTATTGTAACGCCGAAGCAAGGATGGGGGTGGAATAAAAGAAAAAAAATGTCCACCCCTTCCGCATCAGTCCTTGTGGAAGCAACTGGGCGCTACAGTCCAGGGGGGGAAATAGTGAGTGTGGATGGGGGTGACCCAGTTACAGGTCACGAGAGAGATGTGGTTTACGGCTAGGATGAGGTCTGTAGGGCCAAGAAGTCTAGTGCTGCACACAGTAGAGTGTAACGGGTATCAGGGGTTAAGGGACTAAAAGGGGGTAGTAGAAAAAAATATATATATATAGTAGCTAAGTATAAATATTCTTGAATAATGATAAGTAATAAATTGTTGAGATTTAATGCAATTTTGTATAATTAATGTGTTATTTTGGCTGGGCAATATTGTACGGGGAACATTATTTAATTTGACTGGAACGCATATGTACTACTGTAAACTTATATTGTTTGGTTAACACTGTATTTTCTAGGGTTAAGATATATTGTTGAACCATGTAACTTGTTGAAGATGAGCCGAGGGGCCTGATAGTTAAATTTTAATTGACCCAGGTAACTGTTGGAAAATTTAGAAGCCATATTACAATGTAGTCGAATACATATTATATTTTATAATAAGAAATGAACCAGTACAGCTGTCAATGAACCAGTACGGCTAAGAGGAAACCAATCAGTTGTGGGATATGGTATAATGGAAGGCCTTTTTGTTAAATTTTAATTGAATGTCATAAAGTCAGGTGATACTGTGGTGGGTATCGGTCCGAGCTTATGGTGTTGGGATCTCGAGTAGAGAAGTCCAGTAAGATCGGATGGGTGCTGCCGCAGCCACCGGACTAGGGGGGCAAGTACCCATGATTTTAGTAGAAAGTTCAGGGGGGTTATGGCACCATATCCTCACTGATCCTCTTAGGTTTTAAGCAATAAGAGTTTGTATGCTTCGGCATCCAATCTCTTATTGGGGGGGTATTGTAACGGTACAGAATTGTAGGGCCAAGGTAATATCTTTAAAAATTTATATTCTCCATGTAGGCATTGTTCACCTTTTTGGAACCCCGAGTTAGTCAACCAAGTATGCAGTGTTTATTACAAAACATTCTATGTTTCGTCTCCGCACTGAAGCAGCCCAGACAGATTATGAAATACAACACAATTTTGCATCAGCCGTGAATCACGGATGTAACCTCATATTGCGCCAGGCGGCAAAATATTGCTAAATCTTACGCCTACGTTATAGCGCTCTTTTAACAGCACCAATGGGAGTGCAGTCTCACGATCACGTGACCAGAAAAAACTCTGTGTGCTCAGCCTTAGCAGTACTGAGAGCAGTTCCATTGTAACTTTGCAACTTATGGTCGCGCGACCGTTAAAATTCTAAGTGCCCGGGTGATATTAAAAGCCGGCCGGCTATATCAAAAATATATCAACATATACATTTTTAAAGTCTTAAAGTAATGAGGTGAAGTAAGTAAATAACGACATAATAAGTTAAACTAAAACAGTTACGTGAGTGCGGTAGAACGATACGAGTGTACGACTAACTACAGGAACCCGCAACGGATGGGTAATATGTACTGAACATTTTTATTAACAAAAACCAGAACCATTCTAAAATACAATTCAATAGGTCCAAATTAAAACATTTTATTAATGAGATCTCAGTAAGGGAATTAAAATAGTATGGGAGAGAGAGTGACGTAAAGTGCTGGTTACTGAATTAAAGTTATTGTTAAGTTATTGTCATATTAGTCTATATTGAATGATTAAATGCCCATGTATTCTTGTTTTATTATGAAAATTGTAGTGTAAAGTCCAAGTAAAAGGAAATAGTTCAGTTCAATAAAAGAAAGCAAATGTAGTAGAATCCACAAAATTTGTGCTAGCGTAATTATTTCACAACTTAACCCCAGATAACCTATTCTGCAGCTGATTTTTTCGTCTGTACGACCTTGGAGGAGTAACCCTAAGGTAAGATAAGAGCTTTATTAATTGTATATAAATTCATAGTGTTTCAAAATCTCCATAACTAAATTAATTTGGTGGATTCCAGGTTCTCTCAGTGTTTATTAATTATATTTTTACACTTTTCGTTTTATTCTTTTTTTTATAGGTTCGGTTATATTCAAAAAACCTTCTCTCTTTTTAAATGAATTAATTTGTCTGAGCTCGTTTAGAAGTGTCCGTCTCAACGTATAACAATCAACTAACTCCTTCTTCCTCTTACAATCAGTTCTGGCTGAATTAATATTAATTCTACATAGTTTTAAACAGATGGCATTTCCGCCTAAATAATTGACTTTTACATTATATGATTAATTACATTTTTACTATTATTTAATTTTATTAAATACTAATTACATAATTACTTTCCTTAGTTAATTCTGCGTTATTCAATACCAAACATGATATACTTTATAGTATTTTTAACTCGAAAAGTCAAATTTACAGTATATTAGAATGTAGGCCTTAACTGTACTTCCTGTCACCTCAAATGGTTTACAATTTCTATTATGTTCTAGTTATCATTGAGCAAGATCACTAATTGAAATAAAATGGTTATTTTCATTTAATTCTTTGTAATTTTATGATTTGGGTTAATTAATTTACATATTATCTTTAATTTAGGCTTTCCTCTAATATTCCAGTGTTATTTCACTTGCACCTTTTCTAATAATATCTTATACATTTTTTCAATACCTTTACAAAGTATTGTTACAGTTATAATATATAGTAATTGATTTACATTATATAATTTTCATCAATTTAATTAATTTCCTTTATTTTATTTACTAATTACAAGGTTTGTGTGATTTACCATTTGGCCTAGATTTTATGTTAGTTTTTACAATGTTTGTTATTATTCCAGCTTGCTAATACCCTTTCTGACCTACAATTCTTATGACATCTTAACTAAATTACCCTTATTTAAATTACAGTAAGGTTTATTAATAATTAATATTATTAAAACATAACAAATATTTTATAACAAAAAATTATACTTCATCTCAGACATTCCAGCCTGGAGTTCAATGAACTGTTAAAATAAACAAAACACATCTCTTTTTCCATCAACTAAAATATTTCTTAAAATTAATTTTCATGCAGTCCTTGCTGTTTATGTTTTATTTTAGGGATTTACCCTTGATCACTCCACTTATGTATTGTATATTCTTATATCATTTTTTGTCATTTTGTCTGATATTATATGATAAATAATATCACTTACGGTATATTAGATCATCCGGATTCGCTTTTCATTATAAGATTAAATTGCACTGGTACATTTTTACATTTATTATAGAACCTTCACTTACACCTAATTCACATTTACTCTTATTTTATTGCATTATACTTTTCTCATTTAGTTTCAGGTTTTTTGGGGGCTTTTAAATTTATTACATATGATTGTTTCTCTAATAGTTGTTCCTTTATTTTGGATGTTTGTCTATATTGGGCATTTCCGGACCTACTCCTATACTACCTGGGTCTAATTACTTTATACATTGGCCTATCATTATTTTTCTATAATTTCTTATTTATATTGCATGGCCGATTTTAATTATTTTATCTCTCCTAACTATTATTTCACTACTTTGTGGTCCTTGACTAATTTTTATAGTGGTTTTCATTTGTCATTTTATTTTTATTTTATATATGATCATTTTTTAAATTAGAATAATGTGGATAGTCTGTCATGCTACAATATCCATACTCTGTAGCGAATTCCGAGTAGACGGCATAATTCTTTAAACACTCCTGATTCGAAATTTCTCCCTTGATCCGTATGGATTTCCATAGTGGCTCCATAATGGCAACAGAAGTTGTGAACTAACTGCTTTGCCACAGTGGTAACCTCCTGATTTGGAATTGCGTAGGCTTCCACCCACTTAGTAAAGTAGTCACCTACAACCATGATGTACCGGTTTCCATTGTCAGTAACTGGGAATGGTCCAGCAATGTCTATGGGAATTCTCTCGAAAGGTTGCCCAACGTTATACTGTCTCATTTTTCCCCTGCTTCTGGTTTGTGGGCCCTTGCTTGCAGCACATATTTCACACGTCCGAACACATTCCAGTACGTCGTGGCGAAGAAGAAGCCAATAGAATCGCTTCCGTATTTTGTCAAGGGTTTTGTTAACGCCAAGATGGCCTCCAGATGTTCCATCATACATCTCCTTCAAAACAGACTGCACTTTACTTCGGGGAACTATCAACTGCATGACCACGTCTCGTCCATCTGCACTTTCCCAAGCCCTTTTCAGCAATCCGTTTTCTAAGGTGAGAGATTCCCATTGTGCCCAGTAGCCCTTCAGCACTTCTGACACCACTGTTACGACGGTCTACTCGATCGTCGTAGGTACAGTGGAAACAAAATAAGTACAAGATACCAATTAAGTCACTAATCACACCTTTAATTTTTACAGTTAAACAGTTCGTAATTAACAACACAGTCTCTAAAACAAATCAAATGACAATTGTTCATACGCAATAAAATGTCCACTAATATTAAAACTCAATTGTATTACAATTATATCGTCCGAATATAAAACGCAACACTTCACTAATAATTACTTGAACGTCCACAGTAATAACTCGAACCGCTCTAGAAATATATCCCATAATACTCTCGAACCGCACTATCCAATATCTCAAAACTAAGGCCGCTACCCGATGTATTTATAGTCACGCTCACACTACAGAAGCTTCCAAACTGCGTCTTATCTCTCGTGAACTACGTAATTACTACGGCCTTGACACAGTCCGAGCGCCCGAGCGAAGCCCGACACAGGCGAGAAGATTCTCGCAAAATGCGTCTAGCAGCACGTACACCACACGCTTACATCGCTATCCTTCTGGCATATTCCATAAATGCGTATATTGTTCTGTGCTGTCGCAGCAATATAAATCACAGACAAGTTCAACTTGTTTAGCCTGGCAGACAGCCTGTATATTCTTATCAAACCCATACATAAATGTGGAGAAAATCTGGACTCGCCATAATATCCCGAAACTACAATGATAAATTTAGGTTGCCAGCACAGCATGTATAATTTTATAAAATATTGCGAAAACCTCAACTCCATCAAATATGAAGGAATTTTAAAGAAAACTGAATTGATCATAAGACTGAGAAATTCCAAATTCAAATTGTCGGTGCAGCCTGTATAATTTTTATAAAAATTGTAAGAATTTAATATTATAAATATATGTAAAAAAATTTGAAGACCTTTTGAATTGACTATAACAGCAGAAAGACAATAATAAATTGGAGTATCAGCACAGCCTGTATAGTTTTATAACAATTGTAAGATTTTTAATTTTATAAAAATATGAAATCTAAAAGAAAATACGATTTGAACATGACAGCAAGAAAATACCCTCATAATTGAAGTGGCAGTACCGCCTGTCTAATTCTATAAAATTGTAAGAATTTAATATTATAAATATATATAAAAATGTAAAGAGATTCTGAACTGACCATAACGTCAAGAAAGGCCACAATAAATCTAAGTATCAGTACAGCCTGCATAATTTTATAAAAATTGTAAAATCTTTAAACCTTATAGAAATAAAAAAATTTACAGAAAATCTGAATTGACCCGGTCGCGGACATGATCCAACATAAGGTAACATGATCAGTTCCTGGATAGATCTGCACCAACAGGTGCCTGCCGCAGGTTAAAAGTGTGAACCGGCATAAAACCAATTAAGAGAAAAACACCCAACCCATTTTGAAATATATATAAATAATAATTAACCAGCAAAATACCCAAGATTGTAAAAGAGACCCGACCAGCCGGTCAAGCCCCCAGCATTTACAAACAACACCCACCTACTTCACTAAAATTCAGATTCCCTACAACTTTTACAATCCCCCATTCAGAAACAGTAAAAGAAATAAAGTATAAAATTAATGACCGCCGGACACATCCCCGCGACCAGGGCTACAATTAATCGGGAGCGTAATTACATTATGAGAACTATTTCAGTGAAAGTTTGCAACCAAAATTCTGTCCATCTGGACGTGAGCACAATGAAGTATAATTGATGGTTAAGTTCACAACACATGGAGTTTGCTGTAGTGGCCTAGAGTAGTAAAAAGCTTAAATGTCACCTCATTTTGGTCCAGATTGATCCCCGTGGGTGCTGGGGCATGATATGCAGTCGTTCCTCCACTGGCAGCCGAGATCCGAAAGTCTAGATGTTTTTAAGTCAGTGTGGAAGATGGAATTACCACATGCGGAGGGGTCACATTTCCGACTGGATCGGGAACCCGGAGATCGCTTAGCGTCTACTTAGGCATGAAGAATAGAAATTTACAACAATTAAAGGAACTTTGCTCTGTCAGGGAGTACGGCTGTCGACGCAACTGCTGCTCAGGTCCGACTGAATCAACACGCACAAAACTTTGCGTCGCAATACATAATCACAGGGCTCCGTCAACAGAGCGCGTTGGCGTTCAGTAAAGCCACGAAACGTTAACACAGTACCGACGCTTAATTACCAATAATTAATTAATTTCGGCGGTTAATTATATTAAGTAAATTCTCCCCTATAGAAACGCCGGGTACTCAAAACCCGACACACCCCCACCCCAAAAGGTCAACATGGTTGCCTCACACTTGAAACTCGGTGAACCCTGCATAGTACCCCCCCCACAATCTTCTAAAACACGAGTCTCACCGGTAAGTCTCATTAATCTTCGCTCTCAGGAGAACAGAGGCTCAGAAGGAAAACGAAAGAGATGGAAAGAAGGAGTGTAGTGGGTGTACCTGTGTGCGTGTGAGTGCTTTTGCAAGTGTGGGTGTACTGCACGCTGGCTTGATCAGGGCCAGCATACAGCAAGAAGGGACAGACGAAGAAAAGAAGAAAGAAAAGTTCGGGAGCTCTCTGAGTTCTGAACTCCCAAGGCCTCCCAACGCATAACTTGAGACCCAAACACTGATACCTACTCTGGACAACTTCTATCCCCCCTCCCAGGACTGAAACTCTCAACACCACTGCGACCATCCCCACGCGAGCCCTCTTCGTCATGCCAACCCCACGGGACCGCCCCGACACGTCACCCTCTCTGGTGACCATCACCTATCTCTACGGCTGCCACTCACATATGCGTCCAAGTACCAAACAAGGTTTCACTGACCTTGATATGTGGGTGGCCATACTACTACTCTCGTCCACCTCTTGGACCGACAAGCCATATGCCGCAAAACAAGGCATCACAATCCTTGCCATATGACTGGCCCATATCCCTACACTAGGACGGACGGCCCCGATTCGCCAGGCATAGAAGACCGCATCGGGGGCACGCGAACATCAATCCCATCTCTCATTTAACAGTTCGATTACACACAGTAACTAGAAAAGGGGGGGATTACTTCTCTACTGAACAGTCTATACAACACTCACTCTTAACCAAAAGAAACACCAGGGAAATCAACCGTGGATGCGGCATGGGAATTTAACAACAAAATTCGATGTCAACAATAGATCAACTAATGAACAAACCAGGTTGGCCGTGAAATTGATATATTAAACATAGAACCGTTAGATGAGGCAAGCACAGTTTTATCAGATTAAGAAAACAACAATTAAATTCCACCCTGCAGACGGCTATCACCGGCTCAGAGTCCAACTCGCCTAGATAACATAGTTGACAACGATACAGCTGCTTATAATTTACTAGGTTAATACTTTAACATTTCACCTCCTCTGTTCTTAGAAAATACTCAGAATATAACTCCGCTGGACAATATCTAGGATCCCCATAAAACGACAAACAACGTATTTTTTGCTCTTAAACACCAAACAAACTACACTGAATTATAATATAAGAACAAAAGCAACAGCACCAACCTAGCAGCTACATTTCTACGTAAATTCTTTTCTAACTACTTTTTTTTCTTTTTATTTTTCCTTTCTCTAATTTTTTTTTATTATTTTATGTTTTTCTAAGGGGAGGGGTAGGAAAATCGGGAAGATGAAAAGGGCAATGATCATTGAAGGTCAAGAGCGAGGACTAAGGGTAAGGACATGGTTCCCTCCGAAAATGAGAATGACTGGAGAAAACCAAGGCTCGCGTGGACAGGGGCGCATCCTTGAAGTAGACGAACACCACTGGGACTGTGGGGAACATCTACCCGCTACCCGTTACCCGCTTCTTCTCACCTTTCTATGGCAGACTTTATGTACTCGTTCCTTCCGGACACCACTCTCTGAGAAATTATCTAGTGTTGAGCTGTACTGATTTGTTTCTTCTGAATCAGAAGCAAGGCAAATACATCACTACTTTCACCCCGATTTGGATTATCTGCGTCATCTAACTCCTCTGCTTCTGCCTCCCCTGCTTCTCTTTCTTCCAACCCTTCCTCTTCTTCCCCTCTATTCCTTCCTCCTTACCGTCCTCTTCTTCCTCTTCCACTTCTTCTTCATGATCTTCTTCCTCTTCTACCATTTCCCCTTCTTCGTCCCCATAATCCAAATCACCATCATGACACTGCACCTCCTCACCATCTTCCAGTTGCTCATCTGATCCATCTTCAACAGCATCTTCACCCAGCTCCTCACCAATTTCTTCACCACCCTCGTCACCAGCTCCTTCACAAACTTCTTCACCAACCTCCTCTACAATCTCATTTTCATCCTCCTTTTCATCAACACGTTCATCATCATAATTTAAATTTTCTTCATCATCAACATCATCGCCATCACGTCCACTACCACCATCATAATACTGCACATCTTCATCCTCTAGTTGCTCATCTGGTCCACATGAAATTTCTTTCCGTTCATCAGAACTCTCAGCATCACATACAGAAGCCGTCCGCAAATCTGCACACACTACATCATTCTCACTCGCACACTCCACAACGCTGCCACCAAATTCATCCTCAACTTCTACCTCATCTCCTTCAACCATACTTGCGGCATGGACATCCCCGTATCCATCCGCAAACTCAGAAACTTCAGTCTCCCTCACACCTATAACTATACTTCCCTGTGCAGCATTTGCAGACCGCTCTTCTGTCTCTTCCTTCGATTCCTCTCCTTCACCACTTTCAGCAACTATAGCGTCATCGACATTTCCCACCATGGAATCCAGCTGTCCAGGTCTATGTGCAATGTCTAAATTAAATTCTACTTGCGATGGTAAAGCTACATTATCAAGTGACTTCTCATATCTATGCGTAGGCGATGATGATATTACAGGATCGGGATCCATCATGAACCGAGCTGGAGATACCGGAACAAATTCTGCGGTATCTGGATTCAACTGTGACGTCATCTCTGAGTCCTGTAATTCAGTGTTAACAGACGTGTTCTTGTTTTGTGTTGATCCACAGAAGTTATTCCGCTCTTCTTCTTCCTCTTCACCTTCTTCATCCACAACTCTATTAGGCATTTGTAATTCATCTGGAACGTTTAAAGTTTCTTTTCTTTCCAAATAGGAATAACGCCTTGTTACAGGATCCCTACTGGCCGATGTTGGTTCACTAATATAACTTCTTCTTCCCCTGTTAATTTCATACTTATTTGTTTTCTCTTCTGTAACCGTTGTTACCGTCTTTTCACTTGCCACCCCCTTGTAGCTTTCCTTACTTCTAAAATATTCCGTTTTTCTTACAGTTTCTTGTGTTCTCCACCAGCCCCCATGTTTGTTTTGTTTAGCTCTTCGTAATAAACTACTTGAGTCTTAGACATCTTTAGCAACTCTTGCCCGGGACTCGTCATTCGCCTGGACCCTTCTGGCAAACACACACAACCGGTCCAGGTCCGCAAAACAACGTGGACGGTCTGCGAACACCAAACGGGATCTCTCTTGGGGAGTCAGCCCTTCTAGTATTACCTGTATTATCTCCCTCTCAGGCAACCTCAACCTCAATATCCGGGCAGTTTTGCGTATGCTCTGTATAAAGTCCGCCAACGCCTCTTCGTTGGCCTGTACACGATAGAACAAACTTGAATTTCAACTGGTCACGTCGTCGACCGGGTATGAAAGAGTCCAACACCTCCCCATGGAGAGAGTCGATACTGCCACCACGACGCAGGGTGTTGGTGACCAGCTCAGCCAATGAACCCCGGCAATATGGATATATAAGGGACAAGAGGACATCCTCGGACAGACCCGGGAAATCCGCCAACTGCAGGACAATGTCAAAGAAGACCAACAACTTGCCCCCATCTTCTCCATCCACAACTGGAAGTTTCTGGAGAATGCCGGAAATAGGGTTGGGTAGTCTCTGATAACATACCCCCGCCAGAATTACACAATGCACAAAACGTAACAACGAAACATACTACTACTACTCTCCAGCACTACAGCCCATGGTGAGCCCTGGCTTCCGCTACGACCCGTCTCCACTCATCTCTGTCCATTGCCCACAGTCTCCAGTTCCTAATGCCCATCTTTCTCAGATCTTCTTCCACATCCGGATATATTTTGAGCATTAGGATCATTCATGATGTTTTCCTTCAAACAACGAAACATAATCACCACAATTCGAAAAACTCGAGTACTGTTCTTCCTTTAAGTGGACCCCCGGCTAGGGAAGCGCTGCGGAGACCTGACCCACTCCTGAACTAGCTCTCGTTTACACCACACAAGAGGAGAAACAACTTTTAACACAACCATAATACATGAAATCCACAACAAATAACACCTATCCGTTAGTGGTCCTCTCTTCAATGCTGCCTTTCTCTTCTCTAAAAATTGAATTTGTAGAAGATTTCTGACGTCTTCCTACCTCTGTCTTGTTCTCCCCACTGGTGTTTTTCCACACATTTTTGTATTTAAGATGTTGCTAATATCTCGTTCTCTCCTCTTTTATAAAGCGAGCCATGCCCTGTTCATTGTTAAACATTAAAATCTATCACTGGTTTACTGTTACAGAGGCGGTTTCTTATATACATCGTATATTTCATTGAACGAGAGAAGCGAGTTCTCAGTTTTGGCTCGATCGTTTCCCATTTGTCTGTCTCTCTATCTATTTGGGGATATGTCTAATGATTATTTTTTAACGTATAAATCGATTTTCGTAAAACTTCCCACACTTGTTTAACATGTCGCCCTACAAAACTCTATTGTCTTTGAGACTGATCCTCTACAAAATAGGGAGCAGGAGCCAAAAATGTAAGGGGGTCAAAATTTTGAAAAAATCGCGAAAGTCCACGTGAGGTATCAAATTAAAATCAATTTAAACTAAAATCTAATTATAGTGTTCGTTTTTAAAATTTTCAAAATTTTTGAACGTCAGGCTCAAGGACTGGGTGAAAATGTTTGACAAAATCCCAAATGTGGAGTATCTAATCAAAAAGTATTTTAACTAACATCTGAATGTAGTGTTGTGCCGTCGTAATTAAATTGAATTACTCGGCGAGCGTTAAGTTCAGTAGTGCCGTCCGTATTTTGAAACCAGCTGTCGGCTGGTAGCGATATGCCTACTGAATTTTTGTAGCGCGGGAGCTGGGAGCAGTGTGTGGCTGTATTATTGTTCGCTGCTGACGTGATCGAGTCAGCGCTGCACAGCTGTTTCGCTTTTCTCCTCGTGGTTGCGAGCGGAGGTTTTTTCGCATTTGCCCATCAGGATGCTTCTCTTTCACATCTCCGCCGGCGGCGACCTCATTGTTTGATTGGCAAGATTGTACCCTACTATGAGTCAGTAATTCAGTAGAGCATCTCTGGGTTTCCCGAAACGCCAGGAATCGGGATGGAACTGCTGGCGATACCGTCATCCTTCGCCAGCAGCCAAGCCTCGCTGAGAATAGCCTCCCATCGCCGTCGGAAGGAAGAACCCCCAGAATAAGAGGGAAACCTCAGTCAGAAATTTATCAATTGCTACTATCCTGGACTCCAGCACCATAATTGGTAGACACCCAACAACAGGCGAAACACATCCATTTATTTTTATTTTCTTGAGCTACACAAACAGCATTTCTGCCCCATAAACATTTCCCTTAGTGATGATAATAATTGAAAGTGTTGTTTTTAACAAGTTCAGGATCATATCTGTACATACACTCTCAGAATTTCAGAAATTTTAAGTATCTAAGTGCTATTGGTGTTTCAATTACTTTCTTAAAAATCATTAAGACTGTTTGTAAAGGAAGTAACATTCATACATAAATTGTATTCTTTAATAATAATAATAATAATAATAATAATAATAATAATAATAGTAATTGAAAGTTTGTTTTCTAACAAGTTCAGGATGAGATCTGTACATGCACTTGCATGAGGTAAGAAATTTTATGTATCTAAGTGCTTATTGGTGTTTCAATAATTTTTCTTAAAATCATTAAGACTGTTTGTAAAGGAAGTAACATTCATACATAAATTGTATTCTTTAATAATAATAATAGTAATTGAAAGTTTGTTTTCTAACAAGCTCAGGATCCATTTGCATGATGTCAGGAATTTCAAGCATATAGTGCTACTGCTGTTTTAATTATTTTGTTACCATCACTATGGCTGTTTTGTAAGGGAGACAATATTCATGCATAGATTGTATTTTTCTTGAATAATTATAATAATTGAAAGTTGGGTTTTGACTGGTTATGTCCTGGCACGTTCATGATGCCCTATAAAAATAGGTAATTACCTTCTGTCAACGTTTCTTAAAATCCTTTTAGGATAACTCGAGTTTCGACACCATTTGGTGTCATCATCAGATCGGATATGAATTAGTCAAAACATTTTGATGCATATACATCTCGTCAGATATTAAAAAATTTTAAAAACAACACATAACATTATATAAATAATAAATAAACTATATATATCTAGATATATATATTTTCTATATAAGTAACTCGATGTTTCTTGCAGTAATTATATAATTTGTGATGTTTTCAATTTGTTTCTTCTGCAAGTAGATAATATTGTATATTCTTTTTAACACCTAACGCACGTTTCACTGAAAAATATCAGTATCATCAGAGGTTTCTAAGTGAATTAATAACAATCGAAATAATCCTATTTATATAAAAGTAACGAATAATCGAATTTGTATCGATTTTAATGTAAAATAAAATAACTGATAATCGATTTAGGTCGATTAGTTAACGAATGTTTTAATGTTTATTTCTTCAGCAGCTGTTTTCTCGGTTATATTTGAAATTTTGTTTATATAGTATTTTATTCACATTTATTTTTATTTTTCACTAAATTTATAATTTTAAATAGATCGTCTTGTTTTGTTTTTATTTGGGTTTGTTCTTTAATTAATAAATTATTGTTATTGTGTTTGTAAATGTTAAGATTTTCCCAAATATTCATTTTTTGACCTTTTTGTATGTTTTAATTAATTTTATATTTTCAATGTTTGGAAACTGGTGGTTATTATTTAGACAATGTGTGGCCAAATTAGATTTATAAATATTTGGTTTTAAATATGCATTGCGGTGTTGAACGAATCTATCTCGTAGTTTTTTTTTCGTCTGGCCCACGTAAAATTTATTGCAATCTGGACATTCTATTTTATATATTCCATTTTTATTGTGAGTATTGGATTTAGTTTTAGGTTTTATTTTATTAAAAATTATATTATCTGTGTTATAAGATATTTTTAAATTAGTATCTTTAAATATTTTATTTAGTTTTTGAGTTATATTTCCGTAATAAGTGAAGGTTGTATATTTTATATTATTATTAATAGATGAATTTTTAAATGTAGTGTTTTTAGGAATTTTATTAGTGATTTTATGTTTAATTTTATTTTCTAATTTATTAATAGTTTTTATTTTGTATCCATTTTTAACTGCTATTTGTTGGATAATTTTTCTTTCTTTGTTTCTTTCTGTGTTATTTAATGGGATCCTAAGTATTCGGTAAATCATGGAATTAAATACTGCCATTTTGTGTTGGGGAGGATGATTAGAAGTATTTGGTATTACTAAGTCAGTTTGAGAAGGTTTCCTGTATATTGCGTATTCAAAATTTGTTTCATTTTTCTTTATTGTTAAGTCTAAATAATTTAATTTATTATTAGATTCTTCTTCTAACGTGAATTTTATTTTAGAATGTAAATTATTTATGGAGTTGAATGTTTTATTTATATTTATACCATTGTTTTGGGAAATGTACAGAGTGTCATCAACATATCTAAAATAACATCCTAATGGGTCGTTTAATTTTATTATATTTATTATTTGTTCGTCGAGTTTTTGTAGGAAGATTTCTGATATGATAGCGGAGGTTGGGGCTCCCATAGCAAGGCCATCTGTTTGATAGTACAATTTGTTGTTGTATTGAAAATAATTTTGATTTAAAATTATTTTTAAAGTATTAGTTAACTGTTTAATGTATGTGTTACTTTCGTTATTTGTTTTCAGATTATTTATTATAATATTTATAGTTTCTTCAATGGGAATGTTTGTATACATGTTTGATATGTCGAATGAATATAATTTAATTTTGTATTTCTGTTTACTTCTACGTTTATTAGTTGTTCCGTGAGTTCGATACTATTTTTTATATTGTGTTTTGCTGGAAGTTCAATTTTATGTTTTAAGATTTGAGTTAATAATTTTGATATTTTATAATTTGGTGCGGTCTTAGCGTTTATTAAAGGTCTGATAGGTTTATTGATTTTGTGTAATTTTATTAAAGAATTTAATTTTGGTGCACAAGGATTATCCATTTTATATTTAAAGGAGTCTTTAGGATTTATGATTTGGTTACTATTTTTTAATATATTTGTTATTTGTGTTTGATATTTATTTTTGGGATCTTTATTTAATGTTATGCAATTATTATTAACTATAAATTCTTCTGTTTTATCGTCTAAATCTTTCTGAGAAATTATTATTGTACTATTACTCTTATCAGCTTTGGTTAAAGTGAGGTTATTAGTCGTTAGTTTCTGTTTTATGTTATTAATGGTTTTATTTTGTTTATTTTTATTTTTAATATGATGATTTTGGTTATTATATTTTTTGATATATTTTATTATTTCCATTGAGGCTTCTGTTCTTATTTTATCTTGTTTTTCGTGTTCTACATTATTAATTGCGTTTTCAGTTTCGACTATGATATTATCTATTACATATTTTACATTAAAATCAATACAAATTCGATTATTCGTTACTTTTATATTAATAGAATTATTTCGATTGTTATTAATTCACTTAGAAACCTCTGATGATACTGATATTTTTCAGTGAAACGTGCGTCAGGTGTTAAAAAGAATATACAATATTATCTACTTGCAGAAGAAACAAATTGAAAACATCACAAATTATATAATTACTGCAAGAAACATCGAGTTACTTATATAGAAAATGATGGATGAAAACACCATACAAGGTGATGTAACTCATTCCTATAACCAATTTATTAAACGTAAAAAGCAATTAATTAATTGTTTTGGAAACATATATTTTAACAAAAAATGCCTACACCTTAATATTTTTCCAAAATACACAAAAATAATAGTAAAAAACAACAATAACAATAAAGTAAGCAAATATATTACTCAAGCCCAATATAAATGGATTAAAGACGAAATATCAAATAAGTACAGAAAAATCGACTACATTAATAAACAATTAATTAATTTACATCTTCTTTTAGCCAACACACTTGATTATCATACATGGAATAATAAATATATTAATATGCTTAAAATACTAAATAAACACAAAACAATTAAATTTAACACAATCAATAAAAAACTTAAAAATCTACTAATAAATAGTACACCTAAAGAAGATAACCAAAATTTACACACATTAAATAATAACCACACTTTTTACCCAAAATTCGTAAATTTATCTAATATTAAATTCACGGAAAACGAAATAGCTACCCTAGAATCATCAAACAAAACAAATCTTAAAAATGTAAACAAATATGTAATAGATAATATCATAGTCGAAACTGAAAACGCAATTAATAATGTAGAACACGAAAAACAAGATAAAATAAGAACAGAAGCCTCAATGGAAATAATAAAATATATCAAAAAATATAATAACCAAAATCATCATATTAAAAATAAAAATAAACAAAATAAAACCATTAATAACATAAAACAGAAACTAACGACTAATAACCTCACTTTAACCAAAGCTGATAAGAGTAATAGTACAATAATAATTTCTCAGAAAGATTTAGACGATAAAACAGAAGAATTTATAGTTAATAATAATTGCATAACATTAAATAAAGATCCCAAAAATAAATATCAAACACAAATAACAAATATATTAAAAAATAGTAACCAAATCATAAATCCTAAAGACTCCTTTAAATATAAAATGGATAATCCTTGTGCACCAAAATTAAATTCTTTAATAAAATTACACAAAATCAATAAACCTATCAGACCTTTAATAAACGCTAAGACCGCACCAAATTATAAAATATCAAAATTATTAACTCAAATCTTAAAACATAAAATTGAACTTCCAGCAAAACACAATATAAAAAATAGTATCGAACTCACGGAACAACTAATAAACGTAGAAGTAAACAGAAATACAAAATTATATTCATTCGACATATCAAACATGTATACAAACATTCCCATTGAAGAAACTATAAATATTATAATAAATAATCTGAAAACAAATAACGAAAGTAACACATACATTAAACAGTTAACTAATACTTTAAAAATAATTTTAAATCAAAATTATTTTCAATACAACAACAAATTGTACTATCAAACAGATGGCCTTGCTATGGGAGCCCCAACCTCCGCTATCATATCAGAAATCTTCCTACAAAAACTCGACGAACAAATAATAAATATAATAAAATTGAACGACCCATTAGGATGTTATTTTAGATATGTTGATGACACTCTGTACATTTCCCAAAACAATGGTATAAATATAAATAAAACATTCAACTCCATAAATAATTTACATTCTAAAATAAAATTCACGTTAGAAGAAGAATCTAATAATAAATTAAATTATTTAGACTTAACAATAAAGAAAAATGAAACAAATTTTGAATACGCAATATACAGGAAACCTTCTCAAACTGACTTAGTAATACCAAATACTTCTAATCATCCTCCCCAACACAAAATGGCAGTATTTAATTCCATGATTTACCGAATACTTAGGATCCCATTAAATAACACAGAAAGAAACAAAGAAAGAAAAATTATCCAACAAATAGCAGTTAAAAATGGATACAAAATAAAAACTATTAATAAATTAGAAAATAAAATTAAACATAAAATCACTAATAAAATTCCTAAAAACACTACATTTAAAAATTCATCTATTAATAATAATATAAAATATACAACCTTCACTTATTACGGAAATATAACTCAAAAACTAAATAAAATATTTAAAGATACTAATTTAAAAATATCTTATAACACAGATAATATAATTTTTAATAAAATAAAACCTAAAACTAAATCCAATACTCACAATAAAAATGGAATATATAAAATAGAATGTCCAGATTGCAATAAATTTTACGTGGGCCAGACGAAAAAAAACTACGAGATAGATTCGTTCAACACCGCAATGCATATTTAAAACCAAATATTTATAAATCTAATTTAGCCACACATTGTCTAAATAATAACCACCAGTTTCCAAACATTGAAAATATAAAATTAATTAAAAACATACAAAAAGGTCAAAAAATGAATATTTGGGAAAATCTTAACATTTACAAACACAATAACAATAATTTATTAATTAAAGAACAAATCCAAATAAAAACAAAACAAGACGATCTATTTAAAATTATAAATTTAGTAAAAAATAAAAATAAATGTGAATAAAATACTATATAAACAAAATTTCAAATATAACCGAGAAAACAGCTGCTGAAGAAATAAACATTAAAACATTCGTTAACTAATCGACCTAAATCGATTATCAGTTATTTTATTTTACATTAAAATCGATACAAATTCGATTATTCGTTACTTTTATATAAATAGAATTATTTCGATTGTTATTAATTCACTTAGAAACCTTTGATGATACTGATATTTTTCAGTGAAACGTGCGTCAGGTGTTAAAAAGAATATACAATATTATCTACTTGCAGAAGAAACAAATTGAAAACATCACAAATTATATATATATATATAGTTTATTTATTGTTTATATAATGTTATGTGTTGTTTTTAAAAATTTTTAATATCTGACGAGATGTATATGCATCAAAATGTTTTGACCTAATTCATATCCGATCTGATGATGACACCAAATGGTGTCGAAACTCGAGTTATCCTAAAAGGTTTTTAAGAAACGTTGACAGAAGGTAATTACCTATTTTTATAGTCTTAATCGTTTCTGGAGGCAAGAAAAATGTTTTCATGATGCCCGACGTTTAAGGAATCTAGTGCCCTTACTGTTTTAAATACATTTTGCCTTGATCATATTATGAAGTACTTGACCATTCATGATTCCGGCTTTCAAACATTTTATTGTCATGTCTTGGATTATTTTTTCTAGTTTTTAAAATTTGTTATTATAATTATTTGTCTGAGTTGAAATGTATTTACATATATGTGTTGACTCTAATAAAAATTGTTACGTTGAATGAAGTCTCTCATTGCAAGTCCTGTCACACTAGGCTCACTGCACTTTATGCTTGTACCTAGACCATGCGTCTAGTTTTCAATAAATAAGTTACACCACCCCCCCCAAAAAAAAACTTACAATTTTTTTCTGTACAAAAAATTTCCAAAACTTCTGGGTGACGTTTCAGTGTTAAGTTTTGAAAACTTCAAAATTCTTAGACCCCAGCGTTCTCCCAAAAATGTGAAAATCCAGCAGCAAAAAAACAATTTTGTTGACCTTGTTGGTGTCCATTGCGATTGTGTTCTTTGAAGGTTGTGTATGTTTTTTCCTTGTATAATATATTCAACCTTCTGTTCATATATTGTGTGTGAACTTGTGTTTTTATTATTTTGTTGACTCTCTGTCAGTGGTCGATAGAGTATTGTTTATTGCTTTTCATGTATTAGTTTATAATTCATAAACTAAATGGTAACATAGAAAGATTAAATATAATTATCTCACAACCGACTCGGAACACAAAGTTTTTTATGGGTAAAAACGTAAATGTTTTACCTTATAACCTGAACCGGATTTCGCTTTTAAAAAGCTTCTTCAGAGGCTGCCGTTGGGAGCAGTGTCCGTCTTGTTGTTGGCGGCGGTATCGATTTTTAAAAGATCGATGTTGTGTGTGTGGGGTGTGATATGTTCGAATAATGCATGTGATTTGAATTTTCAATTGTGTCTGTTCGTTTAGGATGTCGTTTTTATTTGTTTTCGTGTGTTTGTATTGTAACCCCTCCTTATTTTTTTATATTTGTCCTTTATTATTATAATTTTTTTTTTTTTTTTTTAGGAGAGGCTACTAGATATTTAGAACTAGGCAGAAGGCCTAGAAGGAGCATAAAATGTGCTGGGTCCAGTGAGACGGGACTTGCAATTAAAACTCTCTATTAACCAACAATAACAACTTTTATTATTTCTGAAATCATATTTGGCATATATACATATTAATTGCAATCTAAAATCTACTATCATAATTCAATATTTAGTATATCATCATTCAGAAAGAAATCTTTTTTAATATAAAAATTCCCAAAATAGTATTGCCGACATAATATAGTAATATTTCTTAAATCAGATTTGTACATATATATTAATTGCAATTTAAAATTACCATCATAATTCAAGATCTAATATTTCACAATTAAGAAAAACTCTTTTAATATCACAAATTTCCAATAGTATTCCCGACATAATCTCTCCGCCATGCCAACCCCACGGGACCGCCCCAACACGTCACCCTCTCTGGTGACCATCACCTATCTCTACGGCTGCCACTCACATATGCGTCCAAGTACCAAACAAGGTTTCACTGACCTTGATATGTGGGTGGCCATACTACTACTCTCGTCCACCTCTTGGACCGACAAGCCATATGCCGCAAAACAAGGCATCACAATCCTTGCCATATGACTGGCCCATATCCCTACACTAGGACGGACGGCCCCGATTCGCCAGGCAGAGAAGACCGCATCGGGGGCACGCGAACATCAATCCCATCTCTCATTTAACAGTTCGATTACACACAGTAACTAGAAAATGGGGGGATTACTTCTCTACTGAACAGTCTATACAACACTCACTCTTAACCAAAAGAAACACCAGGGAAATCAACCGTGGATGCGGCATGGGAATTTAACAACAAAATTCGATGTCAACAATAGATCAGGTGATGAACAAACCAGGTTGGCCGTGAAATTGATATATTAAACATAGAACCGTTAGATGAGGCAAGCACAGTTTTATCAGATTAAGAAAACAACAATTAAATTCCACCCTGCAGACGGCTATCACCGGCTCAGAGTCCAACTCGCCTAGATAACATAGTTGACAACGATACAGCTGCTTATAATTTACTAGGCCAATATTTTAACATTTCACCTCTTCTGTTCTTAGAAAATACTCAGAATATAACTCCGCTGGACAATATCTAGAATCCCCATAAAACGACAAACAACGTATTTTTTGCTCTTAAACACCAAACAAACTACACTGAATTATAATATAAGAACAAAAGCAACAGCACCAACCTAGCAGCAACATTTCTACCTAAATTCTTTCTAACTAATTTTTTTCTTTTTCTTTTTCCTTTCTCTAATTTTTTTTATTATTTTATGTTTTTCTAATGGGAGGGGTAGGAAAAATCGGGAAGATGACAAAGGCAAGGATCATTGAAGGTCAAGAGCGAGGACTAAGTGTAAGGACATGGTTCCCTTCGAAAATGAGAATGACTGGAGAAAACCATGGCTCGCGTGGACAGGGGCGCATCCCTGAAGTAGACGAACACCACTGGAACTGTGGGGAACATCTACCCGCTACCCGTTACCCGCTTCTTCTCACCTTTCTATGGCAGATTTTATGTACTCGTTCCTTCCGGATACCATTCTCTGAGAAATTATCTCGTGTTGAGCTGTACTGATTTGTTTCTTCTGAATCAGAAGCAAGGTAACTTACATCACTACTTTCACCCCGATTTTGATTATCCTCATCATCTAACTCCTCTGCTTCTGCCTCCCTTGCTTCTCTTTCTTCCAACCCTTCCTCTTCCTCCCCCTCTACTCCTTCCTCCTTACCGTCCTCTTCTTCCTCTTCCACTTCTCCTTCATGCTCTTCTTCCTCTTCTACCATTTCCCCTTCTTCGTCCCCATAATCCAAATCACCATCATGACACTGCACCTCCTCACCATCTTCCAGTTGCTCATCTGATCCATCTTCAACAGCATCTTCACCCAGCTCCTCACCAATTTCTTCACCACCCTCGTCACCAGCTCCTTCACAAACTTCTTCACCAACCTCCTCTACAATCTCATTTTCATCCTCCCTTTCATCAACACGTTCAAAACCATAATTTAAATTTTCTTCATCATCGCCATCACGTCCACTACCACCATCATAATACTGCACATCTTCATCCTCTAGTTGCTCATCTGGTCCACATGAAATTTCTTTTCGTTCATCAGAACTCTCAGCATCACATACAGAAGCCGTCCGCAAATCTGCACACACTACATCATTCTCACTCGCACACTCCACAACGCTGCTACCAAATTCATCCTCAACTTCTACCTCATCTCCTTCAACCACACTTGCGGCATGGACATCCCCGTATCCATCCGCAAACTCAGAAACTTCAGTCTCCCTAACACCTATAACTATACTTCCCTGTGCAGCATCTGCAGACCGCTCTTCTGCCTCTTCCTTCGATTCCTCTCCTTCACCACTTTCAGCAACTGTAGCGTCATCGACATTTCCCACCATGGAATCCAGCTGTCCAGGTCTATGTGCAATGTCTAAATTAAATTCTACTTGCGATGGTAAAGCTACATTATCAAGTGACTTCTCATATCCATGCGTAGGCGATGATGATATTACAGGATCGGGATCCATCATGAACCGAGCTGGAGATACCGGAACAAATTCTGCGGCATCTGGATTCAACTGTGACGTCATCTCTGAGTCCTGTAATTCACTGTTAACAGACGTGTTCTTATTGTTTTGTGTTGATTCACAAAGAAGTTATTCTGCTCTTCTTCTTCCTCTTCACCTTCTTCATCCACTACTCTAATAGGCATTTTTAATTCATCTGGAATGTTTAAAGTTTCTTTTCTTTCCAAATAGGAATAACGCCTTGTTACAGGATCCCTACTGGCCGATGTTGGTTCACTAATATAACTTCTTCTTCCCCTGTTAATTTCATACTTATTTGTTTTCTCTTCTGTAACCGTTGTTACCGTCTTTTCACTTGCCACCCCCTTGTAGCTTTCATTACTTCTAAAATATTCCGTTTTTCTTACAGTTTCTTGTGTTCTCCTCCAACCCCCATGTTTGTCTTTTTTAGCTCTTCCTAATAAACTACTTGAGTCTTAGACATCTTTAGCAGCTCTTCCCCGGGACTCGTCATTCGCCTGGACCCTTCTGGCAAACCCACACAACCGGTCCAGGTCCGCAAAACAACGTGGACGGTCGGCGAACACCAAACGGGATCTCTCTTAGGGAGTCAGCCCTTCTAGTATTACCTGTATTATCTCCCTCTCAGGCAACCCCAACCTCAATATCCGGCAGTTATGCGTATGCTCTGTATAAAGTACACGATAGAACAAACTTGAATTTCAACCGGTCACGTCGTCGACCGGGTATGAAAGAGTCCAACACCTCCCCATGGAGAGAGTCGATACTGCCACCACGACGCAGGGTGTTGGTGACCAGCTCAGCCAATGAACCCCGGCAATATGGATATATAAGGGACAAGAGGACATCCTCGGACAGACCCGGGAAATCCGCCAACTGCAGGACAATGTCAAAGAAGACCAACAACTTGCCCCCATCTTCTCCGTCCACAACTGGAAGTTTCTGGAGAATGCCGGAAATAGGGTTGGGTAGTCTCTGATAACATACCCCCACCAGAATTACACAATACACAAAACGTAACAACGAAACATACTACTACTACTCTCCATCACTACAGCCCATGGTGAGCCCTGGCTTCCGCTACGACCCGTCTCCACTCATCTCTGTCCATTGCCCTCAGTCTCCAGTTCCTAATGCCCATCTTTCTCAGATCTTCTTCCACATCCGAATATATTTTGAGCATTAGGATCATTCATGATGTTTTCCTTCAAACAACGAAACATAATCACCACAATTCGAAAAACTCGAGTACTGTTCTTCCTTCAAGTGGACCCCCGGCTAGGGAAGCGCTGAGGAGACCTGACCCACTCCTGAACTAGCTCTCGTTTACACCACACAAGAGGAGAAACAACTTTCAACACAACCATAATACATGAAATCCACAACACCTAACACCTATCTCGACATATCACATTCCACAAAGACATGCTTAATAACCAACAAAAGCCAACATTAAATTTCCACAAAAACTTCAACCAATGAACTCTGTCGGTACGCCCTACCATACCGACTTCTGATCGGGCCACACCGCATCCCGCCAAACTCACGCGCAATTACGTCAATATCCATCAATAATACAGCCTACTCCCATCGCAACGCCCCAGATCTCCGTTAATTCCAAGTCCAGAAAAAATATTCCAACTAAAAATACATGCCTCGTGGCGGCCCCAAGTATACAAATACAAAACAGGCTGACAATTATACATCAACATAATATACACAATAATAATATATAACCCAATATAATAAAAACATTGAACCTAACACAACATAAGCATATATGTTAATCTCTTTTAAATTTCTTTGAAGTTCCAATTTGCCTAAACTGTTTCCGAGTTTGCAAGCCCCGTCACACCAAAGGACGCAAGGGTTAAGGGTTCAACCCTAGATAGAACCACGCTCTGCTACCATTTGTAACCCCTCCTTATTTTTTTATATTTGTTCTTTATAATTATAATTATTTTTTTTTTAGTAGAGGCTACTAGATATTTAGAACTAGGCAGAAGGCCTAGAAGGAGCATAAAATGTGCTGGGTCCAGTGAGACGGGATTTGCAATTAAAACTCTGTTAACCAACAATAACAACTTTTATTATTTCTGAAATCATATTTGGCATATATACATATTAATTGCAATCTAAAATCTACTATCATAATTCAATATTTAGTATATCATCATTCAGAAAAAAATCTTTTTTAATATGAAAATTCCCAAAATAGTATTGCCGACAAAATATAGTAATATTTCTTAAATCAGATTTGTACATATATATTAATTGCAATTTAAAATTACCATCATATTTCAAGATCTAATATTTCACAATGCAGAAAAACTCTTTTAATATCACAAATTCCCAATAGTATTCCCGACATAATAACTCTTTCTACATTAAACATATATATATACTAACATATCACATAATATCAATAATCATATAAATGGTTTCAATATTCCTTTTTAATAACACTTGACATAAAGTTAACACATGATTGAACATACATACACATATACATATAAATCACAGACAAGTACAACGTGTTTAGCCTGGCAGACAGCCTGTATATTCTTATCAAACCCATACATAAATGTGGAGAAAATCTGGACTCGCCATATAATCCCGAAACTACAATGATAAATTTAGGTTGCCAGCACAGCATGTATAATTTTATAAAATATTGCTAAAACCTCAACTCCATAAAATATGAAGCAATTTTAAAGAAAACTGAATTGATCATAAGAATGAGAAATTCCAAATTCAAATTGTCGGTGCAGCCTGTATAATTTTTATAAAAATTGTAAGAATTTATAATTATAAGTATATGTAAAAAAATTTGATGACCTTTTGAATTGACTATAACAGCAGAAAGACAATAATAAATTGGAGTATCAGCACAGCCTGTATAGTTTTATAACAATTGTAAGATTTTTAATTTTATAAAAATATGAAATCTAAAAGAAACTCCGATTTGAACATGACAGCAAGAAAATACCCTCATAATTGAAGTGGCAGTACCGCCTGTCTAATTCTATAAAATTGTAAGAATTTAATATTATAAATATATATAAAAATGTAAAGAGATTCTGAACTGACCATAACGTCAAGAAAGGCCACAATAAATCTAAGTATCAGTACAGCCTGCATACTTTTATAAAAATTGTAAAATCTTTAAACCTTATAGAAATAAAAAATTTACAGAAAATCTGAATTGACCGGGTCGCGGACATGATCCAACATAAGGTAACATGATCAGTTCCTGGATAGATCTGCACCAACAGGTGCCTGCCGCAGGTTAAAAGTGTGAACCGGCATAAAACCAAATAAGAGAAAAACTCCCAACCCATTTTGAAATATATATAAATAATAATAATTAACCAGCAAAATATCAAAGATTGTAAAAGAGACCTGACCAGCCGGTCAAGCCCCAAGCATTTACAAACAGCACCCACCTACTTCACTAAAATTCAGATTCCCTACAACTTTTACAACCCCCCATTCAGAAACAGTAAAAGAAATAAAGTATAAAATTAATGACCGCCGGAAACATCCCGGCGACCAGGGCTACAATTAATCGGGAGCGTAATTACATTATGAGAACTATTTCAGTGAAAGTTTGCAACCAAAATTCTGTCCAGCTGGACGTGAGCACAATGAAGTATAATTGATGGTTAAGTTCACAACACATGGAGTTTGCTGTAGCGGCCTAGGGTAGTGAAAAAGCTTAAATGTCACCTCATTTTGGTTCAGATTGATCCCCGTGGGTGCTGGGGCATGATATGCAGTCGTTCCTCCACTGGCAGCCGAGATCCGAAAGTCTAGATGCTTTTAAGTCAGTGTGGAAGATGGAATTATAACATGCGGAGGGGTCACATTTCCGACTGGATCGGGAACCCGGAGATCGCTTAGCGTCTACTTAGGCATGAAGAATAGAAATTTACAACAATTAAAGAAATTTTGCTCTGCCAGGGAGTACGGCTGTCGACGCAACTGCTGCTCAGGACCGACTGAATCAACACGCACAAAACTTCGCGTCACAAAACATAATCACTGGGCTCCGTCAACAGAGCGCGTTGGCGTTCAGTAAAGCCACGAAACGTTAACACAGTACCGACGCTTAATTACCAATAATTAATTAATTTCGGCGGTTAATTATATTAAGTAAATTCTCCTCTATAGAAACGCCGGGTACTCAAAACCCGTCACACCCCCCACCCCAAAAGGGCAACATGGTTGCCTCACACTTGAAACTCGGGGAACCCTCCATATAACCCCCCACCCACAATCTTCTAAAAAGCACGAGTCTTACCGGCAAGTCTCATTAATCTTCGCTCTCAGGAGAACAGAGGCTCAGAAGGAAAACGAAAAGATGGAAAGAAGGAGTGTAGTGGGTGTACCTGTGTGCGTGTGAGTGCTTTTTCAAGTGTGGGTGTACTGCACGCTGGCTTGATCAGGGCCAGCATACAGCAAGAAGGGACAGCCGAAAAAAAGAAGAAAGAAAAGTTCGGGAGCTCTCTGAGTTCTGAACTCCTAAGGCCTCCCAACGCACAACTTGAGACCCAAACACTGATACCTACTCTGGACAACTTCTATCCCCCTCCCAGGACTGAAAATCTCAACACCACTGCGACCATAACCACGCGAGCCCTCTCCGCCATGCCAACCCCACGGGACCGCCCCAACACGTCACCCTCTCTGGTGACCATCACCTATCTCTCCGGCTGCCACTCACATATGCGTCCAAGTACCAAACAAGGTATCACTGACCTTGATATGTGAGTGACCATACTACTACTCTCGTCCACCTTTTGGACCGACCAGCCATATGCCGGAAAACAAGGCATCACAATCCTTGCCATATGACTGGCCCTCATCCCTACACTTGGGCGGACGGCCCCGATTCGCCAGGCAGAGAAGACCGCATCGGGGGCACGCGAACATCAATCCCATCTCTCATTTAACAGTTCGATTACACACAGTAACTAGAAAAGGAGGGGATTACTTCTCTACTGAACAGTCTATACAACACTCACTCTTAACCAAAAGAAACACCAGGGAAATCAACCGTGGATGCGGCATGGGAATTTAACAACAAAATTCGATGTCAACAATAGATCAACTGATGAACAAACCAGGTTGGCCGTGAAATTGATATATTAAACATAGAACCGTTAGATGAGGCAAGCACAGTTTTATCAGATTAAGAAAACAACAATTAAATTCCACCCTGCAGACGGCTATCACCGGCTCAGAGTCCAACTCGCCTAGATAACATAGTTGACAACGATACAGCTGCTTATAATTTACTAGGTCAATACTTTAACATTTCACCTCCTCTGTTCTTAGAAAATACTCAGAATATAACTCCGCTGGACAATATCTAGAATCCCCATAAAACGACAAACAACGTATTTTTTGCTCTTAAACACCAAACAAACTACACTGAATTATAATATAAGAACAAAAGCAACAGCACCAACCTAGCAGCAACATTTCTACATAAATTCTTTTCTAACTACTTTTTTTTTATTTTTATTTTTCCTTTCTCTAATTTTTTTTTAATTTTTTTATCTTTTTCTAAGGGGAGGGGTAGGAAAAATCGGGAAGATGACAAGGGCAAGGATCATTGAATGTCAAGAGCGAGGACTAAGGGTAAGGACATGGTTCCCTCCGAAAATGAGAATGACTGGAGAAAACCAAGGCTCGCGTGGACAGGGGCGCGTCCCTGAAGTAGACGAACACCACTGGGACTGTGGGGAACATCTACCCGTTACCCGCTTCTTCTCACCTTTCTATGGCAGATTTTATGTACTCGTTCCTTCCGGATACCACTCTCTGAGAAATTATCTCGTGTTGAGCTGTACTGATTTGTTTCTTCTGAATCAGAAGCAAGGTAACTTACATCACTACTTTCACCCCGATTTGGATTATCCTCATCACCTAACTCCTCTGCTTCTGCCTTCCTTGCTTCTTTTTCTTCCAACCCTTCCTCTTCTTCCCCCTCTATTCCTTCCTCCTTACCGTCCTCTTCTTCCTCTTCCACTTTTCCTTCATGCTCTTCTTCCTCTTCTACCATTTCCCCTTCTTCGTCCCCATAATCCAAATCACCATCATGACACTGCACCTCCTCACCATCTTCCAGTTGCTCATCTGATCCATCTTCAACAGCATCTTCACCCAGCTCCTCACCAATTTCTTCACCACCCTCGTCACCAGCTCCTTCACAAACGTCTTCACCAACCTCCTCTACAATCTCATTTTCATCCTCCTTTTCATCAACACGTTCAAAACCATAATTTAAATTTCCTTCATCATCAACATCATCGCCATCACGTCCACTACCACCATCATAATACTGCACATCTTCATCCTCTAGTTGCTCATCTGGTCCACATGAAATTTCTTTTCGTTCATCAGAACTCTCAGCATCACATACAGAAGCCGTCCGCAAATCTGCACACACTACATCATTCTCACTCGCACACTCCACAACGCTGCAACCAAATTCATCCTCAAATTCTACCTCATCTCCTTCAACCACACTTGCGGCATGGACATCCCCGTTTCCATCCGCAAACTCAGAAACGTCAGTCTCCCTAACACCTATAACTATACTTCCCTGTGCAGCATCTGCAGACCGCTCTTCTGCCTCTTCCTTCGATTCCTCTCCTTCACCACTTTCAGCAACTGTAGCGTCATCGACATTTCCCACCATGGAATCCAGCTGTCCAGGTCTATGTGCAATGTCTAAATTAAATTCTACTTGCGATGGTAAAACTACATTATCAAGTGACTTCTCATATCCATGCGTAGGCGATGATGATATTACAGGATCGGGATCCATCATGAACCGAGCTGGAGATACCGGAACAAATTCTGCGGCATCTGGAGTCAACTGTGACGTCATCTCTGAGTCCTGTAATTCAGTGTTAACAGACGTGTTCTTATTGTTTTGTGTTGATTCACAAAGAAGTTATTCTGCTCTTCTTCTTCCTCTTCACCTTCTTCATCCACTACTCTATTAGGCATTTTTAATTCATCTGGAATGTTTAAAGTTACTTTTCTTTCCAAATAGGAATAACGCCTTGTTACAGGATCTTTACTGGCCGATGTTGGTTCACTAATATAACTTCTTCTTCCCCTGTTAATTTCATACTTATTTGTTTTCTCTTCTGTAACCGTTGTTACCGTCTTTTCACTTGCCACCCCCTTGTAGCTTTCATTACTTCTAAAATATTCCGTTTTTCTTACAGTTTCTTGTGTTCTCCACCAACCCCCATGTTTGTCTTTTTTAGCTCTTCCTAATAAACTACTTGAGTCTTGGACATCTTTAGCAGCTCTTCCCCGGGACTCGTCATTCGCCTGGACCCTTCTGGCAAACCCACACAACCGGTCCAGGTCCGCAAAACAACGTGGACGGTCGGCGAACAGCAAACGGGATTTCTCTTAGGGAGTCAGCCCTTCTAGTATTACCTGTATTATCTCCCTCTCAGGCAACCCCAACCTCAATATCCGGCAGTTATGCGTATGCTCTGTATAAAGTACACGATAGAACAAACTTGAATTTCAACCGGTCACGTCGTCGACCGGGTATGAAAGAGTCCAACACCTCCCCATGGAGAGAGTCGATACTGCCACCACGACGCAGGGTGTTGGTGACCAGCTCAGCCAATGAACCCCGGCAATATGGATATATAAGGGACAAGAGGACATCCTCGGACAGACCCGGGAAATCCGCCAACTGCAGGACAATGTCAAAGAAGACCAACAACTTGCCCCCATCTTCTCCGTCCACAACTGGAAGTTTCTGGAGAATGCCGGAAATAGGGTTGGGTAGTCTCTGATAACATACCCCCGCCAGAATTACACAATACACAAAACGTAACAACGAAACATACTACTACTACTCTCCATCACTACAGCCCATGGTGAGCCCTGGCTTCCGCTACGACCCGTCTCCACTCATCTCTGTCCATTTCCCTCAGTCTCCAGTTCCTAATGCCCATCTTTTTCAGATCTTCTTCCACATCCGGATATATTTTGAGCATTAGGATCATTCATGATGTTTTCATTCAAACAACGAAACATAATCACCACAATTCGAAAAACTCGAGTACTGTTCTTCCTTCAAGTGGACCCCCGGCTAGGGAAGCGCTGCGGAGACCTGACCCACTCCTGAACTAGCTCTCGTTTACACCACACAAGAGGAGAAGCAACTTTCAACACAACCATAATACATGAAATCCACAACACCTAACACCTATCTCGACATATCACATTCCACAAAGACATGCTTAATAACCAACAAAAGCCAACATTAAATTTCCACAAAAACTTCAACCAATGAACTCTGTCGATACGCCCTACCATACCGACTTCTGATCGGGCCACACCGCATCCCGCCAAACTCACGCGCAATTACGTCAATATCCATCAATAATACAGCCTACTCCCATCGCAACGCCCCAGATCTCCGTTAATTCCAAGTCCAAAAAAAATATTCCAACTAAAAATACATGCCTCGTGGCGGCCCCAAGTATACAAATACAAAACAGGCTGACAATTATACATCAACATAATATACACAATAATAATATATAACCCAATATAATAAAAACATTGAACCTAACACAACATAAGCATATATGTTAATCTCTTTTAAATTTCTTTGAAGTTCCAATTTGCCCAAACTGTTTCCGAGTTTGCAAGCCCCGTCACACCAAAGGACGCAAGGGTTAAGGGTTCAACCCTAGATAGAACCACGCTCTGCTACCATTTGTAACCCCTCCTTATTTTTTTATATTTGTCCTTTATAATTATAATTATTTTTTTTTTAGTAGAGGCTACTAGATATTTAGAACTAGGCAGAAGGCCTAGAAGGAGCATAAAATGTGCTGGGTCCAGTGAGACGGGACTTGCAATTAAAACTCTGTTAACCAACAATAACAACTTTTATTATTTCTGAAATCATATTTGGCATATATACATATTAATTGCAATCTAAAATCTACTATCATAATTCAATATTTAGTATATCATCATTCAGAAAAAAATCTTTTTTAATATCAAAATTCACAAAATAGTATTGCCGACAAAATATAGTAATATTTCTTAAATCAGATTTGTACATATATATTAATTGCAATTTAAAATTACCATCATATTTCAAGATCTAATATTTCACAATGCAGAAAAACTCTTTTAATATCACAAATTCCCAATAGTATTCCCGACATAATAACTCTTTCTACATTAAACATATATATATACTAACATATCACATAATATCAATAATCATATAAATGGTTTCAATATTCCTTTTTAATAACACTTGACATAAAGTTAACACATGATTGAACATACATACACATATACATATAAATCACAGACAAGTACAACGTGTTTAGCCTGGCAGACAGCCTGTATATTCTTATCAAACCCATACATAAATGTGGAGAAAATCTGGACTCGCCATATAATCCCGAAACTACAATGATAAATTTAGGTTGCCAGCACAGCATGTATAATTTTATAAAATATTGCTAAAACCTCAACTCCATAAAATATGAAGGAATTTTAAAGAAAACTGAATTGATCATAAGAATGAGAAACTCCAAATTCAAATTGTCGGTGCAGCCTGTATAATTTTTATAAAAATTGTAAGAATTTATTATTATAAGTATATGTAAAAAAATTTGATGACCTTTTGAATTGACTATAACAGCAGAAAGACAATAATAAATTGGAGTATCAGCACAGCCTGTATAGTTTTATAACAATTGTAAGATTTTTAATTTTATAAAAATATGAAATCTAAAAGAAACTCCGATTTGAACATGACAGCAAGAAAATACCCTCATAATTGAAGTGGCAGTACCGCCTGTCTAATTCTATAAAATTGTAAGAATTTAATATTATAAATATATATAAAAATTTAAAGAGATTCTGAACTGACCATAACGTCAAGAAAGGCCACAATAAATCTAAGTATCAGTACAGCCTGCATAATTTTATAAAAATTGTAAAATCTGTAAACCTTATAGAAATAAAAAAATTTACAGAAAATTTGAATTGACCCGGTCGCGGACATGATCCAACATAAGGTAACATGATCAGTTCCTGGATAGATCTGCACCAACAGGTGCCTGCCGCAGGTTAAAAGTGTGAACCGGCATAAAACCAAATAAGAGAAAAACTCCCAACCCATTTTGAAATATATATAAATAATAATAATTAACCAGCAAAATATCAAAGATTGTAAAAGAGACCTGACCAGCCGGTCAAGCCCCAAGCATTTACAAACAGCACCCACCTACTTCACTAAAATTCAGATTCCCTACAACTTTTACAACCCCCCATTCAGAAACAGTAAAAGAAATAAAGTATAAAATTAATGACCGCCGGACACATGCCCGCGACCAGGGCTACAATTAATCGGGAGCGTAATTACATTATGAGAACTATTTCAGTGAAAGTTTGCAACCAAAATTCTGTCCAGCTGGACGTGAGCACAATGAAGTATAATTGATGGTTAAGTTCACAACACATGGAGTTTGCTGTAGCGGCCTAGGGTAGTGAAAAAGCTTAAATGTCACCTCACTTTGGTTCAGATTGATCCCCGTGGGTGCTGGGGCATGATATGCAGTCGTTCCTCCACTGGCAGCCGAGATCCGAAAGTCTAGATGCTTTTAAGTCAGTGTGGAAGATGGAATTATAACATGCGGAGGGGTCACATTTCCGACTGGATCGGGAACCCGGAGATCGCTTAGCGTCTACTTAGGCATGAAGAATAGAAATTTACAACAATTAAAGAAATTTTGCTCTGCCAGGGAGTACGGCTGTCGACGCAACTGCTGCTCAGGACCGACTGAATCAACACGCACAAAACTTCGCGTCACAAAACATAATCACTGGGCTCCGTCAACAGAGCGCGTTGGCGTTCAGTAAAGCCACGAAACGTTAACACAGTACCGACGCTTAACTACCAATAATTAATTAATTTCGGCGGTTAATTATATTAAGTAAATTCTCCTCTATAGAAACGCCGGGTACTCAAAACCCGTCACACCCCCCACCCCAAAAGGGCAACATGGTTGCCTCACACTTGAAACTCGGGGAACCCTCCATATAACCCCCCACCCACAATCTTCTAAAAAGCACGAGTCTTACCGGCAAGTCTCATTAATCTTCGCTCTCAGGAGAACAGAGGCTCAGAAGGAAAACGAAAGAGATGGAAAGAAGGAGTGTAGTGGGTGTACCTGTGTGCGTGTGAGTGCTTTTTCAAGTGTGGGTGTACTGCACGCTGGCTTGATCAGGGCCAGCATACAGCAAGAAGGGACAGCCGAAGAAAAGAAGAAAGAAAAGTTCGGGAGCTCTCTGAGTTCTGAACTCCCAAGGCCTCCCAACGCACAACTTGAGACCCAAACACTGATACCTACTCTGGACAACTTCTATCCCCCTCCCAGGACTGAAAATCTCAACACCACTGCGACCATCCCCACGCGAGCCCTCTCCGCCATGCCAACCCCACGGGACCGCCCCAACACGTCACCCTCTCTGGTGACCATCACCTATCTCTCCGGCTGCCACTCACATATGCGTCCAAGTACCAAACAAGGTATCACTGACCTTGATATGTGAGTGACCATACTACTACTCTCGTCCACCTTTTGGACCGACCAGCCATATGCCGCAAAACAAGGCATCACAATCCTTGCCATATGACTGGCCCACATCCCTACACTAGGGCGGACGGCCCCGATTCGCCAGGCAGAGAAGACCGCATCGGGGGCACGCGAACATCAATCCCACCTCTCATTTAACAGTTCGATTACACACAGTAACTAGAAAAGGGGGGGATTACTTCTCTACTGAACAGTCTATACAACACTCACTCTTAACCAAAAGAAACACCAGGGAAATCAACCGTGGATGCGGCATGGGAATTTAACAACAAAATTCGATGTCAACAATAGATCAACTGATGAACAAACCAGGTTGGCCGTGAAATTGATATATTAAACATAGAACCGTTAGATGAGGCAAGCACAGTTTTATCAGATTAAGAAAACAACAATTAAATTCCACCCTGCAGACGGCTATCACCGGCTCAGAGTCCAAATCGCCTAGATAACATAGTTGACAACGATACAGCTGCTTATAATTTACTAGGTCAATACTTTAACATTTCACCTCCTCTGTTCTTAGAAAATACTCAGAATATAACTCCGCTGGACAATATCTAGAATCCCCATAAAACGACAAACAACGTATTTTTTGCTCTTAAACACCAAACAAACTACACTGAATTATAATATAAGAACAAAAGCAACAGCACCAACCTAGCAGCAACATTTCTACATAAATTCTTTTCTAACTACTTTTTTTTATTTTTATTTTTCCTTTCTCTAATTTTTTTTTTTATTATTTTATCTTTTTCTAAGGGGAGGGGTAGGAAAAATCGGGAAGATGACAAGGGCAAGGATCATTGAAGGTCAAGAGCGAGGACTAAGGGTAAGGACATGGTTCCCTCCGAAAATGAGAATGACTGGAGAAAACCAAGGCTCGCGTGGACAGGGGCGCGTCCCTGAAGTAGACGAACACCACTGGGACTGTGGGGAACATCTACCCGTTACCCGCTTCTTCTCACCTTTCTATGGCAGATTTTATGTACTCGTTCCTTCCGGATACCACTCTCTGAGAAATTATCTCGTGTTGAGCTGTACTGATTTGTTTCTTCTGAATCAGAAACAAGGTAACTTACATCACTACTTTCACCCCGATTTGGATTATCCTCATCACCTAACTCCTCTGCTTCTGCCTTCCTTGCTTCTCTTTCTTCCAACCCTTCCTCTTCTTCCCCCTCTATTCCTTCCTCCTTACCGTCCTCTTCTTCCTCTTCCACTTTTCCTTCATGCTCTTCTTCCTCTTCTACCATTTCCCCTTCTTCGTCCCCATAATCCAAATCACCATCATGACACTGCACCTCCTCACCATCTTCCAGTTGCTCATCTGATCCATCTTCAACAGCATCTTCACCCAGCTCCTCACCAATTTCTTCACCACCCTCGTCACCAGCTCCTTCACAAACTTCTTCACCAACCTCCTCTACAATCTCATTTTCATCCTCCTTTTCATCAACACGTTCAAAACCATAATTTAAATTTCCTTCATCATCAACATCATCGCCATCACGTCCACTACCACCATCATAATACTGCACATCTTCATCCTCTAGTTGCTCATCTGGTCCACATGAAATTTCTTTCCGTTCATGAGAACTCTCAGCATCACATACAGAAGCCGTCCGCAAATCTGCACACACTACATCATTCTCACTCGCACACTCCACAACGCTGCCACCAAATTCATCCTCAAATTCTACCTCATCTCCTTCAACCACACTTGCGGCATGGACATCCCCGTTTCCATCCGCAAACTCAGAAACTTCAGTCTCCCTAACACCTATAACTATACTTCCCTGTGCAGCATCTGCAGACCGCTCTTTTGCCTCTTCCTTCGATTCCTCTCCTTCACCGCTTTCAGAAACTGTAGCGTCATCGACATTTCCCACCATGGAATCCAGCTGTCCAGGTCTATGTGCAATGTCTAAATTAAATTCTACTTGCGATGGTAAAGCTACATTATCAAGTGACTTCTCATATCCATGCGTAGGCGATGATGATATTACAGGATCGGTATCCATCATGAACCGAGCTGGAGATACCGGAACAAATTCTGCGGCATCTGGAGTCAACTGTGACGTCATCTCTGAGTCCTGTAATTCAGTGTTAACAGACGTGTTCTTATTGTTTTGTGTTGATTCACAGAAGTTATTCTGCTCTTCTTCTTCCTCTTCACCTTCTTCATCCACTACTCTATTAGGCATTTTTAATTCATCTGGAATGTTTAAAGTTACTTTTCTTTCCAAATAGGAATAACGCCTTGTTACAGGATCCCTACTGGCCGATGTTGGTTCACTAATATAACTTCTTCTTCCCCTGTTAATTTCATACTTATTTGTTTTCTCTTCTGTAACCGTTGTTACCGTCTTTTCACTTGCCACCCCCTTGTAGCTTTCATTACTTTTAAATATTCCGTTTTTCTTACATTTTCTTGTGTTCTCCACCAACCCCCATGTTTGTCTTTTTTAGCTCTTCGTAATAAACTACTTGAGTCTTGGACATCTTTAGCAGCTCTTCCCCGGGACTCGTCATTCGCCTGGACCCTTCTGGCAAACCCACACAACCGGTCCAGGTCCGCAAAACAACGTGGACGGTCGGCGAACACCAAACGGGATCTCTCTTGGGGAGTCAGCCCTTCTAGTATTACCTGTATTATCTCCCTCTCAGGCAACCCCAACCTCAATATCCGGGCAGTTATGCGTATGCTCTGTATAAAGTACACGATAGAACAAACTTGAATTTCAACCGGTCACGTCGTCGACCGGGTATGAAAGAGTCCAACACCTCCCCATGGAGAGAGTCGATACTGCCACCACGACGCAGGGTGTTGGTGACCAGCTCAGCCAATGAACCCCGGCAATATGTATATATAAGGGAAAAGAGGACATCCTCGGACAGACCCGGGAAATCCGCCAACTGCAGGACAATGTCAAAGAAGACAACAACTTGCCCCCATCTTCTCCATCCACAACTGGAAGTTTCTGGAGAATGCCGGAAATAGGGTTGGATAGTCTCTGATAACATACCTCCCCAGAATTACACAATACACAAAACGTAACAACGAAACATACTACTACTACTCTCCAGCACTACAGCCCATGGTGAGCCCTGGCTTCCGCTACGACCCGTCTCCACTCATCTCTGTCCATTGCCCTCAGTCTCCAGTTCCTAATGCCCATCTTTCTCAGATCTTCTTCCACATCCGGATATATTTTGAGCATTATATCATTCATGATGTTTTCCTTCAAACAACGAAACATAATCACCACAATTCGAAAAACTCGAGTACTCTTCTTCCTTTAAGTGGACCCCCGGCTAGGGAAGCGCTGCGGAGACCTGACCCACTCCTGAACTAGCTCTCGTTTACACCACACAAGAGGAGAAACAACTTTCAACACAACCATAATACATGAAATCCACAACACCTAACACCTATCTCGACATATCACATTCCACAAAGACATGCTTAATAACCAACAAAAGCCAACATTAAATTTCCACAAAAACTTCAACCAATGAACTCTGTCGGTACGCCCTACCATACCGACTTCTGATCGGGCCACACCGCATCCCGCCAAACTCACGCGCAATTACGTCAATATCCATCAATAATACAGCCTACTCCCATCGCAACGCCCCAGATCTCCGTTAATTCCAAGTCCAGAAAAAATATTCCAACTAAAAATACATGCCTCGTGGCGGCCCCAAGTATACAAATACAAAACAGGCTGACAATTATACATCAACATAATATACACAATAATAATATATAACCCAATATAATAAAAACATTGAACCTAACACAACATAAGCATATATGTTAATCTCTTTTAAATTTCTTTGAAGTTCCAATTTGCCCAAACTGTTTCCGAGTTTGCAAGCCCCGTCACACCAAAGGACGCAAGGGTTAAGGGTTCAACCCTAGATAGAACCACGCTCTGCTACCATTTGTAACCCCTCCTTATTTTTTTATATTTGTCCTTTATAATTATAATTATTTTTTTTTTAGTAGAGGCTACTAGATATTTAGAACTAGGCAGAAGGCCTAGAAGGAGCATAAAATGTGCTGGGTCCAGTGAGACGGGACTTGCAATTAAAACTCTGTTAACCAACAATAACAACTTTTATTATTTCTGAAATCATATTTGGCATATATACATATTAACTGCAATCTAAAATCTACTATCATAATTCAATATTTAGTATATCATCATTCAGAAAAAAATCTTTTTTAATATCAAAATTCACAAAATAGTATTGCCGACAAAATATAGTAATAATTCTTAAATCAGATTTGTACATATATATTAATTGCAATTTAAAATTACCATCATATTTCAAGATCTAATATTTCACAATTCAGAAAAACTCTTTTAATATCACAAATTCCCAATAGTATTCCCGACATAATAACTCTTTCTACATTAAACATATATATATATACTAACATATCACATAATATCAATAATCATATAAATGGTTTCAATATTCCTTTTTAATAGCACTTGACATAAAGTTAACACATGATTGAACATACATACACATATACATATAAATCACATACAAGTACAACGTGTTTAGCCTGGGAGACAGCCTGTATATTCTTATCAAACCCATACATAAATGTGGAGAAAATCTGGACTCGCCAT
The DNA here is from genome assembly GCA_034769895.1 of Magicicada septendecula. NCBI lineage: Eukaryota > Metazoa > Arthropoda > Insecta > Hemiptera > Cicadidae > Magicicada > Magicicada septendecula. The sequence continues at coordinate 136,414 of JAWRYS010000503.1, forward strand.
ATAATCCCGAAACTACAATGATAAACTTAGGTTGCCAGCACAGCATGTATAATTTTATAAAATATTGCTAAAACCTCAACTCCATAAAATATGAAGGAATTTTAAAGAAAACTGAATTGATCATAAGAATGAGAAATTCCAAATTCAAATTGTCGGTGCAGCCTGTATAATTTTTATAAAAATTGTAAGAATTTATTATTATAAGTATACGTAAAAAAATTTGATGACCTTTTGAATTGACTATAACAGCAGAAAGACAATAATAAATTGGAGTATCAGCACAGCCTGTATAGTTTTATAACAATTGTAAGATTTTTAATTTTATAAAAATATGAAATCTAAAAGAAACTCCGATTTGAACATGACAGCAAGAAAATACCCTCATAATTGAAGTGGCAGTACCGCCTGTCTAATTCTATAAAATTGTAAGAATTTTATATTATAAATATATATAAAAATTTAAAGAGATTCTGAACTGACCATAACGTCAAGAAAGGCCACAATAAATCTAAGTATCAGTACAGCCTGCATAATTTTATAAAAATTGTAAAATCTGTAAACCTTATAGAAATAAAAAAATTTACAGAAAATTTGAATTGACCCGGTCGCGGACATGATCCAACATAAGGTAACATGATCAGTTCCTGGATAGATCTGCACCAACAGGTGCCTGCCGCAGGTTAAAAGTGTGAACCGGCATAAAACCAAATAAGAGAAAAACTCCCAACCCATTTTGAAATATATATAAATAATAATAATTAACCAGCAAAATATCAAAGATTGTAAAAGAGACCTGACCAGCCGGTCAAGCCCCAAGCATTTACAAACAGCACCCACCTACTTCACTAAAATTCAGATTCCCTACAACTTTTACAACCCCCCATTCAGAAACAGTAAAAGAAATAAAGTATAAAATTAATGACCGCCGGACACATGCCCGCGACCAGGGCTACAATTAATCGGGAGCGTAATTACATTATGAGAACTATTTCAGTGAAAGTTTGCAACCAAAATTCTGTCCAGCTGGACGTGAGCACAATGAAGTATAATTGATGGTTAAGTTCACAACACATGGAGTTTGCTGTAGCGGCCTAGGGTAGTGAAAAAGCTTAAATGTCACCTCACTTTGGTTCAGATTGATCCCCGTGGGTGCTGGGGCATGATATGCAGTCGTTCCTCCACTGGCAGCCGAGATCCGAAAGTCTAGATGCTTTTAAGTCAGTGTGGAAGATGGAATTATAACATGCGGAGGGGTCACATTTCCGACTGGATCGGGAACCCGGAGATCGCTTAGCGTCTACTTAGGCATGAAGAATAGAAATTTACAACAATTAAAGAAATTTTGCTCTGCCAGGGAGTACGGCTGTCGACGCAACTGCTGCTCAGGACCGACTGAATCAACACGCACAAAACTTCGCGTCACAAAACATAATCACTGGGCTCCGTCAACAGAGCGCGTTGGCGTTCAGTAAAGCCACGAAACGTTAACACAGTACCGACGCTTAACTACCAATAATTAATTAATTTCGGCGGTTAATTATATTAAGTAAATTCTCCTCTATAGAAACGCCGGGTACTCAAAACCCGTCACACCCCCCACCCCAAAAGGGCAACATGGTTGCCTCACACTTGAAACTCGGGGAACCCTCCATATAACCCCCCACCCACAATCTTCTAAAAAGCACGAGTCTTACCGGCAAGTCTCATTAATCTTCGCTCTCAGGAGAACAGAGGCTCAGAAGGAAAACGAAAGAGATGGAAAGAAGGAGTGTAGTGGGTGTACCTGTGTGCGTGTGAGTGCTTTTTCAAGTGTGGGTGTACTGCACGCTGGCTTGATCAGGGCCAGCATACAGCAAGAAGGGACAGCCGAAGAAAAGAAGAAAGAAAAGTTCGGGAGCTCTCTGAGTTCTGAACTCCCAAGGCCTCCCAACGCACAACTTGAGACCCAAACACTGATACCTACTCTGGACAACTTCTATCCCCCTCCCAGGACTGAAAATCTCAACACCACTGCGACCATCCCCACGCGAGCCCTCTCCGCCATGCCAACCCCACGGGACCGCCCCAACACGTCACCCTCTCTGGTGACCATCACCTATCTCTCCGGCTGCCACTCACATATGCGTCCAAGTACCAAACAAGGTATCACTGACCTTGATATGTGAGTGACCATACTACTACTCTCGTCCACCTTTTGGACCGACCAGCCATATGCCGCAAAACAAGGCATCACAATCCTTGCCATATGACTGGCCCACATCCCTACACTAGGGCGGACGGCCCCGATTCGCCAGGCAGAGAAGACCGCATCGGGGGCACGCGAACATCAATCCCACCTCTCATTTAACAGTTCGATTACACACAGTAACTAGAAAAGGGGGGGATTACTTCTCTACTGAACAGTCTATACAACACTCACTCTTAACCAAAAGAAACACCAGGGAAATCAACCGTGGATGCGGCATGGGAATTTAACAACAAAATTCGATGTCAACAATAGATCAACTGATGAACAAACCAGGTTGGCCGTGAAATTGATATATTAAACATAGAACCGTTAGATGAGGCAAGCACAGTTTTATCAGATTAAGAAAACAACAATTAAATTCCACCCTGCAGACGGCTATCACCGGCTCAGAGTCCAAATCGCCTAGATAACATAGTTGACAACGATACAGCTGCTTATAATTTACTAGGTCAATACTTTAACATTTCACCTCCTCTGTTCTTAGAAAATACTCAGAATATAACTCCGCTGGACAATATCTAGAATCCCCATAAAACGACAAACAACGTATTTTTTGCTCTTAAACACCAAACAAACTACACTGAATTATAATATAAGAACAAAAGCAACAGCACCAACCTAGCAGCAACATTTCTACATAAATTCTTTTCTAACTACTTTTTTTTATTTTTATTTTTCCTTTCTCTAATTTTTTTTTTATTATTTTATCTTTTTCTAAGGGGAGGGGTAGGAAAAATCGGGAAGATGACAAGGGCAAGGATCATTGAAGGTCAAGAGCGAGGACTAAGGGTAAGGACATGGTTCCCTCCGAAAATGAGAATGACTGGAGAAAACCAAGGCTCGCGTGGACAGGGGCGCGTCCCTGAAGTAGACGAACACCACTGGGACTGTGGGGAACATCTACCCGTTACCCGCTTCTTCTCACCTTTCTATGGCAGATTTTATGTACTCGTTCCTTCCGGATACCACTCTCTGAGAAATTATCTCGTGTTGAGCTGTACTGATTTGTTTCTTCTGAATCAGAAACAAGGTAACTTACATCACTACTTTCACCCCGATTTGGATTATCCTCATCACCTAACTCCTCTGCTTCTGCCTTCCTTGCTTCTCTTTCTTCCAACCCTTCCTCTTCTTCCCCCTCTATTCCTTCCTCCTTACCGTCCTCTTCTTCCTCTTCCACTTTTCCTTCATGCTCTTCTTCCTCTTCTACCATTTCCCCTTCTTCGTCCCCATAATCCAAATCACCATCATGACACTGCACCTCCTCACCATCTTCCAGTTGCTCATCTGATCCATCTTCAACAGCATCTTCACCCAGCTCCTCACCAATTTCTTCACCACCCTCGTCACCAGCTCCTTCACAAACTTCTTCACCAACCTCCTCTACAATCTCATTTTCATCCTCCTTTTCATCAACACGTTCAAAACCATAATTTAAATTTCCTTCATCATCAACATCATCGCCATCACGTCCACTACCACCATCATAATACTGCACATCTTCATCCTCTAGTTGCTCATCTGGTCCACATGAAATTTCTTTCCGTTCATCAGAACTCTCAGCATCACATACAGAAGCCGTCCGCAAATCTGCACACACTACATCATTCTCACTCGCACACTCCACAACGCTGCCACCAAATTCATCCTCAAATTCTACCTCATCTCCTTCAACCACACTTGCGGCATGGACATCCCCGTTTCCATCCGCAAACTCAGAAACTTCAGTCTCCCTAACACCTATAACTATACTTCCCTGTGCAGCATCTGCAGACCGCTCTTTTGCCTCTTCCTTCGATTCCTCTCCTTCACCGCTTTCAGAAACTGTAGCGTCATCGACATTTCCCACCATGGAATCCAGCTGTCCAGGTCTATGTGCAATGTCTAAATTAAATTCTACTTGCGATGGTAAAGCTACATTATCAAGTGACTTCTCATATCCATGCGTAGGCGATGATGATATTACAGGATCGGTATCCATCATGAACCGAGCTGGAGATACCGGAACAAATTCTGCGGCATCTGGAGTCAACTGTGACGTCATCTCTGAGTCCTGTAATTCAGTGTTAACAGACGTGTTCTTATTGTTTTGTGTTGATTCACAGAAGTTATTCTGCTCTTCTTCTTCCTCTTCACCTTCTTCATCCACTACTCTATTAGGCATTTTTAATTCATCTGGAATGTTTAAAGTTACTTTTCTTTCCAAATAGGAATAACGCCTTGTTACAGGATCCCTACTGGCCGATGTTGGTTCACTAATATAACTTCTTCTTCCCCTGTTAATTTCATACTTATTTGTTTTCTCTTCTGTAACCGTTGTTACCGTCTTTTCACTTGCCACCCCCTTGTAGCTTTCATTACTTTTAAATATTCCGTTTTTCTTACATTTTCTTGTGTTCTCCACCAACCCCCATGTTTGTCTTTTTTAGCTCTTCGTAATAAACTACTTGAGTCTTGGACATCTTTAGCAGCTCTTCCCCGGGACTCGTCATTCGCCTGGACCCTTCTGGCAAACCCACACAACCGGTCCAGGTCCGCAAAACAACGTGGACGGTCGGCGAACACCAAACGGGATCTCTCTTGGGGAGTCAGCCCTTCTAGTATTACCTGTATTATCTCCCTCTCAGGCAACCCCAACCTCAATATCCGGGCAGTTATGCGTATGCTCTGTATAAAGTACACGATAGAACAAACTTGAATTTCAACCGGTCACGTCGTCGACCGGGTATGAAAGAGTCCAACACCTCCCCATGGAGAGAGTCGATACTGCCACCACGACGCAGGGTGTTGGTGACCAGCTCAGCCAATGAACCCCGGCAATATGTATATATAAGGGAAAAGAGGACATCCTCGGACAGACCCGGGAAATCCGCCAACTGCAGGACAATGTCAAAGAAGACAACAACTTGCCCCCATCTTCTCCATCCACAACTGGAAGTTTCTGGAGAATGCCGGAAATAGGGTTGGATAGTCTCTGATAACATACCTCCCCAGAATTACACAATACACAAAACGTAACAACGAAACATACTACTACTACTCTCCAGCACTACAGCCCATGGTGAGCCCTGGCTTCCGCTACGACCCGTCTCCACTCATCTCTGTCCATTGCCCTCAGTCTCCAGTTCCTAATGCCCATCTTTCTCAGATCTTCTTCCACATCCGGATATATTTTGAGCATTATATCATTCATGATGTTTTCCTTCAAACAACGAAACATAATCACCACAATTCGAAAAACTCGAGTACTCTTCTTCCTTTAAGTGGACCCCCGGCTAGGGAAGCGCTGCGGAGACCTGACCCACTCCTGAACTAGCTCTCGTTTACACCACACAAGAGGAGAAACAACTTTCAACACAACCATAATACATGAAATCCACAACACCTAACACCTATCTCGACATATCACATTCCACAAAGACATGCTTAATAACCAACAAAAGCCAACATTAAATTTCCACAAAAACTTCAACCAATGAACTCTGTCGGTACGCCCTACCATACCGACTTCTGATCGGGCCACACCGCATCCCGCCAAACTCACGCGCAATTACGTCAATATCCATCAATAATACAGCCTACTCCCATCGCAACGCCCCAGATCTCCGTTAATTCCAAGTCCAGAAAAAATATTCCAACTAAAAATACATGCCTCGTGGCGGCCCCAAGTATACAAATACAAAACAGGCTGACAATTATACATCAACATAATATACACAATAATAATATATAACCCAATATAATAAAAACATTGAACCTAACACAACATAAGCATATATGTTAATCTCTTTTAAATTTCTTTGAAGTTCCAATTTGCCCAAACTGTTTCCGAGTTTGCAAGCCCCGTCACACCAAAGGACGCAAGGGTTAAGGGTTCAACCCTAGATAGAACCACGCTCTGCTACCATTTGTAACCCCTCCTTATTTTTTTATATTTGTCCTTTATAATTATAATTATTTTTTTTTTAGTAGAGGCTACTAGATATTTAGAACTAGGCAGAAGGCCTAGAAGGAGCATAAAATGTGCTGGGTCCAGTGAGACGGGACTTGCAATTAAAACTCTGTTAACCAACAATAACAACTTTTATTATTTCTGAAATCATATTTGGCATATATACATATTAACTGCAATCTAAAATCTACTATCATAATTCAATATTTAGTATATCATCATTCAGAAAAAAATCTTTTTTAATATCAAAATTCACAAAATAGTATTGCCGACAAAATATAGTAATAATTCTTAAATCAGATTTGTACATATATATTAATTGCAATTTAAAATTACCATCATATTTCAAGATCTAATATTTCACAATTCAGGAAAACTCTTTTAATATCACAAATTCCCAATAGTATTCCCGACATAATAACTCTTTCTACATTAAACATATATATATATACTAACATATCACATAATATCAATAATCATATAAATGGTTTCAATATTCCTTTTTAATAACACTTGACATAAAGTTAACACATGATTGAACATACATACACATATACATATAAATCACATACAAGTACAACGTGTTTAGCCTGGGAGACAGCCTGTATATTCTTATCAAACCCATACATAAATGTGGAGAAAATCTGGACTCGCCATATAATCCCGAAACTACAATGATAAACTTAGGTTGCCAGCACAGCATGTATAATTTTATAAAATATTGCTAAAACCTCAACTCCATAAAATATGAAGGAATTTTAAAGAAAACTGAATTGATCATAAGAATGAGAAATTCCAAATTCAAATTGTCGGTGCAGCCTGTATAATTTTTATAAAAATTGTAAGAATTTATTATTATAAGTATACGTAAAAAAATTTGATGACCTTTTGAATTGACTATAACAGCAGAAAGACAATAATAAATTGGAGAATCAGCACAGCCTGTATAGTTTTATAACAATTGTAAGATTTTTAATTTTATAAAAATATGAAATCTAAAAGAAACTCCGATTTGAACATGACAGCAAGAAAATACCCTCATAATTGAAGTGGCAGTACCGCCTGTCTAATTCTATAAAATTGTAAGAATTTAATATTATAAATATATATAAAAATTTAAAGAGATTCTGAACTGACCATAACGTCAAGAAAGGCCACAATAAATCTAAGTATCAGTACAGCCTGCATAATTTTATAAAAATTGTAAAATCTTTAAACCTTATAGAAATAAAAAAATTTACAGAAAATTTGAATTGACCCGGTCGCGGACATGATCCAACATAAGGTAACATGATCAGTTCCTGGATAGATCTGCACCAACAGGTGCCTGCCGCAGGTTAAAAGTGTGAACCGGCATAAAACCAAATAAGAGAAAAACTCCCAACCCATTTTGAAATATATATAAATAATAATAATTAACCAGCAAAATATCAAAGATTGTAAAAGAGACCTGACCAGCCGGTCAAGCCCCAAGCATTTACAAACAGCACCCACCTACTTCACTAAAATTCAGATTCCCTACAACTTTTACAACCCCCCATTCAGAAACAGTAAAAGAAATAAAGTATAAAATTAATGACCGCCGGACACATCCCCGCGACCAGGGCTACAATTAATCGGGAGCGTAATTACATTATGAGAACTATTTCAGTGAAAGTTTGCAACCAAAATTCTGTCCAGCTGGACGTGAGCACAATGAAGTATAATTGATGGTTAAGTTCACAACACATGGAGTTTGCTGTAGCGGCCTAGGGTAGTGAAAAAGCTTAAATGTCACCTCACTTTGGTTCAGATTGATCCCCGTGGGTGCTGGGGCATGATATGCAGTCGTTCCTCCACTGGCAGCCGAGATCCGAAAGTCTAGATGCTTTTAAGTCAGTGTGGAAGATGGAATTATAACATGCGGAGGGGTCACATTTCCGACTGGATCGGGAACCCGGAGATCGCTTAGCGTCTACTTAGGCATGAAGAATAGAAATTTACAACAATTAAAGAAATTTTGCTCTGCCAGGGAGTACGGCTGTCGACGCAACTGCTGCTCAGGACCGACTGAATCAACACGCACAAAACTTCGCGTCACAAAACATAATCACTGGGCTCCGTCAACAGAGCGCGTTGGGGTTCAGTAAAGCCACGAAACGTTAACACAGTACCGACGCTTAATTACCAATAATTAATTAATTTCGGCGGTTAATTATATTAAGTAAATTCTCCTCTATAGAAACGCCGGGTACTCAAAACCCGTCACACCCCCCACCCCAAAAGGGCAACATGGTTGCCTCACACTTGAAACTCGGGGAACCCTCCATATAACCCCCCACCCACAATCTTCTAAAAAGCACGAGTCTTACCGGCAAGTCTCATTAATCTTCGCTCTCAGGAGAACAGAGGCTCAGAAGGAAAACGAAAGAGATGGAAAGAAGGAGTGTAGTGGGTGTACCTGTGTGCGTGTGAGTGCTTTTTCAAGTGTGGGTGTACTGCACGCTGGCTTGATCAGGGCCAGCATACAGCAAGAAGGGACAGCCGAAGAAAAGAAGAAAGAAAAGTTCGGGAGCTCTCTGAGTTCTGAACTCCCAAGGCCTCCCAACGCACAACTTGAGACCCAAACACTGATACCTACTCTGGACAACTTCTATCCCCCTCCCAGGACTGAAAATCTCAACACCACTGCGACCATCCCCACGCGAGCCCTCTCCGCCATGCCAACCCCACGGGACCGCCCCAACACGTCACCCTCTCTGGTGACCATCACCTATCTCTCCGGCTGCCACTCACATATGCGTCCAAGTACCAAACAAGGCATCACTGACCTTGATATGTGAGTGACCATACTACTACTCTCGTCCACCTTTTGGACCGACCAGCCATATGCCGGAAAACAAGGCATCACAATCCTTGCCATATGACTGGCCCTCATCCCTACACTAGGGCGGACGGCCCCGATTCGCCAGGCAGAGAAGACCGCATCAGGGGCACGCGAACATCAATCCCATCTCTCATTTAACAGTTCGATTACACACAGTAACTAGAAAAGGGGGGGATTACTTCTCTACTGAACAGTCTATACAACACTCACTCTTAACCAAAAGAAACACCAGGGAAATCAACCGTGGATGCGGCATGGGAATTTAACAACAAAATTCGATGTCAACAATAGATCAACTGATGAACAAACCAGGTTGGCCGTGAAATTGATATATTAAACATAGAACCGTTAGATGAGGCAAGCACAGTTTTATCAGATTAAGAAAACAACAATTAAATTCCACCCTGCAGACGGCTATCACCGGCTCAGAGTCCAAATCGCCTAGATAACATAGTTGACAACGATACAGCTGCTTATAATTTACTAGGTCAATACTTTAACATTTCACCTCCTCTGTTCTTAGAAAATACTCAGAATATAACTCCGCTGGACAATATCTAGAATCCCCATAAAACGACAAACAACGTATTTTTTGCTCTTAAACACCAAACAAACTACACTGAATTATAATATAAGAACAAAAGCAACAGCACCAACCTAGCAGCAACATTTCTACATAAATTCTTTTCTAACTACTTTTTTTTATTTTTATTTTTCCTTTCTCTAATTTTTTTTTTATTATTTTATCTTTTTCTAAGGGGAGGGGTAGGAAAAATCGGGAAGATGACAAGGGCAAGGATCATTGAAGGTCAAGAGCGAGGACTAAGGGTAAGGACATGGTTCCCTCCGAAAATGAGAATGACTGGAGAAAACCAAGGCTCGCGTGGACAGGGGCGCGTCCCTGAAGTAGACGAACACCACTGGGACTGTGGGGAACATCTACCCGTTACCCGCTTCTTCTCACCTTTCTATGGCAGATTTTATGTACTCGTTCCTTCCGGATACCACTCTCTGAGAAATTATCTCGTGTTGAGCTGTACTGATTTGTTTCTTCTGAATCAGAAACAAGGTAACTTACATCACTACTTTCACCCCGATTTGGATTATCCTCATCACCTAACTCCTCTGCTTCTGCCTTCCTTGCTTCTCTTTCTTCCAACCCTTCCTCTTCTTCCCCCTCTATTCCTTCCTCCTTACCGTCCTCTTCTTCCTCTTCCACTTTTCCTTCATGCTCTTCTTCCTCTTCTACCATTTCCCCTTCTTCGTCCCCATAATCCAAATCACCATCATGACACTGCACCTCCTCACCATCTTCCAGTTGCTCATCTGATCCATCTTCAACAGCATCTTCACCCAGCTCCTCACCAATTTCTTCACCACCCTCGTCACCAGCTCCTTCACAAACTTCTTCACCAACCTCCTCTACAATCTCATTTTCATCCTCCTTTTCATCAACACGTTCAAAACCATAATTTAAATTTCCTTCATCATCAACATCATCGCCATCACGTCCACTACCACCATCATAATACTGCACATCTTCATCCTCTAGTTGCTCATCTGGTCCACATGAAATTTCTTTCCGTTCATCAGAACTCTCAGCATCACATACAGAAGCCGTCCGCAAATCTGCACACACTACATCATTCTCACTCGCACACTCCACAACGCTGCCACCAAATTCATCCTCAAATTCTACCTCATCTCCTTCAACCACACTTGCGGCATGGACATCCCCGTTTCCATCCGCAAACTCAGAAACTTCAGTCTCCCTAACACCTATAACTATACTTCCCTGTGCAGCATCTGCAGACCGCTCTTTTGCCTCTTCCTTCGATTCCTCTCCTTCACCGCTTTCAGAAACTGTAGCGTCATCGACATTTCCCACCATGGAATCCAGCTGTCCAGGTCTATGTGCAATGTCTAAATTAAATTCTACTTGCGATGGTAAAGCTACATTATCAAGTGACTTCTCATATCCATGCGTAGGCGATGATGATATTACAGGATCGGTATCCATCATGAACCGAGCTGGAGATACCGGAACAAATTCTGCGGCATCTGGAGTCAACTGTGACGTCATCTCTGAGTCCTGTAATTCAGTGTTAACAGACGTGTTCTTATTGTTTTGTGTTGATTCACAGAAGTTATTCTGCTCTTCTTCTTCCTCTTCACCTTCTTCATCCACTACTCTATTAGGCATTTTTAATTCATCTGGAATGTTTAAAGTTACTTTTCTTTCCAAATAGGAATAACGCCTTGTTACAGGATCCCTACTGGCCGATGTTGGTTCACTAATATAACTTCTTCTTCCCCTGTTAATTTCATACTTATTTGTTTTCTCTTCTGTAACCGTTGTTACCGTCTTTTCACTTGCCACCCCCTTGTAGCTTTCATTACTTTTAAATATTCCGTTTTTCTTACATTTTCTTGTGTTCTCCACCAACCCCCATGTTTGTCTTTTTTAGCTCTTCGTAATAAACTACTTGAGTCTTGGACATCTTTAGCAGCTCTTCCCCGGGACTCGTCATTCGCCTGGACCCTTCTGGCAAACCCACACAACCGGTCCAGGTCCGCAAAACAACGTGGACGGTCGGCGAACACCAAACGGGATCTCTCTTGGGGAGTCAGCCCTTCTAGTATTACCTGTATTATCTCCCTCTCAGGCAACCCCAACCTCAATATCCGGGCAGTTATGCGTATGCTCTGTATAAAGTACACGATAGAACAAACTTGAATTTCAACCGGTCACGTCGTCGACCGGGTATGAAAGAGTCCAACACCTCCCCATGGAGAGAGTCGATACTGCCACCACGACGCAGGGTGTTGGTGACCAGCTCAGCCAATGAACCCCGGCAATATGTATATATAAGGGAAAAGAGGACATCCTCGGACAGACCCGGGAAATCCGCCAACTGCAGGACAATGTCAAAGAAGACAACAACTTGCCCCCATCTTCTCCATCCACAACTGGAAGTTTCTGGAGAATGCCGGAAATAGGGTTGGATAGTCTCTGATAACATACCTCCCCAGAATTACACAATACACAAAACGTAACAACGAAACATACTACTACTACTCTCCAGCACTACAGCCCATGGTGAGCCCTGGCTTCCGCTACGACCCGTCTCCACTCATCTCTGTCCATTGCCCTCAGTCTCCAGTTCCTAATGCCCATCTTTCTCAGATCTTCTTCCACATCCGGATATATTTTGAGCATTATATCATTCATGATGTTTTCCTTCAAACAACGAAACATAATCACCACAATTCGAAAAACTCGAGTACTCTTCTTCCTTTAAGTGGACCCCCGGCTAGGGAAGCGCTGCGGAGACCTGACCCACTCCTGAACTAGCTCTCGTTTACACCACACAAGAGGAGAAACAACTTTCAACACAACCATAATACATGAAATCCACAACACCTAACACCTATCTCGACATATCACATTCCACAAAGACATGCTTAATAACCAACAAAAGCCAACATTAAATTTCCACAAAAACTTCAACCAATGAACTCTGTCGGTACGCCCTACCATACCGACTTCTGATCGGGCCACACCGCATCCCGCCAAACTCACGCGCAATTACGTCAATATCCATCAATAATACAGCCTACTCCCATCGCAACGCCCCAGATCTCCGTTAATTCCAAGTCCAGAAAAAATATTCCAACTAAAATTACATGCCTCGTGGCGGCCCCAAGTATACAAATACAAAACAGGCTGACAATTATACATCAACATAATATACACAATAATAATATATAACCCAATATAATAAAAACATTGAACCTAACACAACATAAGCATATATGTTAATCTCTTTTAAATTTCTTTGAAGTTCCAATTTGCCCAAACTGTTTCCGAGTTTGCAAGCCCCGTCACACCAAAGGACGCAAGGGTTAAGGGTTCAACCCTAGATAGAACCACGCTCTGCTACCATTTGTAACCCCTCCTTATTTTTTTATATTTGTCCTTTATAATTATAATTATTTTTTTTTTAGTAGAGGCTACTAGATATTTAGAACTAGGCAGAAGGCCTAGAAGGAGCATAAAATGTGCTGGGTCCAGTGAGACGGGACTTGCAATTAAAACTCTGTTAACCAACAATAACAACTTTTATTATTTCTGAAATCATATTTGGCATATATACATATTAACTGCAATCTAAAATCTACTATCATAATTCAATATTTAGTATATCATCATTCAGAAAAAAATCTTTTTTAATATCAAAATTCACAAAATAGTATTGCCGACAAAATATAGTAATAATTCTTAAATCAGATTTGTACATATATATTAATTGCAATTTAAAATTACCATCATATTTCAAGATCTAATATTTCACAATTCAGGAAAACTCTTTTAATATCACAAATTCCCAATAGTATTCCCGACATAATAACTCTTTCTACATTAAACATATATATATATACTAACATATCACATAATATCAATAATCATATAAATGGTTTCAATATTCCTTTTTAATAACACTTGACATAAAGTTAACACATGATTGAACATACATACACATATACATATAAATCACATACAAGTACAACGTGTTTAGCCTGGGAGACAGCCTGTATATTCTTATCAAACCCATACATAAATGTGGAGAAAATCTGGACTCGCCATATAATCCCGAAACTACAATGATAAACTTAGGTTGCCAGCACAGCATGTATAATTTTATAAAATATTGCTAAAACCTCAACTCCATAAAATATGAAGGAATTTTAAAGAAAACTGAATTGATCATAAGAATGAGAAATTCCAAATTCAAATTGTCGGTGCAGCCTGTATAATTTTTATAAAAATTGTAAGAATTTATTATTATAAGTATACGTAAAAAAATTTGATGACCTTTTGAATTGACTATAACAGCAGAAAGACAATAATAAATTGGAGTATCAGCACAGCCTGTATAGTTTTATAACAATTGTAAGATTTTTAATTTTATAAAAATATGAAATCTAAAAGAAACTCCGATTTGAACATGACAGCAAGAAAATACCCTCATAATTGAAGTGGCAGTACCGCCTGTCTAATTCTATAAAATTGTAAGAATTTAATATTATAAATATATATAAAAATTTAAAGAGATTCTGAACTGACCATAACGTCAAGAAAGGCCACAATAAATCTAAGTATCAGTACAGCCTGCATAATTTTATAAAAATTGTAAAATCTTTAAACCTTATAGAAATAAAAAAATTTACAGAAAATTTGAATTGACCCGGTCGCGGACATGATCCAACATAAGGTAACATGATCAGTTCCTGGATAGATCTGCACCAACAGGTGCCTGCCGCAGGTTAAAAGTGTGAACCGGCATAAAACCAAATAAGAGAAAAACTCCCAACCCATTTTGAAATATATATAAATAATAATAATTAACCAGCAAAATATCAAAGATTGTAAAAGAGACCTGACCAGCCGGTCAAGCCCCAAGCATTTACAAACAGCACCCACCTACTTCACTAAAATTCAGATTCCCTACAACTTTTACAACCCCCCATTCAGAAACAGTAAAAGAAATAAAGTATAAAATTAATGACCGCCGGACACATCCCCGCGACCAGGGCTACAATTAATCGGGAGCGTAATTACATTATGAGAACTATTTCAGTGAAAGTTTGCAACCAAAATTCTGTCCAGCTGGACGTGAGCACAATGAAGTATAATTGATGGTTAAGTTCACAACACATGGAGTTTGCTGTAGCGGCCTAGGGTAGTGAAAAAGCTTAAATGTCACCTCACTTTGGTTCAGATTGATCCCCGTGGGTGCTGGGGCATGATATGCAGTCGTTCCTCCACTGGCAGCCGAGATCCGAAAGTCTAGATGCTTTTAAGTCAGTGTGGAAGATGGAATTATAACATGCGGAGGGGTCACATTTCCGACTGGATCGGGAACCCGGAGATCGCTTAGCGTCTACTTAGGCATGAAGAATAGAAATTTACAACAATTAAAGAAATTTTGCTCTGCCAGGGAGTACGGCTGTCGACGCAACTGCTGCTCAGGACCGACTGAATCAACACGCACAAAACTTCGCGTCACACAACATAATCACTGGGCTCCGTCAACAGAGCGCGTTGGGGTTCAGTAAAGCCACGAAACGTTAACACAGTACCGACGCTTAATTACCAATAATTAATTAATTTCGGCGGTTAATTATATTAAGTAAATTCTCCTCTATAGAAACGCCGGGTACTCAAAACCCGTCACACCCCCCACCCCAAAAGGGCAACATGGTTGCCTCACACTTGAAACTCGGGGAACCCTCCATATAACCCCCCACCCACAATCTTCTAAAAAGCACGAGTCTTACCGGCAAGTCTCATTAATCTTCGCTCTCAGGAGAACAGAGGCTCAGAAGGAAAACGAAAGAGATGGAAAGAAGGAGTGTAGTGGGTGTACCTGTGTGCGTGTGAGTGCTTTTTCAAGTGTGGGTGTACTGCACGCTGGCTTGATCAGGGCCAGCATACAGCAAGAAGGGACAGCCGAAGAAAAGAAGAAAGAAAAGTTCGGGAGCTCTCTGAGTTCTGAACTCCCAAGGCCTCCCAACGCACAACTTGAGACCCAAACACTGATACCTACTCTGGACAACTTCTATCCCCCTCCCAGGACTGAAAATCTCAACACCACTGCGACCATCCCCACGCGAGCCCTCTCCGCCATGCCAACCCCACGGGACCGCCCCAACACGTCACCCTCTCTGGTGACCATCACCTATCTCTCCGGCTGCCACTCACATATGCGTCCAAGTACCAAACAAGGCATCACTGACCTTGATATGTGAGTGACCATACTACTACTCTCGTCCACCTTTTGGACCGACCAGCCATATGCCGGAAAACAAGGCATCACAATCCTTGCCATATGACTGGCCCTCATCCCTACACTAGGGCGGACGGCCCCGATTCGCCAGGCAGAGAAGACCGCATCAGGGGCACGCGAACATCAATCCCATCTCTCATTTAACAGTTCGATTACACACAGTAACTAGAAAAGGGGGGGATTACTTCTCTACTGAACAGTCTATACAACACTCACTCTTAACCAAAAGAAACACCAGGGAAATCAACCGTGGATGCGGCATGGGAATTTAACAACAAAATTCGATGTCAACAATAGATCAACTGATGAACAAACCAGGTTGGCCGTGAAATTGATATATTAAACATAGAACCGTTAGATGAGGCAAGCACAGTTTTATCAGATTAAGAAAACAACAATTAAATTCCACCCTGCAGACGGCTATCACCGGCTCAGAGTCCAACTCGCCTAGATAACATAGTTGACAACGATACAGCTGCTTATAATTTACTAGGTCAATACTTTAACATTTCACCTCCTCTGTTCTTAGAAAATACTCAGAATATAACTCCGCTGGACAATATCTAGAATCCCCATAAAACGACAAACAACGTATTTTTTGCTCTTAAGCACCAAACAAACTACACTGAATTATAATATAAGAACAAAAGCAACAGCACCAACCTAGCAGCAACATTTCTACATAAATTCTTTTCTAACTACTTTTTTTTTATTTTTATTTTTCCTTTCTCTAATTTTTTTTTTATTATTTTATCTTTTTCTAAGGGGAGGGGTAGGAAAAATCGGGAAGATGACAAGGGCAAGGATCATTGAAGGTCAAGAGCGAGGACTAAGGGTAAGGACATGGTTCCCTCCGAAAATGAGAATGACTGGAGAAAACCAAGGCTCGCGTGGACAGGGGCGCGTCCCTGAAGTAGACGAACACCACTGGGACTGTGGGGAACATCTACCCGTTACCCGCTTCTTCTCACCTTTCTATGGCAGATTTTATGTACTCGTTCCTTCCGGATACCACTCTCTGAGAAATTATCTCGTGTTGAGCTGTACTGATTTGTTTCTTCTGAATCAGAAGCAAGGTAACTTACATCACTACTTTCACCCCGATTTGGATTATCCTCATCACCTAACTCCTCTGCTTCTGCCTTCCTTGCTTCTCTTTCTTCCAACCCTTCCTCTTCTTCCCCCTCTATTCCTTCCTCCTTACCGTCCTCTTCTTCCTCTTCCACTTTTCCTTCATGCTCTTCTTCCTCTTCTACCATTTCCCCTTCTTCGTCCCCATAATCCAAATCACCATCATGACACTGCACCTCCTCACCATCTTCCAGTTGCTCATCTGATCCATCTTCAACAGCATCTTCACCCAGCTCCTCACCAATTTCTTCACCACCCTCGTCACCAGCACCTTCACAAACTTCTTCACCAACCTCCTCTACAATCTCATTTTCATCCTCCTTTTCATCAACACGTTCAAAACCATAATTTAAATTTTCTTCATCATCAACATCATCGCCATCACGTCCACTACCACCATCATAATACTGCACATCTTCATCCTCTAGTTGCTCATCTGGTCCACATGAAATTTCTTTCCGTTCATCAGAACTCTCAGCATCACATACAGAAGCCGTCCGCAAATCTGCACACACTACATCATTCTCACTCGCACACTCCACAACGCTGCCACCAAATTCATCCTCAAATTCTACCTCATCTCCTTCAACCACACTTGCGGCATGGACATCCCCGTTTCCATCCGCAAACTCAGAAACTTCAGTCTCCCTAACACCTATAACTATACTTCCCTGTGCAGCATCTGCAGACCGCTCTTCTGCCTCTTCCTTCGATTCCTCTCCTTCACCGCTTTCAGAAACTGTAGCGTCATCGACATTTCCCACCATGGAATCCAGCTGTCCAGGTCTATGTGCAATGTCTAAATTAAATTCTACTTGCGATGGTAAAGCTACATTATCAAGTGACTTCTCATATCTATGCGTAGGCGATGATGATATTACAGGATCGGTATCCATCATGAACCGAGCTGGAGATACCGGAACAAATTCTGCGGCATCTGGATTCAACTGTGACGTCATCTCTGAGTCCTGTAATTCAGTGTTAACAGACGTGTTCTTATTGTTTTGTGTTGATTCACAGAAGTTATTCTGCTCTTCTTCTTCCTCTTCACCTTCTTCATCCACTACTCTATTAGGCATTTTTAATTCATCTGGAATGTTTAAAGTTACTTTTCCTTCCAAATAGGAATAACGCCTTGTTACAGGATCCCTACTGGCCGATGTTGGTTCACTAATATAACTTCTTCTTCCCCTGTTAATTTCATACTTATTTGTTTTCTCTTCTGTAACCGTTGTTACCGTCTTTTCACTTGCCACCCCCTAGTAGCTTTCATTACTTTTAAATATTCCGTTTTTCTTACATTTTCTTGTGTTCTCCACCAACCCCCATGTTTGTCTTTTTTAGCTCTTCGTAATAAATTACTTGAGTCTTGGACATCTTTAGCAGCTCTTCCCCGGGACTCGTCATTCGCCTGGACCCTTCTGGCAAACCCACACAACCGGTCCAGGTCCGCAAAATAACGTGGACGGTCGGCGAACACCAAACGGGATCTCTCTTGGGGAGTCAGCCCTTCTAGTATTACCTGTATTATCTCCCTCTCAGGCAACCCCAACCTCAATATCCGGGCAGTTATGCGTATGCTCTGTATAAAGTACACGATAGAACAAACTTGAATTTCAACCGGTCACGTCGTCGACCGGGTATGAAAGAGTCCAACACCTCCCCATGGAGAGAGTCGATACTGCCACCACGACGCAGGGTGTTGGTGACCAGCTCAGCCAATGAACCCCGGCAATATGGATATATAAGGGACAAGAGGACATCCTCGGACAGACCCGGGAAATCCGCCAACTGCAGGACAATGTCAAAGAAGACCAACAACTTGCCCCCATCTTCTCCATCCACAACTGGAAGTTTCTGGAGAATGCCGGAAATAGGGTTGGGTAGTCTCTGATAACATACCCCCGCCAGAATTACACAATACACAAAACGTAACAACGAAACATACTACTACTACTCTCCAGCACTACAGCCCATGGTGAGCCCTGGCTTCCGCTACGACCCGTCTCCACTCATCTCTGTCCATTTCCCTCAGTCTCCAGTTCCTAATGCCCATCTTTCTCAGATCTTCTTCCACATCCGGATATATTTTGAGCATTAGGATCATTCATGATGTTTTCCTTCAAACAACGAAACATAATCACCACAATTCGAAAAACTCGAGTACTGTTCTTCCTTTAAGTCGACCCCCGGCTAGGGAAGCGCTGCGGAGACCTGACCCACTCCTGAACTAGCTTTCGTTTACACCACACAAGAGGAGAAACAACTTTCAACACAACCATAATACATGAAATCCACAACACCTAACACCTATCTCGACATATCACATTCAACAAAGACATGCTTAATAACCAACAATAGCCAACATTAAATTTCCACAAAAACTTCAACCAATGAACTCTGTTGGTACGCCCTACCATACCGACTTCTGATCGGGCCACACCGCATCCCGCCAAACTCACGCGCAATTACGTCAATATCCATCAATAATACAGCCTACTCCCATCGCAACGCCCCAGATCTCCGTTAATTCCAAGTCCAAAAAAAATATTCCAACTAAAAATACATGCCTCATGGCGGCCCCAAGTATACAAATACAAAACAGGCTGACAATTATACATCAACATAATATACACAATAATAATATATAACCCAATATAATAAAAACATTGAACCTAACACAACATAAGCATATATGTTAATCTCTTTTAAATTTCTTTGAAGTTCCAATTTGCCCAAACTATTTCCGAGTTTGCAAGCCCCGTCACACCAAAGGACGCAAGGGTTAAGGGTTCAACCCTAGATAGAACCACGCTCTCCTACCATTTGTAACCCCTCCTTATTTTTTTATATTTGTCCTTTATAATTATAATTATTTTTTTTTAGTAGAGGCTACTAGATATTTAGAACTAGGCAGAAGGCCTAGAAGGAGCATAAAATGTGCTGGGTCCAGTGAGACGGGACTTGCAATTAAAACTCTGTTAACCAACAATAACAACTTTTATTATTTCTGAAATCATATTTGGCATATATACATATTAACTGCAATCTAAAATCTACTATCATAATTCAATATTTAGTATATCATCATTCAGAAAAAAATCTTTTTTAATATCAAAATTCACAAAATAGTATTGCCGACAAAATATAGTAATAATTCTTAAATCAGATTTGTACATATATATTAATTGCAATTTAAAATTACCATCATATTTCAAGATCTAATATTTCACAATTCAGAAAAACTCTTTTAATATCACAAATTCCCAATAGTATTCCCGACATAATAACTCTTTCTACATTAAACATATATATATACTAACATATCACATAATATCAATAATCATATAAATGGTTTCAATATTCCTTTTTAATAACACTTGACATAAAGTTAACACATGATTGAACATACATACACATATACATATAAATCACAGACAAGTACAACGTGTTTAGCCTGGCAGACAGCCTGTATATTCTTATCAAACCCATACATAAATGTGGAGAAAATCTGGACTCGCCATATAATCCCGAAACTACAATGATAAACTTAGGTTGCCAGCACAGCATGTATAATTTTATAAAATATTGCTAAAACCTCAACTCCATAAAATATGAAGGAATTTTAAAGAAAACTGAATTGATCATAAGAATGAGAAATTCCAAATTCAAATTGTCGGTGCAGCCTGTATAATTTTTATAAAAATTGTAAGAATTTATTATTATAAGTATATGTAAAAAAATTTGATGACCTTTTGAATTGACTATAACAGCAGAAAGACAATAATAAATTGGAGTATCAGCACAGCCTGTATAGTTTTATAACAATTGTAAGATTTTTAATTTTATAAAAATATGAAATCTAAAAGAAACTCCGATTTGAACATGACAGCAAGAAAATACCCTCATAATTGAAGTGGCAGTACCGCCTGTCTAATTCTATAAAATTGTAAGAATTTAATATTATAAATATATATAAAAATTTAAAGAGATTCTGAACTGACCATAACGTCAAGAAAGGCCACAATAAATCTAAGTATCAGTACAGCCTGCATAATTTTATAAAAATTGTAAAATCTTTAAACCTTATAGAAATAAAAAAATTTACAGAAAATTTGAATTGACCCGGTCGCGGACATGATCCAACATAAGGTAACATGATCAGTTCCTGGATAGATCTGCACCAACAGGTGCCTGCCGCAGGTTAAAAGTGTGAACCGGCATAAAACCAAATAAGAGAAAAACTCCCAACCCATTTTGAAATATATATAAATAATAATAATTAACCAGCAAAATATCAAAGATTGTAAAAGAGACCTGACCAGCCGGTCAAGCCCCAAGCATTTACAAACAGCACCCACCTACTTCACTAAAATTCAGATTCCCTACAACTTTTACAACCCCCCATTCAGAAACAGTAAAAGAAATAAAGTATAAAATTAATGACCGCCGGACACATGCCCGCGACCAGGGCTACAATTAATCGGGAGCGTAATTACATTATGAGAACTATTTCAGTGAAAGTTTGCAACCAAAATTCTGTCCAGCTGGACGTGAGCACAATGAAGTATAATTGATGGTTAAGTTCACAACACATGGAGTTTGCTGTAGCGGCCTAGGGTAGTGAAAAAGCTTAAATGTCACCTCATTTTGGTCCAGATTGATCCCCGTGGGTGCTGGGGCATGATATGCAGTTGTTCCTCCACTGGCAGCCGAGATCCGAAAGTCTAGATGCTTTTAAGTCAGTGTGGAAGATGGAATTATAACATGCGGAGGGGTCACATTTCCGACTGGATCGGGAACCCGGAGATCGCTTAGCGTCTACTTAGGCATGAAGAATAGAAATTTACAACAATTAAAGAAATTTTGCTCTGCCAGGGAGTACGGCTGTCGACGCAACTGCTGCTCAGGAACGACTGAATCAACACGCACAAAACTTCGCGTCACAAAACATAATCACTGGGCTCCGTCAACAGAGCGCGTTGGGGTTCAGTAAAGCCACGAAACGTTAACACAGTACCGACGCTTAATTACCAATAATTAATTAATTTCGGCGGTTAATTATATTAAGTAAATTCTCCTCTATAGAAACGCCGGGTACTCAAAACCCGTCACACCCCCCACCCCAAAAGGGCAACATGGTTGCCTCACACTTGAAACTCGGGGAACCCTCCATATAACCCCCCACCCACAATCTTCTAAAAAGCACGAGTCTTACCGGCAAGTCTCATTAATCTTCGCTCTCAGGAGAACAGAGGCTCAGAAGGAAAACGAAAGAGATGGAAAGAAGGAGTGTAGTGGGTGTACCTGTGTGCGTGTGAGTGCTTTTTCATGTGTGGGTGTACTGCACGCTGGCTTGATCAGGGCCAGCATACAGCAAGAAGGGACAGCCGAAGGAAAGAAGAAAGAAAAGTTCGGGAGCTCTCTGAGTTCTGAACTCCCAAGGCCTCCCAACGTACAACTTGAGACCCAAACACTGATACCTACTCTGGACAACTTCTATCCCCCTCCCAGGACTGAAAATCTCAACACCACTGCGACCATCCCCACGCGAGCCCTCTCCGCCATGCCAACCCCACGGGACCGCCCCAACACGTCACCCTCTCTGGTGACCATCGCCTATCTCTCCGGCTGCCACTCACATATGCGTCCAAGTACCAAACAAGGTATCACTGACCTTGATATGTGAGTGACCATACTACTACTCTCGTCCACCTTTTGGACCGACCAGCCATATGCCGCAAAACAAGGCATCACAATCCTTGCCATATGACTGGCCCACATCCCTACACTAGGGCGGACGGCCCCGATTCGCCAGGCAGAGAAGACCGCATCGGGGGCACGCGAACATCAATCCCATCTCTCATTTAACAGTTCGATTACACACAGTAACTAGAAAAGGGGGGGATTACTTCTCTACTGAACAGTCTATACAACACTCACTCTTAACCAAAAGAAACACCAGGGAAATCAACCGTGGATGCGGCATGGCAATTTAACAACAAAATTCGATGTCAACAATAGATCAGCTGATGAACAAACCAGGTTGGCCGTGAAATTGATATATTAAACATAGAACCGTTAGATGAGGCAAGCACAGTTTTATCAGATTAAGAAAACAACAATTAAATTCCACCCTGCAGACGGCTATCACCGGCTCAGAGTCCAACTCGCATAGATAACATAGTTGACAACGATACAGCTGCTTATAATTTACTAGGTCAATACTTTAACATTTCACCTCCTCTGTTCTTAGAAAATACTCAGAATATAACTCCGCTGGACAATATCTAGAATCCCCATAAAACGACAAACAACGTATTTTTTGCTCTTAAGCACCAAACAAACTACACTGAATTATAATATAAGAACAAAAGCAACAGCACCAACCTAGCAGCAACATTTCTACATAAATTCTTTTCTAACTACTTTTTTTTTATTTTTATTTTTCCTTTCTCTAATTTTTTTTTTATTATTTTATCTTTTTCCAAAGGGAGGGGTAGGAAAAATCGGGAAGATGACAAGGGCAAGGATCATTGAAGGTCAAGAGCGAGGACTAAGGGTAAGGACATGGTTCCCTCCGAAAATGAGAATGACTGGAGAAAACCAAGGCTCGCGTGGACAGGGGCGCGTCCCTGAAGTAGACGAACACCACTGGGACTGTGGGGAACATCTACCCGTTACCCGCTTCTTCTCACCTTTCTATGGCAGATTTTATGTACTCGTTCCTTCCGGATACCACTCTCTGAGAAATTATCTCGTGTTGAGCTGTACTGATTTGTTTCTTCTGAATCAGAAGCAAGGTAACTTACATCACTACTTTCACCCCGATTTGGATTATCCTCATCACCTAACTCCTCTGCTTCTGCCTTCCTTGCTTCTCTTTCTTCCAACCCTTCCTCTTCTTCCCCCTCTATTCCTTCCTCCTTACCGTCCTCTTCTTCCTCTTCCACTTTTCCTTCATGCTCTTCTTCCTCTTCTACCATTTCCCCTTCTTCGTCCCCATAATCCAAATCACCATCATGACACTGCACCTCCTCACCATCTTCCAGTTGCTCATCTGATCCATCTTCAACAGCATCTTCACCCAGCTCCTCACCAATTTCTTCACCACCCTCGTCACCAGCTCCTTCACAAACTTCTTCACCAACCTCCTCTACAATCTCATTTTCATCCTCCTTTTCATCAACACGTTCAAAACCATAATTTAAATTTTCTTCATCATCAACATCATCGCCATCACGTCCACTACCACCATCATAATACTGCACATCTTCATCCTCTAGTTGCTCATCTGGTCCACATGAAATTTCTTTCCGTTCATCAGAACTCTCAGCATCACATACAGAAGCCGTCCGCAAATCTGCACACACTACATCATTCTCACTCGCACACTCCACAACGCTGCCACCAAATTCATCCTCAAATTCTACCTCATCTCCTTCAACCACACTTGCGGCATGGACATCCCCGTTTCCATCCGCAAACTCAGAAACTTCAGTCTCCCTAACACCTATAACTATACTTCCCTGTGCAGCATCTGCAGACCGCTCTTCTGCCTCTTCCTTCGATTCCTCTCCTTCACCGCTTTCAGAAACTGTAGCGTCATCGACATTTCCCACCATGGAATCCAGCTGTCCAGGTCTATGTGCAATGTCTAAATTAAATTCTACTTGCGATGGTAAAGCTACATTATCAAGTGACTTCTCATATCCATGCGTAGGCGATGATGATATTACAGGATCGGTATCCATCATGAACCGAGCTGGAGATACCGGAACAAATTCTGCGGCATCTGGATTCAACTGTGACGTCATCTCTGAGTCCTGTAATTCAGTGTTAACAGACGTGTTCTTATTGTTTTGTGTTGATTCACAGAAGTTATTCTGCTCTTCTTCTTCCTCTTCACCTTCTTCATCCACTACTCTATTAGGCATTTTTAATTCATCTGGAATGTTTAAAGTTACTTTTCCTTCCAAATAGGAATAACGCCTTGTTACAGGATCCCTACTGGCCGATGTTGGTTCACTAATATAACTTCTTCTTCCCCTGTTAATTTCATACTTATTTGTTTTCTCTTCTGTAACCGTTGTTACCGTCTTTTCACTTGCCACCCCCTTGTAGCTTTCATTACTTTTAAATATTCCGTTTTTCTTACATTTTCTTGTGTTCTCCACCAACCCCCATGTTTGTCTTTTTTAGCTCTTCGTAATAAATTACTTGAGTCTTGGACATCTTTAGCAGCTCTTCCCCGGGACTCGTCATTCGCCTGGACCCTTCTGGCAAACCCACACAACCGGTCCAGGTCCGCAAAATAACGTGGACGGTCGGCGAACACCAAACGGGATCTCTCTTGGGGAGTCAGCCCTTCTAGTATTACCTGTTTTATCTCCCTCTCAGGCAACCCCAACCTCAATATCCGGGCAGTTATGCGTATGCTCTGTATAAAGTACACGATAGAACAAACTTGAATTTCAACCGGTCACGTCGTCGACCGGGTATGAAAGAGTCCAACACCTCCCCATGGAGAGAGTCGATACTGCCACCACGACGCAGGGTGTTGGTGACCAGCTCAGCCAATGAACCCCGGCAATATGGATATATAAGGGACAAGAGGACATCCTCGGACAGACCCGGGAAATCCGCCAACTGCAGGACAATGTCAAAGAAGACCAACAACTTGCCCCCATCTTCTCCATCCACAACTGGAAGTTTCTGGAGAATGCCGGAAATAGGGTTGGGTAGTCTCTGATAACATACCCCCGCCAGAATTACACAATACACAAAACGTAACAACGAAACATACTACTACTACTCTCCAGCACTACAGCCCATGGTGAGCCCTGGCTTCCGCTACGACCCGTCTCCACTCATCTCTGTCCATTTCCCTCAGTCTCCAGTTCCTAATGCCCATCTTTCTCAGATCTTCTTCCACATCCGGATATATTTTGAGCATTAGGATCATTCATGATGTTTTCCTTCAAACAACGAAACATAATCACCACAATTCGAAAAACTCGAGTACTGTTCTTCCTTTAAGTCGACCCCCGGCTAGGGAAGCGCTGCGGAGACCTGACCCACTCCTGAACTAGCTTTCGTTTACACCACACAAGAGGAGAAACAACTTTCAACACAACCATAATACATGAAATCCACAACACCTAACACCTATCTCGACATATCACATTCAACAAAGACATGCTTAATAACCAACAATAGCCAACATTAAATTTCCACAAAAACTTCAACCAATGAACTCTGTCGGTACGCCCTACCATACCGACTTCTGATCGGGCCACACCGCATCCCGCCAAACTCACGCGCAATTACGTCAATATCCATCAATAATACAGCCTACTCCCATCGCAACGCCCCAGATCTCCGTTAATTCCAAGTCCAAAAAAAATATTCCAACTAAAAATACATGCCTCGTGGCGGCCCCAAGTATACAAATACAAAACAGGCTGACAATTATACATCAACATAATATACACAATAATAATATATAACCCAATATAATAAAAACATTGAACCTAACACAACATAAGCATATATGTTAATCTCTTTTAAATTTCTTTGAAGTTCCAATTTGCCCAAACTATTTCCGAGTTTGCAAGCCCCGTCACACCAAAGGACGCAAGGGTTAAGGGTTCAACCCTAGATAGAACCACGCTCTGCTACCATTTGTAACCCCTCCTTATTTTTTTATATTTGTCCTTTATAATTATAATTATTTTTTTTTAGTAGAGGCTACTAGATATTTAGAACTAGGCAGAAGGCCTAGAAGGAGCATAAAATGTGCTGGGTCCAGTGAGACGGGACTTGCAATTAAAACTCTGTTAACCAACAATAACAACTTTTATTATTTCTGAAATCATATTTGGCATATATACATATTAACTGCAATCTAAAATCTACTATCATAATTCAATATTTAGTATATCATCATTCAGAAAAAAATCTTTTTTAATATCAAAATTCACAAAATAGTATTGCCGACAAAATATAGTAATAATTCTTAAATCAGATTTGTACATATATATTAATTGCAATTTAAAATTACCATCATATTTCAAGATCTAATATTTCACAATTCAGAAAAACTCTTTTAATATCACAAATTCCCAATAGTATTCCCGACATAATAACTCTTTCTACATTAAACATATATATATACTAACATATCACATAATATCAATAATCATATAAATGGTTTCAATATTCCTTTTTAATAACACTTGACATAAAGTTAACACATGATTGAACATACATACACATATACATATAAATCACAGACAAGTACAACGTGTTTAGCCTGGCAGACAGCCTGTATATTCTTATCAAACCCATACATAAATGTGGAGAAAATCTGGACTCGCCATATAATCCCGAAACTACAATGATAAACTTAGGTTGCCAGCACAGCATGTATAATTTTATAAAATATTGCTAAAACCTCAACTCCATAAAATATGAAGGAATTTTAAAGAAAACTGAATTGATCATAAGAATGAGAAATTCCAAATTCAAATTGTCGGTGCAGCCTGTATAATTTTTATAAAAATTGTAAGAATTTATTATTATAAGTATATGTAAAAAAATTTGATGACCTTTTGAATTGACTATAACAGCAGAAAGACAATAATAAATTGGAGTATCAGCACAGCCTGTATAGTTTTATAACAATTGTAAGATTTTTAATTTTATAAAAATATGAAATCTAAAAGAAACTCCGATTTGAACATGACAGCAAGAAAATACCCTCATAATTGAAGTGGCAGTACCGCCTGTCTAATTCTATAAAATTGTAAGAATTTAATATTATAAATATATATAAAAATTTAAAGAGATTCTGAACTGACCATAACGTCAAGAAAGGCCACAATAAATCTAAGTATCAGTACAGCCTGCATAATTTTATAAAAATTGTAAAATCTTTAAACCTTATAGAAATAAAAAAATTTACAGAAAATTTGAATTGACCCGGTCGCGGACATGATCCAACATAAGGTAACATGATCAGTTCCTGGATAGATCTGCACCAACAGGTGCCTGCCGCAGGTTAAAAGTGTGAACCGGCATAAAACCAAATAAGAGAAAAACTCCCAACCCATTTTGAAATATATATAAATAATAATAATTAACCAGCAAAATATCAAAGATTGTAAAAGAGACCTGACCCAGCCGGTCAAGCCCCAAGCATTTACAAACAGCACCCACCTACTTCACTAAAATTCAGATTCCCTACAACTTTTACAACCCCCCCATTCAGAAACAGTAAAAGAAATAAAGTATAAAATTAATGACCGCCGGACACATGCCCGCGACCAGGGCTACAATTAATCGGGAGCGTAATTACATTATGAGAACTATTTCAGTGAAAGTTTGCAACCAAAATTCTGTCCAGCTGGACGTGAGCACAATGAAGTATAATTGATGGTTAAGTTCACAACACATGGAGTTTGCTGTAGCGGGCCTAGGGTAGTGAAAAAGCTTAAATGTCACCTCATTTTGGTCCAGATTGATCCCCGTGGGTGCTGGGGCATGATATGCAGTTGTTCCTCCACTGGCAGCCGAGATCCGAAAGTCTAGATGCTTTTAAGTCAGTGTGGAAGATGGAATTATAACATGCGGAGGGGTCACATTTCCGACTGGATCGGGAACCCGGAGATCGCTTAGCGTCTACTTAGGCATGAAGAATAGAAATTTACAACAATTAAAGAAATTTTGCTCTGCCAGGGAGTACGGCTGTCGACGCAACTGCTGCTCAGGACCGACTGAATCAACACGCACAAAACTTCGCGTCACAAAACATAATCACTGGGCTCCGTCAACAGAGCGCGTTGGCGTTCAGTAAAGCCACGAAACGTTAACACAGTACCGACGCTTAATTACCAATAATTAATTAATTTCGGCGGTTAATTATATTAAGTAAATTCTCCTCTATAGAAACGCCGGGTACTCAAAACCCGTCACACCCCCCACCCCAAAAGGGCAACATGGTTGCCTCACACTTGAAACTCGGGGAACCCTCCATATAACCCCCCACCCACAATCTTCTAAAAAGCACGAGTCTTACCGGCAAGTCTCATTAATCTTCGCTCTCAGGAGAACAGAGGCTCAGAAGGAAAACGAAAGAGATGGAAAGAAGGAGTGTAGTGGGTGTACCTGTGTGCGTGTGAGTGCTTTTTCATGTGTGGGTGTACTGCACGCTGGCTTGATCAGGGCCAGCATACAGCAAGAAGGGACAGCCGAAGGAAAGAAGAAAGAAAAGTTCGGGAGCTCTCTGAGTTCTGAACTCCCAAGGCCTCCCAACGTACAACTTGAGACCCAAACACTGATACCTACTCTGGACAACTTCTATCCCCCTCCCAGGACTGAAAATCTCAACACCACTGCGACCATCCCCACGCGAGCCCTCTCCGCCATGCCAACCCCACGGGACCGCCCCAACACGTCACCCTCTCTGGTGACCATCGCCTATCTCTCCGGCTGCCACTCACATATGCGTCCAAGTACCAAACAAGGTATCACTGACCTTGATATGTGAGTGACCATACTACTACTCTCGTCCACCTTTTGGACCGACCAGCCATATGCCGCAAAACAAGGCATCACAATCCTTGCCATATGACTGGCCCACATCCCTACACTAGGGCGGACGGCCCCGATTCGCCAGGCAGAGAAGACCGCATCGGGGGCACGCGAACATCAATCCCATCTCTCATTTAACAGTTCGATTACACACAGTAACTAGAAAAGGGGGGGATTACTTCTCTACTGAACAGTCTATACAACACTCACTCTTAACCAAAAGAAACACCAGGGAAATCAACCGTGGATGCGGCATGGCAATTTAACAACAAAATTCGATGTCAACAATAGATCAGCTGATGAACAAACCAGGTTGGCCGTGAAATTGATATATTAAACATAGAACCGTTAGATGAGGCAAGCACAGTTTATCAGATTAAGAAAACAACAATTAAATTCCACCCTGCAGACGGCTATCACCGGCTCAGAGTCCAACTCGCCTAGATAACATAGTTGACAACGATACAGCTGCTTATAATTTACTAGGTCAATACTTTAACATTTCACCTCCTCTGTTCTTAGAAAATACTCAGAATATAACTCCGCTGGACAATATCTAGAATCCCCAT
This sequence comes from Magicicada septendecula, assembly GCA_034769895.1. Classification (NCBI taxonomy): domain Eukaryota; kingdom Metazoa; phylum Arthropoda; class Insecta; order Hemiptera; family Cicadidae; genus Magicicada; species Magicicada septendecula. The sequence goes on from JAWRYS010000503.1 coordinate 166,625, forward strand.
AAAACGACAAACAACGTATTTTTTGCTCTTAAGCACCAAACAAACTACACTGAATTATAATATAAGAACAAAAGCAACAGCACCAACCTAGCAGCAACATTTCTACATAAATTCTTTTCTAACTACTTTTTTTTTATTTTTATTTTTCCTTTCTCTAATTTTTTTTTTTTTATTATTTTATCTTTTTCTAAGGGGAGGGGTAGGAAAAATCGGGAAGATGACAAGGGCAAGGATCATTGAAGGTCAAGAGCGAGGACTAAGGGTAAGGACATGGTTCCCTCCGAAAATGAGAATGACTGGAGAAAACCAAGGCTCGCGTGGACAGGGGCGCGTCCCTGAAGTAGACGAACACCACTGGGACTGTGGGGAACATCTACCCGTTACCCGCTTCTTCTCACCTTTCTATGGCAGATTTTATGTACTCGTTCCTTCCGGATACCACTCTCTGAGAAATTATCTCGTGTTGAGCTGTACTGATTTGTTTCTTCTGAATCAGAAGCAAGGTAACTTACATCACTACTTTCACCCCGATTTGGATTATCCTCATCACCTAACTCCTCTGCTTCTGCCTTCCTTGCTTCTCTTTCTTCCAACCCTTCCTCTTCTTCCCCCTCTATTCCTTCCTCCTTACCGTCCTCTTCTTCCTCTTCCACTTTTCCTTCATGCTCTTCTTCCTCTTCTACCATTTCCCCTTCTTCGTCCCCATAATCCAAATCACCATCATGACACTGCACCTCCTCACCATCTTCCAGTTGCTCATCTGATCCATCTTCAACAGCATCTTCACCCAGCTCCTCACCAATTTCTTCACCACCCTCGTCACCAGCTCCTTCACAAACTTCTTCACCAACCTCCTCTACAATCTCATTTTCATCCTCCTTTTCATCAACACGTTCAAAACCATAATTTAAATTTTCTTCATCATCAACATCATCGCCATCACGTCCACTACCACCCATCATAATACTGCACATCTTCATCCTCTAGTTGCTCATCTGGTCCACATGAAATTTCTTTCCGTTCATCAGAACTCTCAGCATCACATACAGAAGCCGTCCGCAAATCTGCCACACACTACATCATTCTCACTCGCACACTTCCACAACGCTGCCACCAAATTCATCCTCAAATTCTACCTCATCTCCTTCAACCACACTTGCGGCATGGGACATTCCCCGTTTCCATCCGCAAACTCAGAAACTTCAGTCTCCCTAACACCTATAACTATACTTCCCTGTGCAGCATCTGCAGACCGCTCTTCTGCTCTTCCTTCGATTCTCTCTCTCACCGCTTTCAGAAACTGTAGCGTCATCGACATTTCCCACCATGGAATCCAGCTGTCCAGGTCTAAGTGCAATGTTCTAAATTAAATTCTACTTGCGATGGTAAAGCTACATTATCAAGTGACTTCTCATATCCATGCGTAGGCGATGATGATATTACAGGATCGGTATCCATCATGAACCGAGCTGGAGATACCGGAACAAATTCTGCGCGCATCTGGATTCAACTGGTGACGTCATCTCTGAGTCCTGTAATTCAGTGTTAACAGACGTGTTCTTATTGTTTTGTGTTGATTCACAGAAGTTATTCTGCTCTTCTTCTTCCTCTTCACCTTCTTCATCCACTACTCTATTAGGCATTTTAATTCATCTGGAATGTTAAAGTTACTTTTCCTTCCAAATAGGAATAACGCCTTGTTACAGGATCCCTACTGGCCGATGTTGGTTCACTAATATAACTTCTTCTTCCCCTGTTAATTTCATACTTATTTGTTTTCTCTTCTGTAACCGTTGTTACCGTCTTTTCACTTGCCACCCCCTTGTAGCTTTCATTACTTTTAAATATTCCGTTTTTCTTACATTTTCTTGTGTTCTCCACCAACCCCATGTTTGTCTTTTTTAGCTCTTCGTAATAAATTACTTGAGTCCTTGGACATCTTTAGCAGCTCTTCCCCGGGACTCGTCATTCGCCTGGACCCTTCTGGCAAACCACACAACCGGTCCAGGTCCGCAAAATAACGTGGACGGTCGGCGAACACCAAACGCGGATCTCTCTTGGGGAGTCAGCCTTCTAGTATTACCTGTTTTATCTCCCTCTCAGGCAACCCCAACCTCAATATCCGGGC
>JAWRYS010000504.1:0-157779 GCA_034769895.1 Magicicada septendecula
GTTCGTTGTTATCTCGTCACCCCATTTAATTAATTCGTCACATTTTACATTTATACTATTCTCAAATTTCACATTTTGTTCTTTATATTGTCTTACTTCCCCCTTTAATTCATCAAATTTAATCTCGTTGGTGTCAAAACGACTATTTATGTCGCTACTTATTTCATTGAATTTAGTATCAAGTCTTTCATCGCTATTGTCAAAACAATTATTTAAGGCCTCAAATTTCTTATTTAGTTCATTAAATTTAGTCTCGTTTATGTCAAAACGTTTATTGATTAAAATTCATTAAAATTGCTTTCACTTTTTGCGTTTTGTTCATTGAATTTACTACTCATCTTGTACATCATGTTACACAAATACCGAAACATCTCGTTATCAGATTCATTACTAATTTTGGTCGACACGGGAGTTGAATGAACTCTCACCTCGTCCATTACCGCTGACTCGGTCAGTGACTGACTTTCCGACTCATTCATAACAGTTACGTCAGCTGTATTTATTTTATTCTCTGTATTCTCCATTATGAAATAATTGTTTTTACTTAAATGCTTATATTAATTGCATATACAGTTATTAAAACTTGTCAATTTTGCTTTCATCACTTTCTAACTACAATCTAAAAATATTTCCAACAACGCCCTCGCTCCCAAATAACTTTTCTGTTACACACTAATTATTCAATTGAACTCAAAATACACCCCACACATAAAACAGTTAGCATTACGTGAAAGTAAACCCAACATTGATGCTACCAAAACATAACTAGTTTACGCAACATAATTATATACGATAATTCTTCACACATATGCCATTACCACAACCTGTCTTGTACTTCCAATCAGGCCTAAACACATATGAATAAATTCATATGAGTAATCTGGCAGGGTCGCCATTGTAACGTTTTATTACTTTTACAATAAATCCCCCCACATGACTTCTACTTACCTCGTGCGATCTTTTTACGCACTCGCCCTGATTACCCTTTACCCTGGCTTACCAAAATAGAAGATTCCAAAATTACTTATAGGTCGCCACCAATATTTTTAAACAAAAGGACAAATATGGAAACCTTAATACACTTTCCCCTTTTTTACTTTACTTACTTACCAGGTTCGTTTAGGCGAGATTTTCCATACCGGACAGGTTATGTTAAACGGGCGTAATAACTACTCTCTACGCATGGTTATCATCATACAAAATCTGAGTTTATTTTAAGTCATTTAGCTATTGTATCAAATAAAATTTACTGGACACCAAATTGTCCAATGAAGCTTGATAATACAGACCTTATGAAAATCAACAATTTTCGGACACAAATTATACTATAGCCAACCAGTCTTTGACTATTTTCCCCCTTTTTTTTTACACACTCGCTCTCTCACTCTCTTTAATTACCCCACTGTTTGAGATCTCATTCTTTATTGGTGTACACCTTCTATTAAAACAAGTAAGTGATGGATTATTATTAAATTGATTGTTTTCACTGTTACTTATCAACACGTGGTTGCATACTATGTTGTAAGTCCATTGTTTTCGCTGTTACTTATCAACACGTGGTTGCATACTATGTTGTAAGTCCGCAGTTGCTGAACACGCTCTTTCCCATGACGATCACCAGGTAATGTTTGATGAAGCCCGGGTGTTGTCTTCTGTCCGGGGTTACTTCACTCGCCTGCATCTGGAGTCCATCCATATTCATAAGAATGCGTCCGTCGCTATGAACCGCTGAGGTGAAAGCATCGCCTTAAATAGTGTCTGGCATGGTTTATTTTCCATGGCCAATTAGAGTGGAGAATGATGAGCTGGCTTCTCATTGGTCCGCGTTATACACCTTAAGCAGCCAAAAAGTTATAAATAGAAACAGCGTAGCCTTCTCTCACTGTTGCTTGTTCCAGTTCATTGGGAGACGTGTTTGGCGTACCATCTATTTCGAACACTTTTTGCTACTGAATATGGCCACTGGTGGTGTGGCCGAAACGTCTAGCTACACAAGATCAAGCATTCGACCACGGCCTTTCAGCCCGGAAGTTTTAAGTATTTATAAAATACATTTTGTTCTGGGGCATGTGCCATTTCACTAATTCCAAAAGTACTGATTTTTTCAAGTCTGTTGTAGATTGAATTTTTTTTCCTATCCAGCCATGCAAGTATGTCAGCTTTTTTTATCTTTGCTTGTGGGAGCTTTATCAATTTGCTTAGAATGGTAGGGAGCATTGTCCATGACTATTACTGCAGGCTCTTCTAGGTTATTTAGCAAAGTTTCAGAACACCAACCGAAGAATTTGTCGTGATCCATATCTTCATGGTAGTCACCGGATTTTTCTATTTAAATAGTAGAAGGAAATTTGGAACAAACCCCTTTGAAGAACCTGCATGACATTATTAATCGTTCACCTTTCCCTATAGGTGTTGACATTGTCCCCTGAAGTGACTCATCAGTCCATCCTTGTTTCAAACAATGTCCAGCATTGACCCAGGTCTCATCGAGCCAAATTATATTATCGAAGTTCTCGTCTTTGATTTGGCGAAGAAAACGACACCTCCAGGCAGCGACATCGCTTCTCTCCATAATCACTTTTCTGCCCGAAAATTTTCTCCACGTAAATCCTAAACCTTTTAGCACGTTTCTAAGCAAAGACACTGCCATTAAACAGCTCTTCATTTTCCAATAATGATAAAGAGTTTTTTCAAAGTGGGATATTCTTTTCTTATGTAATATTAATATACATGTCTTCGTATAGCGTCTTCCTGAAAAGTGTCAAGTTTTGTCACAGTTTTCTCCCGTTTCCTCTGTTTGCCCGAGTTGAAAGTTGGCTATTACTGTCATCTTGTATTTCTTTCAATTCTTTTTCCTTGCAAACTCTCACAACTGTATTTTTATGTATTTTCAGAGCATCTGCAGTTCGCTGTATTGCATTATTAACCGGAATCAAAGGATCTTTGTTCGCCTTTTCTCTATCAAAATATTCCCGCACTTTGCACACAATTTCTCTTGACTGTCCTTTCATAGGTACGCCTCGGCCCGAAGTTTGTCTTTTCTTTGGAATTCGAGTCCTAGGTCTTCCCCTATGTTTCCTTGGTTCAGCCTCGTTACGTTGCTCCATGCTCAGCCACCGAAGTATATTCACACAAAATAATTTAAAAACACGTCAATTTATAATGAAAGCACAAGAAACTCACACTTAAAATCAAGATAACCAACAACCGAACATCACTCAACCACCACCTCAACTAAATTGAAAGCTGGAAGTTTCCCTTACCCTTAGTGTGCGTATAATGGTTCAGTTTTCCTGGAAGCATGTGCTATTTGTGGACATAAAGGAGAGGCCGAGACGCTGGGGTTGACGGTAGCGCGCGCGAATAAAATGGGTCTACTAGGTTCTGACTGTACTTCCGCCACAGAGTGCTGCGCACTGCTCTCTGTGAAATTCACTTTATATATTATAATCCATTGTAGTATTCCTATCACGTACAAGGTGTAAGTTGTATATGTCTTCTACACTTAGTTATCTAAAGAGAACGTTACGCAAATCTCATTCATGTACAACTTTTAACAACTGAGTTAACAGGACATTAGAAAAAATTAATAACGTCGTTAATTTTAATCGTAGGAATCTCAATTTTTGATATATTGTACTAAAGAAGATGGACTACCATTTGTCTACAAGAAATGTTTTTCCGATGCTTAACCTCTGAGTTCTTATGTAATAAATATGATAAACCCTAAATTTTTAATTCAAATTCGTGTATTTTTTTATTTAACTCTCAATGTAAATTAATTGAAAAAAGATTTAAAACATTAGAAAATTTTGTTAAAAACGTCTTCAAATGATGATTAAAATACAGTTCATTAAACATTTCTAGCCCTGTATTTTACGTTTCCATGAGGTTATTAAGTGGAATGTTTTTACTACAAACTCGGTCGCCGTGCGGCCACTCCGCCAGTCACTTTTTTTCGTTAATCAGGGTATAGTAAGACTATCGAAACAAAGGCAAATTTCCAGAAACAGCCACTTTTGAGCTGATTTTTTTTTTAAACAATAGGTTTAGTGTTTACCTAAAAGTTTATCCAAGTTCCAGACTTCAGACCGCCCATTTTCCCCGATTTTCCCTGACTTTTCACTTCTGGCAAACAGCGGAGCGCGAGTCACTGAAGTTTTCCTCAATTTTTCTGATAACTTTACCAAATCAGAAAAATGAAAATACCAGCGTGTTCCCCAGAAAATTTCCTATTGATCTGTTAGTCATGCATTTTTTTAAAGGCAACATAACGTACAAAAAAAATTGAAACTTGCAAAAATGTGCATTTTCAAATTTCCTTTAATAATGAGTGATAACATGATTTTTTCTTCATAAAAAAATTATAGAGTATAGTATTCCAATAGACGAATTTCCATATTAATTTTTATCCCAAAATATTGTGTCATTAAGCTACAATAAATTTTTCAAGTTAAAAAAGGAAATTTTTAAAATTTGGTCCAGTCATAACCCTGACATCACAGGACAAAGTTTTTTTTTTTAAATGCTCGTATTTTCATGCTCTATCACAGCTAGTGAAAAAAGTTCATTCTTTCATAGCTTCCGAAATAATAATTTGTAACTTTTTTATTGTGCGAGCATGTGCGCTTTTAAACAGTGAATGGCCGCGCGGCTGAATCGAGTATACATATGCGCTGCCAAGCGGCAGCACTACGTACTGCACATTTGCACACTAATTGTAAATATAGTGATGTGATGAAGCGTTTTTGTTAATTGTGATATTTATATTTTTTTTTTAAATTACCTACAGGAGCATAATTCAGAACTTGGACATCTACTTCCACATCTATGTATACTTCTACTTATACTTCCACAACTTAAAAATGTTGTGGAGAAAGTGTTGTTCTTTTCGTTTTTAATATCATCTGTTTTGGTAATTTTTTGAACAAAAGTTTGCAAAAATTCTGAAATCGTACGGGTAAAACGCAGACAAACGCAGAATTATGATGTTATAATTGTCGGTCAAGATACTGACTTATTGGTCCTTTTAACACACTATGCAGCAAATGTTCAAGGAAATATCTACTTTTTAAAAACAAAAATTGGAAGATCGGTAGATAAGGTATATACTCAAAAAAGTTTCAAATTTCCAGAACTGGAAGAATTAATTGTGTTTATTCATGCTTTTGGGGGCTGCAATACCACACCTGCCTTTGCTAGATTAGGTAAAAAAACTTATAACGTTCCGGGCTACGTTATAAATCCAGGGAACCCATGATAATTGATGCTAGCCAATTATACAGGCTGCCTACGTTGTAACAAACTGAAAATCAGCACAACACTTAGAACAATAATAATTACTCTAATTATAGGACACAAGGGAAGGTAATTTAACTGATTTATGCACTCACTTCAATATGTAACAAGATGACATCTCTTTATTAACAAATAATATATATATATATATATATATATCCCATTACATAAAAATTTTCTCATACTGAAATAGTTAAAGGGGTTTTCTGTCAAACAAACGATCAAACAGATCATGTATTTTACCTCGGATCTGAGTCTCTTCAAATCTAGTAAAGACGTCTGAAATTTACTTTACTTATCAAGAAGGTTACATTGTTACATGAACACCATTTGAAGAAGTTCTATTTAGTTAAGGGATTAAAAGTTATATCTCAAGAGTAATGTTACAGCGTATGATTTTAGAAATTACTGGTTACATTTTTTTAAAACTTAATGCTTAGAGATGATTATTGTCTTTTGAAAAGTCTTTGGCATGTATGACAACTTATATTTTAAATGTACATAATTCTCGGTAGACGAGCTACCGAGTCACCTCATAGATACGCTTTTGCTGTCCGTGTCCTGGGGCATGAATCTTTGGTAATCTGTTAGTCGGGGTAGTCATCTGGGTAGTGTTTCCGGTGAAAGTCCTCTGGGCATATTAATGAGGAGATGGATGTTATGCTGCGTGAAGTCGGGCTGATCCTCAGCGGTTCTGGTAAGTGTTGTTTAGGTGGTAGTCGTCCGTATCTGCAGTTGTGCACGTCACATATTTACTGGCAGCGTAGTACTGGAGTTTGCATCTTCTTTTTACATTAATATCTGAATTACATTACTCGAACAATATTCGAGAGTTCGTTTTAGAACTTACATTCTATGCAGGCATATTCAGGAAACTACAGGTCTTGAATTGTCGCAATATAAAAGACTGAACAGTTTGACAAGCACTAAAATTCATGTAGGTACTTGAAATGATGTAATACAATGATAGTTTGTATTATTTTCGCGTACGTTAAATAAATTATACACAAGTTCGTGCGTAATCTTACACAAAATAAATTCACAATGGTAAATTAATACTGTCGCTATTTTTCTTTCATGCAACTTACCCTTTTTGGGGTAACATGAAATACATTAACTGAGTGCATAGATCAGCATAGAGTTATCTATTCCGTCTATTACTACGTAACAATTATTTCATACGAAAGCAGAGTGCCACAATTCTATATGTGACACTCTGTACACGATCAATTCTTTTGTACAAAGCAGAGTGGCGCAACTTTATAACGTTCCGGGCTACGTTATAAATCCAGGGAACCCGTGATAATTGGCGCTAGCCAATTATACAGGCTGCCTGCATTGTAACAAACTGAAAATCAACACAGCACTTAGAACAATAATAATTACTCTAATTACAGGACACAAGGGAAGGTAATTTAACTGATTTATGCACTCATTTCAATATGTAATTTTACCTCGGATCCGAGTCTCTTTAAATCTAGTAAAGACGTCTGAAATTTACTTTACTTATCAAGAAGGTTACATTGTTACATGAACACCATTTGAAGAATGGTACTATTTAGTTAAGGGATTAAAAGTTATAACTCAAGAGTAATGTTACAACGTATGATTTTAGAAATTACTGGTTACATTTTTTTTTAAACTTAATGCTTAGAGATGATTATTGTCTTTTGAAAAGTCTTTGGCATGTATGACAACTTATATTTTAAATGTACATAATTCTCGGTAGACGAGCTACCGAGTCACCTCTTAGATACGCTTTTGCTGTCCGTGTCCTGGGGCGTGAATCTTCGGTACTCTGTTAGTCGGGGTAGTCATCTGGGTAGTGTTTCCGGTGAAAGTCCTCTGGGCATATTAATGAGGAGATGGATGTTATGCTGCGTGAAGTCGGGCTGATCCTCAGCGGTTCTGGTAAGTGTTGTTTAGGTGGTAGTCGTCCGTATCTGCAGTTGTGCACGTCACATATTTACTGGCAGCGTAGTACTGGAGTTTGCATTTTCTTTTTACATTAATATCTGAATTACATTACTCGAACAATATTCGAGAGTTCGTTTTTTTAATTAATTTGAGAAATCACCTTATACGAATTCTTTTTACATTATCACACTTTCTAACAAATTCCTCACTACATCTTCAATATATAACTAGCTCTCCACGCTTTTAGCGGAAGCTAACACTCAATTAAAAATCAAAAAGAATAACAAAACATTTTATGAAGAGCCCTCGCTTGGAGGTGTTTACAGTCTGAAAGCCGCATCGTTACTCTTGCATTGTTACAACAGGTAGATTGCAACGACGCGGAGTGAGTACTCTGCCATAATATAGTTCCAACTCTTTATTAATAATACATTCTTATAGTAAGACAAAATAAACTATCTAGACTTATCTTGTTTACAGGGATTATTATAACTACTACTTGTGACTTTAAATTATTAATTATTTACATAACGATTTACAGATGTTTCTAATTTACTGCCGGTTCGGTATGCACGTTGTGTCCGGAATAGACAGGTCAACGCAAGATAAATTTACTAAAGGGTTAACTGTATTATTCTTAACTTTTACATTCAGATTTTAATTACTTATTTAGTTAGATTTTCTTAATTTAATTTTCATTACTATTATGATATAGTTCAGGGGTATTTGGTTTAATCGTGCAATTTAAAGTACTTACTTACTTTTGGTTTTTTTTTATATTGTTATTATTAATTTTTTTTATTTATTTACCATTTAAATTGTCACAAACTATTTATGAAATTATTTCAAAATACCCGTGCCTCGTAACATACATAAACGAATTTTATAAGAAAAATCTTCCTAACCCATCGCTTTTCACTGGAGGCAGACTTTGCATACAATCTCTTTATGGATGTAGTACAGAAAAGTTCACGTCTGTACCAGAATTGAGATTCAAAATCTTCCAGAAGTCTACTTTGAATAATGCCTGTAAATTATCGTCACAACCACCCACCGAAGAAGCTGGAGATAATCACTTTTTGAGAGTTTATTTCCAGATTCAAAGATGGCTGCAGAATGAAGACTTAGATCCCATACTTTATGGCTGGCAGAAAACCATCAATGGTTTGATCCTATAACAGCCAAAAATCTTGTTCCCATTGAAATCCTTCAAGACATGTGTGGTTGCAAAAAAGGCTGCAAACCAGAAGCATGCTCTTGCAAAAATTAGGCATTAAACGCTTGATGTTTTGTAAATATTGTATGGGTAATTGCGACCATTCTGAAGCGTTTGTGCTAATCGATGATGAGAATGACTTAGAACATGATGATTCAAACACTGATGAAAATCAATCTGACGCCCGAGACTCTTGTTCAGAGTCTGGCAGCGACATTCAGGAAATAGATTTGGATTCAGAGACTGATGGCTATGAGTCTTTGTTTCGTGAAAACAGTGATGATGATTCTGATGACGCAAGTATTGGTACCATTCATTATCCAAGTAAGAAAAGAAGAATTGACTGATTGAAATATTTATAACATAATTTACGTTACTTTTTAAATCAGTGTATGTGATTTTTTATATTCACAGATGTGAATGAACGTTTATTTTATTCTAGCTCTTAAATATGTTTTAATTTAATTGATAATGTCATTGTAAAGTGTGATTGTAACAATCATGTAGTATTTATAAATCTGAAATAAAAAAATAAAAAAGTAATTATATCTCTAATTACCCTTATTTAAGAAACCCATATAAAAAAGGACTGGTATTCGATTCTCAAGAGACACATGGATAGACAAATTGAAGGCCTTGGGCGGTAATGATTATTTGAAAAAAAAAATCTTCAATAGAAAACATTTTTAATTTTTTTAATAGAGCACTATTGTCTTCTACAAGAAAAAAACTACATTTATCGCACATCATTTCAAAATACCTTTTTTTCACATTATACCTCAACTGGTGCCTAATTCAGAACTTACACTTCTACTTCCACATCCACTTCTACCCATACGATTTCAGAATTTTTGCAAACTTCTTTTGTTTCTATGTAGTTTTATTCAAAAAATTACCAAAACAGATTATATTAAAAACGAAAAGAAAACACTTTCTCCACAAAATTCTAAAGTTGTGGAAGTATAAATAGATGTGGAAGTAGAAGTGCAAGTTCTGAATTAAACTCCTGTAGGTAATTTAAAAAAAATATAAATATCACAATTAACAAAAACTTCATCACATCACTATATTTACAATTAGTGTGCAAACGTGCAGTACATAGTGCTGCCGCTTGGCGGCGCATATGTATACTTGATTCACCCGCGTGGCCATTCGCTGTTTAAAAGCGCACATACGTGCACAATAAAAAAGTTACAAATTATTATTTCGGAAGCTATGAAAGAACAAATTTTTTTCACTAGTTGATAGAGCATGAAAATACGAGTATTTTTTTTTTTTTTTTTTTTTTTAATTTGTCGTGTGATGTCAGGGTGATGACTGGACCAAATTTTGACAAATTTCCGTTTTCAACTTGACAAATTTATTGTGGCTTAATGACAAAATATTTTGGGATAAAAATTAATATGGAAATTAGTCTATTGGAATACTATACTCTATAATGTTTTTATGAAGAAAAAATCATTATTTCACTCATTAACGGAAATCTGAAAATGCACATTTTTGCAAGTTTCAATTTTTTTTGTAGGTTATATTGCACAATTAAAAAAATAATTTAAAGAATGATTATTGAGAATATTCCCTTTTTAAGAAGATACACTGACGTACTATTATGCCTCTTATGTGTAGCACAGAATAATAATAATCTATAACATCAAAACGTAAAACACATTAAAAAACAATTGTAAATTTCTTGGGCGTCTGACAGGAATATCAACTTTGAATCATTATTAAAACTTTAAATCTTAGCAAATAATCTGCAAAAATAGTATTATATTTTTGTTAAATCAATTTGTAAGTATTAACATTTTAATAAAATAATATTTACTTTAAGTAAACGTAATTATTGTGTGATTTTATCTTAATAATTTCCCTAGTTCTGGGCGGCATTTGTGATTTTACCCACTTTATTATTTATTACTACACACATATACTGATATTTATATGTATAAAAAGTACCATAATATGGTACCTCTACGTACTTACCAATTTCAGTCGCTGCCGGGCTCATATTCTTCTTTTTAAATGTGCTTTTACCTAAAGGGGGCCAGGATTCATTTACAGCGAGATTTTGATACACAGAAAATGACACAAATAATAACACTGTATTATGGAAAGCAACCATCAAAATTTTAATTTACCAGATATGTTTTACATACATGACCATGCGGTCAAAATGGCGTCATATAAAATTACCAAAACAAAATGGTGGTTAGTTTAATATCCAAAATCGTTCTTAATACTTCTTTTTTTTGTTTCTAACTCAAGATCATTGTAACGTTTATAATGCTGCAGCTTTAATCATTTATTAATTAATATTTACTTACACACAAACCAATGCCCTCGGCATATATTGGTGGCCACGAGCTCACTCACTCACTCTCACACACATTCGCCCTATTACAAGTACCTTCGTTTACTTAATTATTCTTGATCAATGAGCTCATTAAACTATAAGAAAGATGGTAAAATTGGACTTCTCTTATTGTTGTTCGGTGTTGCTCCTTAGCTGTTGGTGGTTGACGCCCATGTTGATGGCCGGTGTTCGCCTCAAGTGCTGCTGAGTTTTATTAAGTAAATATAAGCACTGATTCTACATATTATAGTTCATACTGTTATTAAATCCGAGCCTTTATTGCTCCACTATTATACTGGTAATTTTGATTCTAGTTATAATAAACTTTTGTTAGAAAATTGATCACACAGCGATACATCGCTGTTGATCCTTTGAAGAACTGCGTTGAATTGAGAACGAGGCAAATGTAAATTTGTGCTTGTGTGTGTGTTTCTTACGTCATCCAGCTTTGTCTTACTGGACAACGCCTCGTTGTACGTATTGTAGTCAGTGCGTCATTGTTTTTGGTTATGACGGAACAGTGCTATGATCCAATCACAATGCATATTTAAAGTCATTCGTCACAAACACCGCCATGGCCTTTTCCGATTCCCGCACGTCCAACGGCGACCTTGGTATAGTACTCTTGCTGAATTTACTTTGTTCCTCCGTATATAGGGACAATGGACCTAACCATTCTGTGTTTTAATGATTAAACAATACAAAACATTGAAAAATTACCCTTAAATCCCATAATTATGGTATTGGGCCATTATGTACTGTTACAAACCCCTTCAATGAAAGATTTTGTGTCGAGACACACAAACTTTCATTGACTCATTCACACTTTCCTAAAAGGATCGATCTAGATATGTCACCACAACCCCCTGTAATGTTACTATAAAAAATTTGTCATCACTTACCCTTGGTCCAATGATGTTGGTCGCACCCTCTGACCTTACTGGACTTCTCCGGAGAGATCCCTACACCATAAGGCCATGAGGCACTCTACGCTCCTGTTCTGATGCTCCAGCCAGCCCAGGACCGCGGTCACAACACCACAAAACTCTGAAACATTGTACACAAAAATTAAAATAGTGGTCTAAGATACCTCCATATCTACAACTGATATGTTCCCTTTTAGACGCATTGGTTAGTGTTTGGGGCATTGGTTTGTTTTAATTCAAAAGTTTAACATAACAACAACAAGACTTTAAACTGAATATTCTTTTACCACCACCAAACTCAATTTCTTCCTTGTAAGAAAACAAACTATATATATATATATATATATATATATATATATAAAACTACAAATAACACAATACATGAACACTTCTTTAATATTCCCCAACATACCTTCACCTACTTATTTCTATCAAACTCAACCTACAACTATTATGGCAGACACGTTTATTGCTCAAATTTTATTACTCAACTTACAATCAGCTATCTATTGCAACATGTATCATACTATATTTTTGCTCAACTTCAATTGTACCTTTGGACTTTCAACTTTTAAAAGCTACTATTCTTTGACACTTGTTAACGTCATTACCAATAACAATAAAGCATCATAAAACATTAAACATTGCACATTAACATTGTTACATTTACATTAAACAATTTACATTTACATGACTTGTACCAAAACTTTATCACATCACTACTTCAACAATTCTCTATTAACTTTTAATCATTTAACATTCATTAGATTCTATACAACAATTTCAAATATATCATTCACCTTTCAAATTATAGTAAAAAATAAAACCATAAAATAGTTTTTGTGATTTCCACTCGTCATGACGATGACGAGTGGAAATCACAAAAACTATTTTATGGTTTTATTTTTTACTATAATTTACAATGGATTTTCACCAAGTAAAGGCATCAAGCATTAATTATTCACCTTTCAGTTACAATTACCTTCCTACCATGAATTTTCCTATTCTAACCCTTCTATCCTTACTCGTTTGGGTGACTCTATTATTCACTACTCTCTCTATATCTTATTTTGGCATTGTCAGTCTAACCTTACTCACCTCTTTTTTCTACTAACCGCTTCTAACCATTGACATAATATGACACCAATATCTCTATAATAACCCCCTTCACAAATCCCATTTAAATCCTCTGGCACCGCTCATTTTTTGTACTAGTATGTGTGTATCCTATCTATGCTCATTCCTTTATTTTGGTTCCTGACCCTTTCAGATAACCCTTTCTGGCACACAACGGTCCTTTCCTGTCCTAACACCTC
This sequence comes from Magicicada septendecula, assembly GCA_034769895.1. Classification (NCBI taxonomy): domain Eukaryota; kingdom Metazoa; phylum Arthropoda; class Insecta; order Hemiptera; family Cicadidae; genus Magicicada; species Magicicada septendecula. Next base: position 13,027 of record JAWRYS010000504.1, read on the forward strand.
TCGTTGCGGACTCCTACACCAATACCCTTATTACAAAATATCACCATCAACAACAAATATAATTACCATTCACATTACTTACCTCTACATATAATCACTAACCACTGTGTCCCTAAAATATCTAACACCTCTTTATATATTATCAGTATCTCAACACTTTATTTTCACTAACTCCCATTAACTCTATTTAACTAACTCCAATGCCCTTATTTATCACTATTACCCAAACTCTTTTACAACATTTCACGTTAATATACCACTAGAAAATACATCACTTACCTTTTAACAACAATACCTCTCCATATCCCAATATATTACCTGCTTCACTTATTAACCCTTAGAATCTGAATCTCATAATATCATTTAAACTTTCTTCAGTTATTTAAAATCCTACAATACATGTTTACATAAAAAAAATATATAAAATACACCACTACAAGAATACACAAATACACTGACATTAATATACACAAAAATATACAATCCACATTATCAATAATCATTTACCATAATCAGTCATAAACAGTCCATCCTGAAAAACACTGTTCACATAATTAAATGTTCATAATCACAATAAAAGGTCTACCCTCCATCGTCAAATAGCAATTGAACCTTAAAACTATATACATGGTTTAATATTAGATATTTTATACTAACATCCTTATACATGTACCAACTATTCAAATTTTTATCTGTTTCCACAAATTCATATAACTCCTGATCGGGTATGTTTCTGTCACCTTCAGTAAAATCAGTCATAATTCGGTATTTTATCGAGTCATTATTATCAACATCACCTCCTACTACTTTAGTTTCAATAGAAGGTAAGTTTTTATTATTTTTATCACTTCTCTCTCCACCTAACCTTTCTATCAACTCTTCATAATCTCTACATATCTTAAAAATCTCTACTTCTCTTTTTCTCTCACAATACCTCTTACTTTTAAAACATCTCTCTCTATCACACCAAGCTACATTCTCTCTCTCTACATTTGCATCGGGCACTACTATTTCATAAAAACACCTCCTGGCCTCACCAGGTACACTAACACAAAAAACTAAGGGATCATTTGGAGACCATACATCTCCCACATAAACTCTAGAGGAACCTTCCTCCTCAAATAACAATTTTGGAGTCTTTACTCCAACTATACCACTGGGAAAATTTGCCCTCTGCTCACTATACTCACTTAAACCTCCTTACCCCCACTTTCACTCTCATCTACAACTATCACCTCACCATTAACCTCTACTCTCATTAAACTCTCATTAAATAAATAATTACCTTATTTTATCCACTAAGTGATCTTCTTTTTCTTTTTAATTACTACATGTTTCAGGGCTTATATCCCCATCTTCAGGTAAAAGCAAATCTACCCTATTATTAGGGTTTCGTTAAAAATTCACGACACAAACACATAACACACTTAAATAAATTAAACTATGTAAACTCTCATTATTACTACCAACATCCACACTATTATTTTTATTTATTTTATCGTCATTTCCACTACTACTTACCTTGTCTTTGTTTCTATCTAATCTGTCTATTTCTCTACTCTTATTTTCTAACTGTATCTCATTAATTCTCTTGTCTAATTTCTCCTCTAATTGATTCAATTTTGCATTTTGTACATTGTTTTGTTTCTTTAATTCATTCTCAAGGCTATCAAACTTTTCGTCAATTTCTTTTAATACACTATTTTGTGTTTTAATTAATATAAACAGATCTTCCAATGATATTTTATTTTCGACTGCTCTAGGCGTAGAATTCGCGCTTATTTTGTCTAATAAAGTAGATTCTGTGTCTGTATTGTTTACACATAACATACTATCATTTCTTTCTGCCATAATTTAACTGTTTAAATGACTATTTATTTTTTAATTATACAATTACTGGTTGCTTTGTTTCATCAACACAACCTCTTGTGTATTAGGTTATGTTCCGTCTTGTACCACCTTCTGTGTTTCTCAATCTGGCTGTTTTATATAAATTAATTTTTATATAACGTCCACAGTTCAGGCGCCATTTGTGATTTTACTTAATATTTATGTCCCTGTTCGGGCGCCATTTGTGATTTTATCTTAATAATTTCCCTAGTTCTGGGCGGCATTTGTGATTTTACCCACTTTATTATTTATTACTACACACATATACTGATATTTATGTGTATAAAAAGTACCATAATATGGTACCTCTACGTACTTACCAATTTCAGTCGCTGCCGGGCTCATATTCTTCTTTTTAAATGTGCTTTTACCTAAAGGGGGCCAGGATTCATTTACAGCAAGATTTTGATACACAGAAAATGACACAAATAATAACACTGTATTATGGAAAGCAACCATCAAAATTTTAATTTACCAGATATGTTTTACATACACGACCATGCGGTCAAAATGGCGTTACATAAAATTACCAAAACAAAATGGTGGTTAGTTTAATATCCAAAATCATTCTTAATACTTCTTTTTTTTGTTTCTAACTCAAGATCATTGTAACGTTTATAATGCTGCAGCTTTAATCATTTATTAATTAATATTTACTTACACACAAACCAATGCCCTCGGCATATATTGGTGGCCACGAGCTCACTCACTCACTCTCACACACATTCGCCCTATTACAAGTACCTTCGTTTACTTAATTATTCTTGATCAATGAGCTCATTAAACTATAAGAAAGATGGTAAAATTGGACTTCTCTTATTGTTGTTCGGTGTTGCTCCTTAGCTGTTGGTGGTTGACGCCCATGTTGATGGCCGGTGTTCGCCTCAAGTGCTGCTGAGTTTTATTAAGTAAATATAAGCACTGATTCTACATATTATAGTTCATACTGTTATTAAATCCGAGCCTTTATTGCTCCACTATTATACTGGTAATTTTGATTCTAGTTATAATAAACTTTTGTTAGAAAATTGATCACACAGCGATACATCGCTGTTGATCCTTTGAAGAACTGCGTTGAATTGAGAACGAGGCAAATGTAAATTTGCGCTTGTGTGTGTGTTTCTTACGTCATCCAGCTTTGTCTTACTGGACAACACCTCGTTGTACGTATTGTAGTCAGTGCGTCATTGTTTTTGGTTATGACGGAACAGTGCTATGATCCAATCACAATGCATATTTAAAGTCATTCGTCACAAACACCGCCATGGCCTTTTCCGATTCCCGCACGTCCAACGGTGACCTTGGTATAGTACTCTTGCTGAATTTACTTTGTTCCTCCGTATATAGGGACAATGGACCTAACCATTCTGTGTTTTAATGATTAAACAATACAAAACATTGAAAAATTACCCTTAAATCCCATAATTATGGTATTGGGCCATTATGTACTGTTACAATTGTTTACAAGACAGCACCCATTCTAAATTGATTAGAAAAATTATTTTTAATAAAACTTAAAATTACATATTACTTATTTTACTTCTACTATTTACATTTTCGTATTGCTTTTACTTCACTAGCTTATACTTCAGTTCTTTGTTAGTTGTTTCTTTGTTTTGAACAAAATAATAATTTATTTTTTACTTGTGTGTGTGTGTGTGTGTGTGTGTGTGTGTGTGTGTGTGTGTGTGTGTGTGTGTGTGTGTGTGTGTGTGTGTGTGTGTGTGTGTGTGTGTGTGTGTGCAGCTTCTGGATATATGAGACGATGACAGTGATGATGTTGATGCCAATTTCCTGTCACTAGTAAAACCCCAAGAGTGGCCCCATGTGTAAGTTATTTGCATCTTCCAGTGGCAGTGGAAAGAAAGTGCATTTCTTCGTATGGCATTGTCTGAATTGCAGAGTGTGTTTTGTTGACTTCAAATTTGATTAAATAAGCATGTTTAATTATTGTCATTAATTCATTCATGTCTGGACAGGAGTTCTTGAACCAAGCAAAATACGTGTGTACACAGGGATCGTCCCCATTTGCAGCACAATACCTATTTATGTTGGTAGACCACACACACACACACACACACACACACACACACACACACACACACACACACATACTCCATAAAATCGACAAGCTAGAGCCTGTAATTTTTGGCTGTACATACACAAACACTACTTAAAATTATTTCTAACAACTTCTCTCTATGAATTATTTACAAAAATACTGCCATGGTTAAATATGCAAATATATGTGTTGTTGCATATATTCCCCAGGTGTTATTGGTTTTGAATGGTATTCCTATTTTATTTACATCTTCACATACGTAATTATTCATATAACAATAGGTTTTAAAATTGCTTCTTATAACAAAAGATTTAATCGAACATAGTAAACACAACCGTGGTGGGATACAAAATTCTGCCACATTTCTTTGGATGTATTGTCCTCCGTTGACGATATCCTGTGTCACGTTGTATATGTTACATTTACTTGCTTTGTAGTGTAACATACCGGGGGACCCAAGTTCGATTCCCGGTACCGAATCACAATTGTATAGTTATTATTGGTTCTGTTCTTATATTTTTGTTAATAATAATGATATTGTTTGTTAATAATTATTATATTGTTTTGTAATAATGATAATTGATATAAATTGTTAAATATAAATAATTATATATGTATAACTGAATGTATGAAAACAGAATTTTGTATGAGTGATGTAATGGAAAAATGGTGGCGTTGCCAAGGAGACTGTTTTGTGAGAGTGGAGATGATGAATTGTTAATTTTTGGATCTGTAGAAGAAAAGATGAAATAAAAATTGTTCTTTTGATATCTAAAGTGAAATTGATGGAAATAAAAATTGGTACAACAAAAACTGAGAAGTTATTGATTATATTATAACATTAAAAAAATGTTCAACTAAGAATAAATAATAAATAGACCTCCGAAGAGAAATAATGAAACGCTACAATAAATAAAATTGGTGCTCAGCAGTGTAGATTATAATCTTAAAATTTGTGCAGAAAATATGAAACCAACACACAAATTTAAAAAAAATAACGGTTGCTAAGAAAAAAAAAATATATATACTGAAAAGGGAGATACATATTGATGCTGATTTGAACAAGAGGCAAGAAGTCCTGAAGGAACGTGAACTGGAAGTCGTCGGAGGATTTTTTCGGAGCTAAGAAGGAAGAATCCAGGTCGAGACGAGACAGTCCTTGCAGTTCGAGTTGAAGGCAACTTATGTACAAGAAGCTCCTGAAGGCAGATCATCAAGGTGTTTGGGTGAGTCCGGCAGATTTTGTTTTGTTTTGTTTCTTGCTGTTGATGTTATCTTTGTGTTCGTGTGGTATACTGTCTTTTTAGTAAAATATCTCATTAAAATGGCATTTATTCAACGGTACCCAAAAGTTGTTTTGCACGAAGTTGCGATCGATCTAGATCTTGAAATTCGTGAAGGAATGAGTAAGAAGGATTATACTCGTCTAATTCAATCGTATGAAGATTACGATGAAGAATTAATCAAATATCTGTTACAGAAAACAGAAACAGAAATTGTTAGACGTGAAACAGTAGCAGCTGAAGCTGTGAAAGAAGAAACAAGATTAGAAAGAGAGTTTGAGTTAGAGACATTGAGGATTCAACAGACTTCTAATACTGAAGTTGAAGTTAGAAAAATTGTAGAACCAAAATTGTATAATATAAAAGATGTTGTAGGTATATTTGATGAAAAAGAGGAAGATGTGTCAATTTTCCTTCGAAGATTTGAACGTGCTATGGTACATTCAAAAATACCTCTTGAAGACTGGGTTATTGTTTTAACTAGTGTTGTACCAATGGTAATCAAAGAACTCATTCATCGAGAACCAATAGAGCTAGCAGAAAATTATGATTATGTAAAAGAATTATTTATGAGAAAATATCAGTTAAACCCTGAAAAACTCAGACAAAAATTCTTTAATATTAGACGCTTACCGAACCAGACTTGGGCAGATTTTGTATATCAATTGACCATATATTTTGAAGGATGGACTGAAGGAATGAAGGCAGTTGATGTCAAAAGCTTGAAAAATTTAATGATTTTAAATCAGTTAAAATATCGGGTTCCTACCCAAATAAAAGAACAGCTGAGTCAAGATTGGTTAAATTTAAGTACACCTTAGGAGTTACAGAGACAACTAGAGAAAAATAATGATTTGAGGACTTGTCTTAACCAAAAAACAAGTTTGGATTATATTAAGATAGAGTCGAATCCGAAAAATGTTCTGAAGGTGCAACCTAAATCTAATGTTCCAGACAAAGAATTAAAAAAAAATGAAGATTCAAAGATAAGTGAATTTAACCTGAATTTGAAAAACGGAAAGAGATGCGATGTTATTTATATAATTCATTGGATCATTTGAGGAATAGATGTCCTAAAAGTTTATCTAGTAATGAACCCTCAAATGTAGCAGGAATAGTTGAAGAGGTCTCTAGTTTTATGAAAGAGACTAAAGAGGATTTGAAAGTTGGAGGCATTTCTCAATCTGATTTAGAAAAGCAAGTAATGCAATTCAAGTGTCAAGGGAAAGTTAACGGTAGACAAGTTCAAATACATTGGGACACAGGTGCTGATATTGATGTGGTGCATCAAAATTATGTATCCATTGAACATTACACGGGCGAACATAGATGGATTAACACCCCATTATTTCCAGAACCCTTCTGTTGCCAAATAGTAGACGTCACTTTGGAAATTCCTGAAAAGGTAATACTTGCTCAGGCTGCAGTCACAGCTAGTCCAGCTTATGAAGGAATTTATTTGATGGGGAATGAAATGGCGTAGAGTTTACAAAACACAAATGCACATTTGTTAGAATTTGTGAATGCCGTAAACATAAAGTCTATGTTAGTTAGGCAAGAAATAGAAGTAAAAGAGCAGGCAGAACAAGAAAAAATTCAAAATGATCAGCTATCAACCGTTGAGACTGAAACAAAAGAGGAAGATAGACTCCTTGAAGAAAGTGACAGTCATCAACAGGGTGAAATGTTGTCCCTACTGAATACGACACATGAACAATTCATGGCTGCTCAAAATTCTGATTCCAAATTGTTAGAGATGATCCAAGAAGTACAATCTAGACCCGAAGAAACAAATTATGACTTAGAAAATGGAATATTGTATTATAAAACGAATAAATATGAGGATAACTGTAGTAAAAAAATTGTTGTGCCTCAAATATTTCGTGAGCAGTTGATGATGGCATGTCACGATACGGCCTCCGCACATTTGGGAGTTACCAAAACCCGAAAACGACTTAGTAAGTACAGTAGAACCCCGTTAGTCCGAACCCCGCTAGTCCGAAATTCCGGATAATCCGAACCACCTCCAGGAACCAAATAGGCAAGGAAAGCTATAAAAACAACTGCAGATTTCATGAAGTGACAAATGATTTCATTACATTTCTAATAAAATGGTTACATTTTGCAAAATCAGTAGAAAATAATACTAACCACTGTAATACGTATTAATCAGTAGGCCTACAATTACTGGAATAAAGTTCTTAAACAAAACTACACACTACAAAAACAGAATTCAATTATTGTACTGTACAGTACTTAGATTACAGTTTCTATACTTTATTAACAGAATTTCCAAATAAACAATTCAATAATAACACTTCACTTATTCACTGGTTGCACAAAATCAGTTATTCTCTGCTGGCGTAAAGACGTGAATCTAGCAGACGACGCAATATTCCACCAGCGTCTCATGAACATGATGTCCGCCGCTGTAGCGTTGGCATGCTGCTCCACATACTGCAGGGATATTTCTAGCGCCTTTGCTGCTTCTGAATGTGAAATGAGATGTTCTGAATCATCGGCTTCATCCATCACATCAGAATCTTCATCGAAGTCTTGTCTGATCAGGGAAACGATTTCCGTATCTGTCAAAACTTGGTGGTCTTCTGTGTCAGCTGCCACCCACTCGTTCACATCTGTTTCGTCTGCTTCTTCACAAAAGGTGTGCTAACCGTTTTAAGTAACGACACTGTGGTGACCATCGCGTGTGTAACACAATCGGATCGTCACCCTCTTTCCAACGAAATATTTCTATACCGTAAAATGAACATCGAACCCTGTCCAGTTCATTTATGTAATGAAAGCCTGCGGCAACCATAACGGTCGGACTGATGAAATGCACAGGCCATGATGTAAAGGTTTTCAGTCTCTCGTTTTCGACTTCAAAGTCAGGCGTCAAATCTAATCCGCACATGTGGACAGTGTTGACAACAATGAGTTGTTACACTGGCGTTCACAAAATGTATACGATAATGTTGGCTTCACGTAATTCCTCCACAACGGAGATGATTTCGTTGCCATGTCCGGTGTGACCAGCGCGTTTTGAACTTACCAGCAGTATCAACTGTTCAACCAGTTCGTTGGGATCGTTCCAGTGTACGTAATCGATACCATGTCCGCTTTATCTTTTAGTGCACATGAACTATGTTTCCGCTTACCAACCATTTTTATACAATACGCACTTAAAAAACAACACTGAAAACGTATGTAAGATGGAATGCACACACAACGTCTCAGACTGACAGGTGTCTCACTACTGAAAGCAAGGCCACGAGAAGAAACAAACAAGAGTGGCGGAAGTGGGATTACTAAGAAACTGGCATGAATCATTGACGCCCTGGCGCGCCTGTGATAGTAAACAACAATACTGCACTAGAAAGCCACCGAACGTCAGTGTCAATACTGTTCACCTTATGGCCGGTTACACACACGGCGGATTTTTCCGTGGTGGACAATTGACCGTCGCCGCTCACAGAAATCTAGCGTTTACACACAGTGTGGTAAAATCTCCGTCGCCGTCGTACGAGTCAGGTGACTGTTGGCATCGAAGTTTATTTTGTTAGTTGCTATGGCAACCAGAATGTTTTAACATGATAATTTTTTAGGCTGGGGGTCATTCCACAAAAATTTTACGCTTCCACACGTTCGATTCCACACGAACAAAACAACTCTAACGGTAGAAAAACCGCTGTGTGTGTAAACGTGCATTTGGTCGCATACGCCACTACTTGGACGGTGATGGTAAACTACCGTCGACTCCAGTAGCAGTCGGCGGTTGCACAGCTACCGCCAACGGCAAATTGACCGCGCGTTTATTTTTCCGTTTAATGTGTAAGCTCTCATTTACTTCAGTGCGCTGCTGTTGGAACGGCGGCGACGGTCAATTGTCCGCCGCGGAAAAATCCGCCGTGTGTGTAACTGGCGTAACTGTACTGTATTACAGTACTGTACTACGTAATATTTTATGAAATATTCAACTCTTATAAACCGTAAAATGCATTCGTTGAATAAAAAACGGGCATATATGAGTTACATACAAGTTAAAGACCATATTTAAATCAAATAAATAATTATAATTAATTAATAATAATTATTTCGGGTAATCCGAATTTTTGCCAATCCGAACCGGCACCGGTCCCAATTAGTTCGGACTAGCGGGGTTCTACTGTACTTCTATTGGCCAGGATGGGCAAAAGATATATCGGAGTTTGTTCAGACGTGTCTCCCTTGCCAGCTAACAGGAAAAGGGGGAGAGAAAAAGAAAGCTCCACTAGTCTTGGTACCACAAATTGAAGAAATATTTTTTCGAATCAACATTGACACTTGTGGGCCTATGATTGAAATGTTTAGAGGGAATAAATATATTCTCACGGCCATTTGCATGGCTTCTAGATATCCAGAAGCCATTGCATTGCCAGACAAAGTCACCGACTATAATACGTGCCTTAACAGAAATATTTAGTAGAACAGGATTTCCAAAAGAAATTCAAAGAGATTTAGAAACCTCGTTCACTAGTCAACTTACTAGCGAATTTCTGGAACGATTGGGAATTTCAGTGATCCACAGCTCTGTTAGTCATCCTCAAACAAATCCGGTTGAACAACTTCACAGAACTTTACAAAAATTATTGAGATCGATGTGTGAAGAATGGGATGAATGTTTACCGGCTGCGATGTTTGCTATTCGAATAGCAGTGCATGAAGGAACTGGATACTCACCACCAGAACTGGTATATGGGCGGAATTTAAGAGACCATTTGACGCTAATCTATGAAAACTGGAATGGAAAGATTGCAGAAAGTTCATCTGTAGTGGAATATGTAGGCAAGTTAATTAACAAATTGCAGAAGACTAAGGAACTAGCCCTTCAGAATCTTGAGGCAGAATTACACCGTCGCAAGACATATTATGACAAAAAGGCTAAAATCCATAAATTCAAAAAAGGAGATAAAGTACTTGTTTTAATACCTTCTCGGGCACATAAGTTAGCAGTTCAGTGGTTGGGACCAGCTGAGATTGTGAAGAAAATATCAGATACGAATTATATTATACATAGACCCGAGAAGGAAAATCAAAACAAGGTATATCATGTCAATATGTTAAAGCCTTTTTTCAAAAGACAAAAACTGGTCGCTGCCATCATACAAAACCCTGAAAATACTGAATTCGATGAAGAAATTATTAGTCCTGTAGAACGTGTTTCTAATAAAGATTGGGTTAAGGATGCAATAGGGACTAATTTAACATTACTTACTTACTAGCCAACGCCCACCCTTGGCTGTTGGGCCATTAGGCGGCGCGCTGACCAGTAGAGACGTGAGAGCCTTGCCGTACCATCTTCGTCTTGGACTTGCGTGTCTGAGATCAAGGCTGGACATGCAATTAGGTGATCCGCATTCATTGAAGCGTATCCACAGAGAACACATTCAGGAGATGACAACACGCCAATGCGGTGCAGGTGGGAGGCCAGGTAGTCATGACCGGTTGTAGTTCTAAAAAGAGGCTCGGGGTAGAGTTCTGTTGATGGGGCCATCCGTAACCAATGTTGCCCATCTTTTTCCCACACAGGCTCTTAATTGTTTTTCTTTTAGCCATAGGCTTATTGAGGAGTTTATTCTTGCTTTCGCAGATGCATATGAGCTGGGGGTCTCCGGCTGAGGTAGTGCTGCACCCATTTTGGCGAGGATGTCGCCTTTTTCATTTCCCATGATGTTGACATGGCTGGGTACCCATTGCAGTTCAATCTGCCAGCCTAATTGTACAAGGTTCTGCAGTTCTCGCCTACACTCAATTGTCAGGGAGCAGTTTGTGTCACCATTTGAGGTCACGTTTTGAATCGCTGCAGTCGAATCTATGAGGAAGACGGCTTTGTTAGGTGGTGAGATCTTGGCAAGCTCAATAGATGCTGCCTTTATGGCTGCTACCTCTCCGTCATAGTTGCTTAGCCGGCCTCCTACAGCGAGGTGGCCTTCAAATAGAGAGCTGTAGAAACCAGCCCCTGTTGCCCCTGTAGATGGTATAGAGGATCCGTCTGTGTAGATTCGTATCCACTGCTCAGCGGGAAAACGTTTTTGTACAGTGTAAGGCTGCTTGACGAAGCTCGGCTTCATTCGACTCTGTTTTTGTCTTATTATGGTCGAAGAGTTTCAGGTTAGCATTTGGGAGTTGGCGAAAGAATTCACGGTGATGTATAAATGGTGCTGCCTCATTTGGTTCAATGTCTTATTTGCGTTAGATCCCAATCGGGCATTTCTGAGTTTTCAGCCTTTCTGTCGCTGTTTTATAGTTATTCCGCCGTTGTTGGTAGGCTCTTTTACATCTCTCCCAGGATATGAGGCACAGCTTTTCCCGTCTTACTTGGATAGGTTCGACTTGCAGTTGTGACTCCATGGCAAGTATAGGAGTTGATTTCGGCGCACCAGTTATCGTTCTAAGGGCTGCATTTTGGACCAAGTGCAGTTTCTGGCATGCTGCATTGGAGGCAGTAATAGTTGCTTCTGCGCCATATTCCAATAGCGGCCGAATGTAGCTCTTATATGCAGTTGTCAGAACATCTTGATTTGCTCTCCATGTAGTCTCAGTGAGTCGTTTAAGTAGCCGGCAGCGCCTAGACGCACTGTTTGCGGACTGTTCTATATGGTGCTTCCACGTCATTCTGGTGTCTATATTAACACCCAGGTATGTAGATATGTTTACTTCTTCGAGTTCCGATCCACAGTAGCGCAGATTGACCGTAGGCCGCCTTGTTGATAGAGAGAAAAGTTGGTATGTCGTCTTGGTGGTATTTACCGTCATGGCATTTAGTTTGGCCCACTCTTCTATTTTAACAAGTGCACTATTAATAGTTGCTTCAAGACCCATGATATGGCTGCTAGTTGCCCAGATGATAAGGTCATCGGCATACAGGAGCGCTTGTACTCCCGGCACACACCGAACAGCCACCAGAATGTCATTGACCATAAGGTTAAATAGGCTGCAGCTGATAACGGCACCTTGGGGTAGCCCTTGGCGTTGAATTCGGTACTCTGAAAGGCAATCATTATAGCGGAGACGAATTTGTCTTTGACTCAGGAAGGACGCTATCCAGTTAAAAAGGTTACCTGCGATGCCACTCAAAGCAAGTTTGTGAAGCAACATGGGTCTCAAGACTGTGTCGTACGCGTTTTTTAGGTCAACCATTACTGCCAGGGAGGACATTTTCTTGTGGTACCCATCCTTAACACTTTGTGCAAAGTAGACGACTTGGTCCATGGTGCATCGGTGCGCTCGGAAACCTGCTTGGCATTCACCAATAACCGCATTCATTTCAAAGAACTGGTTCAGACGCCGCACGACCATTCTTTCGGCAACCTTGCAGCAAGCACTTGTTAATGTGATGGGGTGGTAGCCCTCAGGTGTATCACTTGGCTTTCCTTTCTTGGTAATAGATATAATCTCCCCTTTCCTCCATTGCTGGGGGACGCGTGTTTTCCACGTTAGATTAATGAGATTGAGCAAGGCTAGTTTCGTTGTGTTACCAAGATTTTTTAGGAGCTCTGGGTAGATTGCGTCGGCTCCTGCTGCCTTCTTGCCCTTTGTGTTTGATAGTGCAAATTCAAGTTCAGAGAGGCTAAAATCGCTTAGGCAAATTTTTTGTTCGGTTTTGTTGAGGCATTGCATTAGAGGTTTTTTATTCAGGTGTCTGTGTTCGTTTCTTGTCTTTCGGGTTCGGCTTACATTTGCGTAGTACTTGCAAAAGGTGTTAGCTATTTTTTTGGGATCTGTGATAAGATTGAGTCCGTTTTTGAAAGGTTGTTGTCCTCTGGCTTCAGTGTCATTATTTAGCCTTGAGACAAAACGGTGTGCTTTTGCTCCATCGCGCCGGAAATTCAGCTCCGATAGGAAGGTTTTGAAGGTCGATCTTTTAGATTGCTTAATTTCTTTACGTAGTATGGCCTGGGATTTTCGGAGTTGGATACAGTCAGATAGTTCTTTAGATTTCTCTGCTTTCCTTCTCAGAGAGTCTCTTGTTTTCTTGAGGGATGAAAGTCTTTTATTCCAGAACGGTCGAAAACCCTTTACTTGACCCCTTGGTACACATAATAGAGCAGATTTCAGTATAGCATCGTTCAGGGACTCTATAGCTGTTTCCGGTGATTTCCAATTTATTTCTTGTGGTATAATATCGTTTGTTATCTTGCCGTATTCGCTCCAGTCGGCTTTTCTAAAGTTCCACCGGGGGGCACGTTTGTTAATGTATGTGGCTTTTCCTGTCGCACATTTGATGAGAATGGAGCGGTGTCCACAGCCTCCTGCGTCATCCATCAAGTGAACTTTTGTCTTCTGTGCGATGTTAGGGTGCGTAAGGACGAGATCTGGTCGGAAAGTCTGTCCAACAAATGACAGGAAGGTTGGTGGCGTGTCTTTCAGGTCAAGAAAATTTTCGTTGATGAAAAGTTCTATGCGTCTTCCTGCGGGTGTTAACCTGTCATGTCCCCATCTCGGTGATTGGCTGTTAAAATCACCTATGATTATGCTATTTGCTTGGATCGTTGATTCAATTGCATCAAGGGATGGAATATTGCCAGAAGGGTTGTATAATCCTATGACTGTGAAATGTTTGTTATTTTTCCATATATGGGCTAGAATTATTTCCACTTTGTCATCGTCTTGCATCTCATGGATTATCTCAAATTTAGAGCAGAGATTATTTTTAATTCCAACAATTATCCCCGAGGCGTGTTGTCGTGATCGAGGTAAAATATGGCTGCAGTATCCGGTAGTTTGGTAAAATTCAGAGAATTCAGTAGCAGCGCCTGCTTCTACTATAACACATAGATCCACATCAATTTGGCAGATGCTTCGTTTAAATTGAAAAATTTATCGTTGCTAAGACCTCCGGCATTCCAATACAGGATACTTAGGTCCGTGTCAAGGCCCTGAAAAGGGCCGTTGGTGTTTTTGGCAAGGTTCTGTTGTATCATTTTGGTCAGCGTGCTTTAGGCGAACCTTTGTTGATTGTTTAGTTTATGCAGGGGGCACCACGTGCAGGCGATCAACTTCACCCCCTGGACTAATTTAACATCCGAACAGATTCAGCAACTTAGAATGGTAATTGAGGAGTATAAAGACATATTCACTCCTGAACCCGGATTAGTCACATCAGTTACTCATAACATTGAGCTGACTAATGATACCCCTTTTTTAAGTAAACCATATCGGTTGTCACCTCGACAGACGAAGATCTTAGAAGATGCAGTTAAAGATATGCTAGAGCACGGAATAGTGGAAGAATGTACTTCTGATTACACGTCACCTATGATACTAATAGAAGTCCCAGGCCGAGACCCACGGCCATGTATAGATTATCGGAAATTGAACCTGATCACTAAAACAACTTATTATCCACTCCCGAATATTGATTCAAATGTTGAAACTGTGGCGAAAGCAAATTTTATAACTGTACTTGACCTTTCAAAGGGATACTGGCAAATTTCCATGACAAAACAAGCCCAACGATATGCTGCATTTGTTACTCCATTTGGTACGTATCAACCGAAACGTATGCCTTTTGGGCTTAAAAATGCGCCTTTCACATTTTGCAAACTAATTAGAGAACTAACATCAGTAATACACAAATTTGTGGAAACATATTTTGACGATATAGCAGTGTTTTCATCTTTCTGGGAAGATCACCTGATACATTTAAAAAAAGTATTTGAGGCTTTAAAAAAAGCCGGACTAACAGTCAAACCCACTAAATGTCAGTTTGCAAAAGCCACCGTTAAATATTTGGGACATTTAGTTGGACAGGGTTATTGGACACCACCCGAAGCAAAAATAAAGGCTATTATAGACTATCCAACACCAAAAACAAAAACTGAAGTTCGATCATTCCTGGGCCTAATTGGATATTATCAAAAATATCTCAAAAATTTTTCTACTAATGCTGTTCCTCTGAGTGATCTGACGAAAGGAAAAGAAAAAAAATCACCAATTCAATGGAATGAGAAATGTGAGACGGCGTTTAAAATCTTAAAGAAAATGATCGCTTCTGAACCAGTATTAAAGGCGCCTGAGTATGAAAAACCATTTATGCTTCAAGTTGATGCATCCGACGTCGGAATTGGCGTAGTATTGAGTCAGACCGATAAAGACGGATATGAACATCCAGTTATTTTTTTAAGTAGAAAACTGAAAGGTCCAGAAATAAATTATGCGCCGACCGAAAAGGAATGCGCTGGCATCGTCTGGGCCGTTCTTAAACTCCGTCAATATTTAGATGGGGGACTGACTTTTACTATTGTAACAGACCACAGTCCTCTGATTTATTTAAAAACTATGGGATCTGCAAATGGCCGATTAATGAGATGGGCACTTGCCTTACAACCATTTGATTTTGTCATTACTCATAAGGCCGGGAAATATCACAAAAATGCTGATAGTTTAAGTAGGGCCATGTGCCAAAAAGGTGATGTGGACATACAGACAACAGCAAGCTGAATTTGCCGGAGTTACCTAAGCAATATTGTCATTCAATTTTCACCCTCCTTGTTGAAAGCCGAAAATTGAATAGACTTAGGCGGGGAGGGATTGTAACGATACCGGGGGACCCAAGTTCGATTCCCGGTACCGAATCACAATTGTATAGTTATTATTGGTTCTGTTCTTATATTTTTGTTAATAATAACGATATAGTTTGTTAATAATTATTATATTGTTTTGTAATAATGATAATTGATATAAATTGTTAAATCTAAATAATTATATATGTATAACTGAATGTATGAAACAGAATTTTGTATGAGTGATGTAATGGAAAAATGGTGGCATTGCCAAGGAGACTGTTTTGTGAGAGTGAAGATGATGAATTGTTAATTTTTGGATCTGTAGAAGAAAAGATGAAATAAAAATTGTTCTTTTGATATCTAAAGTGAAATTGATGGAAATAAAAATTGGTACAACAAAAATTGAGAAGATATTGATTATATTATAACATTAAAAAAATGTTCAACTAAGAATAAATAATAAATAGACCTCCGAAGAGAAATAATGAAACGCTACATTAGGAAGACGCTATTTATAATGATTTCTATACCTTTCTTTTCATGGCGCTATTTCTACCTGTTTCTCTAATAACGTGCTGTTTATTCTGAGACTAGTACTGTGTTCACCCTTGATGTCTCTATCTCTCTTTCTCTCTCTCTTTTTGTGGGAAATAATTTCTCTTTGTCTTCTCTCACTTTGTTGTTCATATTGTTTTCCTGTTCTCCAACCTTGCTAGCATTTCTCTCTTCGTAGTGATTCCTTCTATTTTTGGCCAAAATTTTCTCTTACACTCTCTTCTTTCTTGCTGTTCCTTTTGGTTGCCATCACGTATCACCTCTAGAGAATTGCTTTTATTTTTGTAATCTGTGTGAGCAAAATTAGTAATTCTTCAATGGTTTTAATTCCTTGTATGTATTGCGACAAAACATATTTATTTTAATACGGTGTATTGAGCATACACCTACTCACGTCTCGCGTTAACACAGTCGTATCCCGGTGGATAAACCTCCCCTAAACGGATATCTTGCCTCTCGCGATACTAGCACTGTTATATTAATTATTTTATATTGTATTAAATTGAGATCGTACACCAATATAAGGTATTAGCAAACGGGTAACTCGTTGTTAAGATTCCCTTAATAACCCCTACATATGAACGTCTTCTGCCCGAAAAACTCGCACAGAGAGCACGTCTGTAATAGTCAAGCTGGTAGATGGAACTGGCTGAAACATCTCTGACGGAGACCCAGTCTTAATGAAAATTGGGTCCGCTGATTGGTCAAAACCCTTGACACGTGATCGATGGGTAGAACTGATTGACAGAAGTCCTGAATAAATCGGTAAAAGTCTGCAGAAGCAGGTATAAATTTTATCTAGAAATTGTATTACTTTTAGAAAGATATTTTTGCTAAAAAAAAGTACCTATTTAAATAGTCTGTTTCGAGTCTTTGACACCAAGAAAATATAGCACTAATTTATATGCATGCGCTATCCAAGTCTCGATTCAATCCGTTAATTATTACCAGAGTTATTCCATAAATACGAATAACATACACACCCGTGCACTCGCACACTAACTCCGCACATGACATGATAGTAAATAAAATTATGGGCATTTTGACATATAATAGTTTTTAACCCAATTCTTAATTCAAAACTTATCTCTACTTAACACATTTAACAAAAATCAAATTCTAACATGTCTACAACATCATAAAATGGTATAGAAGCATGTAGTCCTGGCTACAGATTCCCTTACTGCAAAGTTCTATTGCAGGAATATCCCCTCCACGTATAAAAAAATTTATTTACACAATCACTTTTTTTTTAACATAAAATAATATTTCCCTTTTCTTAACATATAACCAAACTCAAAATAAATAAATAATCCTTGTTAAACTAAAATCTTTTTTTTCCAGTAAATGTTGACATCTGTCATTTGCATGTAAATAAACACAAACACGTGGCTGATAATCTCGTTTTATCTTGGGCCTAGATAGATTAGCTAGTATAAAGAGTTCATGACGAATACTACCTACTCACTGTCCAGTCGAACACTTCTCAACACATTTACTAACATGGTTCAAACATACATGAATTTACACAATTTATTTAATTTAACAATTACCTTATGACAGTCATTCTTTATATACCCAGATATACGTGAACAGATTACTTTTTGACATAATATTTTCATAATGACGACGCATGGAATTTCCCAATAGTTTTGTTTGTATTTGGATTCATAACAATGTAGGTATGTTTTCCCATCTGTTCAGATAACATGAATGGACCATTATAAAGTCTTATGGAATTTAGCTGTGGTATTATCAATGCCACTCACGTGCTACTCACGTTCAAAGCTTTGAGTAAAATTAATTCGCCTACTCTGAAAGATTGCAGCTTATGTTCAGAATTAAATTTTTCTGTTCACTGTTCGGCAAACTCCCTTATCCTCTCCTTCGCATCCAAACGCTTAACCTTGTTTGGCATCGGCACATTCTGAGTAGCTACCCTTTTTATGTATTCACTCCAGAAACGCTTTGGTTGGACATCTGACTGCAGTTCTAATGGTGTATATCCAGTCGTGGTATTGTAACTACCATTTATGGCGTTCTTGAAAAACTCAAGATACTCTGGCCACTTGCTTTGGTTAGTGTTACAATAAGTTCTGAATAAACGATCAAGCTCTCTATTTACTCTCGCGGCAAGATTTCCTTGAGGTCTTCTAATGGCTGCAGTACCGCTTGAATGTCCCTCTTCTCCAACTCAGCTTTCCATTTTTTATTCTGGAATTGCGTGCCTTGATCGGACAGGATCTTCTTTACATGACCATACTTTGGGATGTACTTTTCTAAAATTATTCTAAGAATACCGCATCTGTTGTCTACCTATAGCATAAAGACTTACATTCTTTGTTAAGGCATCTGTACATACAACCAGATTTCCCATACCCCTGCGCCGCACGTGGTAATGGACCAAGGAAATCGATACACAGTAACTCATTTTTCCCATGCATAACGATGTTTCCCATTTCCACGTATGTGTTGGTTAGGGTATTTGGCTGTGTGACAGGTACAAAGTATTGATTTGACTTTCCTGGCCATGTTCAACCATATAAAATCTTTCCGCAGGGTCAAGTAGCATTTGTAGGCATCAGCATGAGCAAGACTTTCATAGCATGCCCATGTTAGGTCCTCTACGAGATGGTCAGGAACCATTATTTTCCATTGTCCGTCGATCAGCTTGTGCAATATATCATTAGCAATCTGAAACTTGGGATTTTCTTTTACTTGTATTTCATTTATTTATTTTTTTAATTTTGTCATCATGTTGTTGCTCAATATTTATGTTTTTTAATAAAGCTTTAAGCTCGGTAGGTAATGCATATTTTATCGCTAAGATTTGGATTTCATTTTTATCCGCCAAATGAGTTTCCTGATGCACAGGTGGATAACGACTTAGAGTATCCACCATCTTGGTGTCGCTAACTTTCCAGTACTTAATGCTGAAATCATATTCTTGCATAGCCATTGTCCATCGTGACATTCGGGCATTTGCAAGTTTACATTTTAACAAAAACGACAAAGCTTGGTTATCAGATAAAATTTCCAAATGCTTACCTACTAAATAATACCTAAACTTATTAACACAATAAACAATAGCTAAAAATTTTTTTTTATGAAGTAAAATAATGTCGCTCAGCACCTTTTAACGACCGATTTTTACATGCGCAATAACTTCAAGTTCACCATTATTATTTCTGATACAGAATTCCACCAATGGCATAATCGGATGCATCGCAGTTCAGCACATATGTTCCTTCCTTCTTGGGGTGAAACATGTGTAGATTTTCTTTAAATAATTCCTTCACTGCGTTAAATGCCTCTTTGTGTCTCCCAAAATAACTCCCATCGCCATTTGGTATTTTTCCTAAGTAGTTCAAACAGTGGTTCTATTGTTTTCACATACGCAGGTGCGAATCGACGGTAATATCCAGTGAGTCCTAGGAAAGCTCTAATGTCCTTTGTTTTTTTAGGTGTTGGAAATCCCGTGATGGATTGTATCTTTTCAGGGTCCATGCTAACACCCTGTGCCGATATAATATGACCTAAAAACTTTATTTTGGACTTTCCGAATTCGCACTTATTGTAGTTGAGCACCAAGTTGGCCTGACAGAGTTTGCTGAATACTATGTCAAGATGTTTTAAATGCTCATCAAATGATTTGGATATAACTAAGATGTCGACAAAAACACTCACAAAATCTTCCACCTCAGGATCGAATGCTAACTCCAAGCATTTTACCGTCGCCGCAAGGCTGGTTACCAAACCAAAGGGCACTACCTTGAATAATAATAATAATAATAATAATAATATTTATTACCAATTTTCCTTTACATATAATAAAAATTATACAATAAAGGACCTATAGGGGGCATAAATGCCCGTACATAGGTTGGTCCTTAGAATTAATATTTATATACTTAATACTAATTGTGAGTTTTACCTCACCGATCATAGTAATGTATTAAAAATAAATTATTTTTCAATTTTAACAAAATTTTAGTTTGTACTATAATACAATTCAATAAATAAATGAAAAAAAGAGAAAAAAAGGTCCATATCATAATAGACTGTTTTTTGATTATTCAATAACAATGTTCCTAATTTTTTCTTTGATTTTTTTTTTAAGCACTTTTATATTTACACTTAGATTTTTCAGTTCATTGAAATATTTTATGGCATAATACACATAGCTTCTTTGCCCAATACTTAATAGGTGTCGTGGCAATATAATATTTTTATACCGTGTGTTGATTCGATTTTGTAAAAACTCACTTTTTAGATCATTGTATTGATAAACTATAGAATTCACTACAAACACCTGTTTAATATTTAATGGTTTATTCGAATCTTGTTCATTGACTCCTATAATTTTAAGAATACACTTTTGCAGCCGATCCAATGCGTCTAGAGATGATTTATATAGACCTCCCCCCAGCCTATGATAGCATACCCTGCCACACTATGGAATAGTCCATAGTATATTTGTAGTAGTTGCTTTTTTGATAAAATTTGTTTAAGTCTGTAAAAAACGTAGACTAAGTATTTGTTTTTTTTTACAATGTTAGCCACATGTACATCCCACTTCATGTTAAAGTCATATGTTATTCCTAGATATTTACTAGTTTTAACTCTTTTCAATTTTTGACCATTTATCTTAATTTCAAAGTCATGCGGAACAGAGTCTCTATAATTTCCAAAGGTGATAAAAACAGACTTGCTTATGTTGAGTACTAGATTATTGTGATAGAGCCAAGAGTATATAATATCTAATTTAGTTGACATATCTGTTGCAAGTTCAGGCCATGTCTTTGCTTTCATTGGTACTGCTGTATCATCAGCATATGCTATTAATACATCTTGTAACACTAGTAAGTCATTGATATATAAAATAAACACTAAAGGTCCTAATATAGAGCCTTGGGGCACTCCAACATTTGTTTTAATAGGCTGACTTCTAGTCCCATTCACCTTCACAACTTGTGTCCTGTCATGTAAATAACTGGCTATCAGGGATAAGCTTACACCTCTTATTCCCATATTCTGTAATTTGGATATAAGTATGCCATGATCGACAGGTTGTGTCAAAAGCTTTGGAGTAGTCCAAAAAAGTTACAACAGTTGGTATGCTAATACTTAGATTTTCATAAATAAATTTGCTAAGTAGGGCTATAGCATCATCTGTACCTTTCTTCTTGAGAAAGCCAAATTGTTTAGCACTTAACAGGTTATGTTTCTTTACAAATTTAAATAATCTGGTAAAAATAATTTTTTCAAAAATCTTAGCTAAATTTGATATTAGTGCGATCGGTCGATAATTGTTAACCAAACTTTTTACACCTTCTTTATATATAGGACAAATTACAGCTTTCTTAAATTGATATGGACGTGTACCTTGTATCGTAGCAGTATTAATAATGTGAGTCAAAGCAGGAGTTATGAACGGAGCAGCTAGCTTAACTGTATAGGCATGAATTTCATCACACCCACCAGGTTTATTTTTGAGTTCACGAATAGTTTGGTAAACTTCTGACTCATTTGTTGGTGTTAGAAACATAGTATGCTGATTAATTGATATATCTGCTATTTCATGCTGCAGAATAGGAGTCGCACTTTCATTCAGCCTAGATACTATTGTGCTGAAAAATTCATTAAAATAATTAGCCTTTGTCCAATCACTGCTGTTTAGTTTATTATTAATCAAAATATCATTTATTTGTCTATTTTTTGAATTACGATCCAATTTTAGATAAACATATCTCCACATTTTTTTAGAATCAGCGTTTTGTAGTTGTTTTTCTTCATGCCTATTTTTATCAGTCCTAAGTATTGCTTTAAGTCGTTTTTCATAATTTAAGTACAGCTCTTTTTTTAGCAAGTCATCTTGACTATTCTTCCAGGCTTTATATAATTTGTTTTTGTTATTAACTGAATTAATGAGAGCAGGGGTAATCCAGGTATTTCTTGGTTTTTAAATTTTTGGCTTAGTTTTGTGTGAAAGTTCATTGATAGTTTGAATCTTGTTTATTAGCAATTCTAATGCTTCATTGTTATTTGGTGTATTACAGACTTGTTGCCATTGTTCTGAAGCACACAGCTCCAAAAATCTTTTTTTGTTTATTTCAAAAGATACTGTAAGTTTGCATTTTATGTTGTTTCCATGTAGTGATATTAAAACGGGGTAGTGGTCTGTGATTGAGTCAATTAATTTACCAGATTTTGCTGTGTATATTCCTTTCATGAAAATATGGTCAATGCAAGTTCCATCTTTATAATTCTTTATAGGATGAGTACAAGTATTTATCATCGATTCATAACCATTTTGCAGTAATTGGTAGAAATAATCCTCAGTTTTTTCCATTAAACTCAATGAGATCTAAGTTAACATCACCCAAAATCATGTGGTTTGCAACAGTTTTGTTACTTAAGATAAATTTTTCATGATCTTTAATGAATTTGTCAATCTCATAATCATGACAACGATATAGTCCAGAAATTTTGAAAATACTAATTATTTGTTAATCTATGAGCAGACTAGTGATTTTTAAATCATTAAATTGTTCATTAATGGTTTGATACTGTAGGTTACTTTTTACATAAATAATCACTCCATCTGCTTTATTTATTCTGCTGTTATTTTTAAAATGTGTATAACCTGTTATATTTATAAGCTTAATATTATCCATGAGCCAAGCTTCAGTGCATATTATCACATCTGGTTTATGTTTAAAAGAACTTAACATAGTTTCAAGTTTTAATATATTTTTCTGTATACTTCTGATGTTGACATGTAGGGTCAGAAGCTCAGAGTCACAAAAAATGGGGTTGAGATTTATCTCTTCTGTATTATTAAAAATTAATTCATCATTAAGGTTATATTCTTGTATTTCCATAAAAAATTTATTTATAGGTTAGTTTTGATTTTTCCTTTTAAATACAAAATTTTATCTAATCAACTAGTTGTAGGCCTAACGTAATTAAATGGAGTTTCTGGTTCCAGGGGTAGTTTGTATCACAAATATACTGCTACCATCTTACTTTATAACTTTCACAGTTTTGAATATCATTTGCAGAATGATCTATGGATCTTTTTTTAGTTAAGTATTTGTTAGCATTAATACAATTAATACATTTATTTATATCAGAGGTACATACTGTAGCATCATGGTTACCTGAACATTTGTAGCATGATTGTTGTCTTTTAAAAGTGTCTTTGCACTTTCTCAATGAATGGTTATACCCACAACAGTTTTTACAACATTTGATATTAAAATTGTCATACACTCTGCAGTTTTCATATCCAATAAAAACAGATTTATTCTTCATTATCTTGGCATATGCATCAGAGGTTACTTCTGCTAGCGCAGCATGATTATTGTTTCTCTGTTTGTATTTGTGTACAATGTTTACACTATTTGATGGTAATTCATTTCTATGTATGATATCGTTCTCGAGTTCTACTTTATCTACATGTTCTGATATGTTTGTTATTTTTATTTGCGGATTTTTTTAAACACATGCTTCAGCTGTCAATATTTCACTGTTTTCACTGTTTATAACCTTTAGTATTTTTTCAGAATCTTGCTCATTTATACACTTTAGAAAAACTGTACCATTATTGACTTTGTTAATTTTTAAAACTTTGGCATTAGTTTTGGTTGAAATTTGCACTTTGATAATATTTAGGGCATCGCCTTTGAAATTTTCCTTTGGCTTTATTGTCAAACGAGCACATTCTTGCTTTTTAGGTAAATTTAGCACAGAATCAGCATACGAATTTTTAATGTCTACATAATTTTTTTCAACATTTACAGCAGATGATCTTAAGAAACTGTTATTTTAATAACTCATTAACTCATTAAATGCTGTTAAATTAATAGCATTTATTTTTATATAAAAATGCAGTAAACTTTCTGCTATCTTCAGCTAATGGTATTTGCCAAAAGCCACTTTTAAGGTCCAACCGAGACATATTTTACACCCTGGCATTTAGTAAATAAGTTCTCGGCATTAGGCGCACAGTCAAAACATTTTTTAGTTATGCCATTTAAAATTCGCATGTCCAAACATATCCTTATCTGGTTATTTTTTTTTAACAATTACCATGGGATTAAGAAAATTACTGTTGGACCGTTCGATGATGTTCTCATCCAACATCTTATTAATTTCCTCATCCACCAGTTTCTGAAAATGAAGTGGGATTGGATATGTCTTACGCATGAATTTACAGTAGAACCCCGTTAGTCCGAACCCCGCTAGTCCGAAATTCCGGATAATCCGAACCACCTTCAGGAACCAAATAGGCAAGGAAAGCTATAAAAACAACTGCAGATTTCATGAAGTGACAAATGATTTCATTACATTTCTAATAAAATGGTTACATTTTGCAAAATCAGTAGAAAATAATACTAACCACTGTAATACGTATTAATCAGTAGGCCTACAATTACTGGAATAAAGTTCTTAAACAAAACTACACACTACAAAAACAGAATTCAATTATTGTACTGTACAGTACTTAGATTACAGTTTCTATACTTTATTAACAGAATTTCCAAATAAACAATTCAATAATAACACTTCACTTATTCACTGGTTGCACAAAATCAGTTATTCTCTGCTGGCATAAAGACGTGAATCTAGCAGACGACGCAATATTCCACCAGCGTCTCATGAACATGATGTCCGCCGCTGTAGCGTTGGCATGCTGCTCCACATACTGCAGGGATATTTCTAGCGCCTTTGCTGCTTCTGAATGTGAAATGAGATGTTCTGAATCATCGGCTTCATCCATCACATCAGAATCTTCATCGAAGTCTTGTCTGATCAGGGAAACGATTTCCGTATCTGTCAAAACTTGGTGGTCTTCTGTGTCAGCTGCCACCCACTCGTTCACATCTGTTTCGTCTGCTTCTTCACAAAAGGTGTGCTAACCGTTTTAAGTAACGACACTGTGGTGACCATCGCGTGTGTAACACAATCGGATCGTCACCCTCTTTCCAACGAAATATTTCTATACCGTAAAATGAACATCAAACCCTGTCCAGTTCATTTATGTAATGAAAGCCTGCGGCAACCATAACGGTCGGACTGATGAAATGCACAGGCCATGATGTAAAGGTTTTCAGTCTCTCGTTTTCGACTTCAAAGTCAGGCGTCAAATCTAATCCGCACATGTGGACAGTGTTGACAACAATGAGTTGTTACACCGGCGTTCACAAAATGTATACGATAATGTTGGCTTCACGTAATTCCTCCACAACGGAGATGATTTCGTTGCCGTGTCCGGTGTGACCAGCGCGTTTTGAACTTACCAGCAGTATCAACTGTTCAACCAGTTCGTTGGGATCGTTCCAGTGTACGTAATCGATACCATGTCCGCTTTATCTTTTAGTGCACATGAACTATGTTTCCGCTTACCAACCATTTTTATACAATACGCACTTAAAAAACAACACTGAAAACGTATGTAAGATGGAATGCACACACAACGTCTCAGACTGACAGGTGTCTCACTACTGAAAGCAAGGCCACGAGAAGAAACAAACAAGAGTGGCGGAAGTGGGATTACTAAGAAACTGGCATGAATCATTGACGCCCTGGCGCGCCTGTGATAGTAAACAACAATACTGCACTAGAAAGCCACCGAACGTCAGTGTCAATACTGTTCACCTTATGGCCGGTTACACACACGGCGGATTTTTCCGTGGTGGACAATTGACCGTCGCCGCTCACAGAAATCTAGCGTTTACACACAGTGTGGTAAAATCTCCGTCGCCGTCGTACGAGTCAGGTGACTGTTGGCATCGAAGTTTATTTTGTTAGTTGCTATGGCAACCAGAATGTTTTAACATGATAATTTTTTAGGCTGGGGGTCATTCCACAAAAATTTTACGCTTCCACACGTTCGATTCCACACGAACAAAACAGCTCTAACGGTAGAAAAACCGCTGTGTGTGTAAACGTGCATTTGGTCGCATACGCCACTACTTGGACGGTGATGGTAAAACTACCGTCGACTCCAGTAGCAGTCGGCGGTTGCACAGCTACCGCCAACGGCAAATTGACCGCGCGTTTATTTTTCCGTTTAATGTGTAAGCTCTCATTTACTTCAGTGTGCTGCTGTTGGAACGGCGGCGACGGTCAATTGTCCGCCGCGGAAAAATCCGCCGTGTGTGTAACTGGCGTAACTGTACTGTATTACAGTACTGTACTACGTAATATTTTATGAAATATTCAACTCTTATAAACCGTAAAATGCATTCGTTGAATAAAAAACGGGCATATATGAGTTACATACAAGTTAAAGACCATATTTAAATCAAATAAATAATTATAATTAATTAATAATAATTATTTCGGGTAATCCGAATTTTTGCCAATCCGAACCGGCACCGGTCCCAATTAGTTCGGACTAGCGGGGTTCTACTGTACTTTCGTCCGTTACTTCAGTGTCATGTGTGTATACATGTGTGGTAGTGTGGGTGTTTTGAAATTTTCCATATGTTTCTTTATCAGCTGGTTTAGTTTTTGTCCCGTTGAATTGAGGTTAACTGATTTGTATTATTATTACTATCATTGTTATTGTTGACAACTAGCTTGGCCACCGGCTTGGTTATGTGAGTGTATTTCGCTTCCAATTGCTTATCAATGTCAATATTTCCTAATACTATACTATGCTGCTTATTATTAACCGTACATTTTAATTTATTGTTACTAAAATCAATAATGGCATTTATTTTTTTGGAGTTTCTGTCCCTATAATGACATCGTAAATTAAACTTAACTATTAATATGGGTGTTTAAATCTCCATACCTTGAGATGAAATTGTTATGTATGCTTGTTTATTTACCTTCTGCACCTCGTTAGTGTCTGTTTTAATAGTTGTACTGTTAATAGGTAATATTGGTACCTTTCTAAATTCCACTATGTTCTTGTTTACAAAATTTTCAGTAATCAACAATATCTGCGCACCACTGTCTATTAATACATTCCCCTTACAATTATTTATTCTCGCTTTTAACACATATCTACTATCTATCTTATCACTACTTCTAGGTATATTAGCTACATCGTCATTGCTGTCATTCATAAGTTCACTGCGTATATCATCAGGGTATACACCAGATATGCAGTAGGTCATAATCATGTAATTACTTTATGTTTTCATTGAATTTCTGATTCTGACTGGTACCTTTTTTATTATTAATATATCTGTTTGCTTTGCACGGTCCTACACTGTGCAACGTTACGCGTTTTTTGGACTGTTTTCATTATCTATGTTATCTTTGGCTATAGTCGCGACTTTATGATTACCTAATTTGGAAGAATTGTGTTCGCGATCCGGCTTTTTCCATTGTTTATTTTTGTATTCATTTTGTTTAGGCATGTTATTTATGTTTAGTTTTGTATGTGCACTGTATGTTTCAGGATTTCCGTCAACATTTTCCCATTTTGTCAGCAACAACAGCAGTTCTAACGTTTAAATTTCGCTGTGGATTATTACCGCTACTTGTACTCCCCTGTTAAAATGATGGGCTAGCTTGTTGACAATTTCTGCTTCTGATATCTCAGGCTCCAGGTGTTTCGCCTTGGCTGCAAGCTGGATCAAGTATTTCTCCTTAGTCCCTTTACTTGGAGTATACTTACCAAACTCCAGCTGCACGCATACTTTCCGCTGGATTTCGTCCTTCCAATATCTTGCCTTAAAGTGGTTAACAAGATCTTACACAACGATTTTATCTGGCACGATTGAAAACCATTCAGCCGCTGTGCCCTTTAGCTGACGCACCACCCAGTTTATTTTGTCAACATCACTAAGATTGTCAGCAATATTTTCCATATTACGTTGGCATTGCTTAAGGAACTGTACAGGATTCTCATGTTCGAGGCCATAAAATTTCATGTATGTGTTGATGTCGTCCTGTGTTTTGTATATATAAGTGACCTGGTTTGCGAGTGGAGTAGCCTGTTATATTTGTTTCATTTTTTGTTTAACACCTCTAATTTATTTTCGTATGTATTTATACTGTTGTTTATCGTGGTCGTCTGCTATCGCATATGTTCTTCTACTGCTAGCACACGTCTCACATTCTGTTGTACGTGTGTTATTTAATTCTATTGCGGTCTCAAACTCCACGCGGATAGATTCAACTTTTTCTGTTTTTTGCTCTCAGCAGCTTCGACGATAGCTTTATTTTGTTTTGCTTGCTCGTTTATGGCAGTGAATATTTTTTATTTTTATTTTAATTGTCATCACATACAGATTTAAAATTTTCTTGCAGTATTTTATTATCTTCGTGTACAGATTTTAAGTTTTCCTGTAATACTTTATTATCTTCGTGTACAGATTTTAAATTTTCTTGTACTCATTTGTTATCTTCTCATAACTGTTTATGATCATCACGTACGGATTGTATATTTGCTAAAATTGCATTTAGCGTAGATTGCAAATCACCTGATTGAGCTTCCACCATCTTTAATAATGATAACCAATCGCAACAAAGTTTATCTCTTAATGTCTTGACTTACGTATTGGCACACTTATTCTTATTGTTAACGTTTTATGTTCAACTATTCTAAAATATTATCACAATGCACAGTAAACAGCCAGAAATCATATAACACAATGTCCACACAAAACCTCAACCTATACATGCACAAATTATATAACACACTCTAAAGACAAAATGTAACAGTTCAAAAATAATACAAAAGTTTATAATATACTATTTTCTCGTGCCAAGCACGTTGGGCGCCATATATACTATTGGACAAAACGTATTTATTTTAATACGGTGTATTGAGCATACACCTTCCGGCGTCTTGAGGTGTCCTCGCGTTAACACAGGTGTATCTTGGTGGATAAACCTCCCCTAAACGGATATCTTGCCTCGCGATACTATCACTGTTATATTAATTATTTTATATTGTATTAAATTGAGTTCGTACACCAATATAAGGTATTAGCAAACGGGTAACTCGTCGCTAAGATTCCCTTGATAATCCCTACATATGAATGTCTTCTGGACGAAAAACTCGCACAGAGAGCACGTCTGTAATAGTTGAGCTGGTAGATAGAACTGCCTGAAACATCTCGGACGGAGACCCAATCTTAATGAAAATTGGGGCCGCTGATTGGTTGAAACCCTTGACACGTGATTGATGAGTAGAACTGATAGACAGAAGTCCTGAATAAATCGGTAAAAGTCTGCAGAAGCAGGTATAGATTTTATCTAGAAATTGTATTACTTTTAGAAGATAAAGAATTATAGAAAGATGATTTTTGCTAAAAAAAATACCTATTTAAAT
The DNA here is from genome assembly GCA_034769895.1 of Magicicada septendecula. Lineage (NCBI taxonomy): Eukaryota > Metazoa > Arthropoda > Insecta > Hemiptera > Cicadidae > Magicicada > Magicicada septendecula. The sequence continues at coordinate 42,667 of JAWRYS010000504.1, forward strand.
AGTCTGTTTCGAGTCTTTGACACCAAGAAAATATAGCGCTAATTTAGATGCATGTGCTATCCAAGTCTCGATTCAATCCATTATTACCAGAGTTATTCCATAAATACGAATAACACACACACACGCGTGCACTCGCACACCAACTCCGCACATGACATGATAGTAAATAAAATTATGGGCATTTTGACATATAATAGTTTTTTACCCAATTCTTCATTCAAAACTTATCTCTACTTAACACAATTTAACAAAAATCAAATTCTGACATGTCTACAACGTCATAAAATGATATAGAATCATGTAGTCCTGGCTACAGATTCCCTTACTGCAAAGTTCTATTGCAGTATATTTATTTATTATACATACGAGGTGTGATCGGAAAGTTATAAGACAGGTGCCGCCACTGCTCTACAGGAGGGGCTAGGTTTGCCCGCGGGTGTGGAAGGGGAAGCTTGTTTTGTCATTGAAACGTTGTGAAATGATCAGCACGACATGTTTGTTCAGTAGAGAGTGGCATCCTGGTGAGTGAGGACGTGTTATTAGGGAGTGGCTAATGGACTGAATTTAAGTTTATACGCAGTTCAGTCAATCACTTAAAAGTGAAGATTTGAACATGCGTCGAGTGTCCGTGAAATTCATTCTGAAATTGTTGTCAGACAAGCAGAAACAGTACCGACTTGAAGTGTTCCAAGAATTGTTTAATCGGGCCGAAACACCCAGATTTGTTAAATAGGGTAATTACAGGCGACGGAACATGGGTTTATGGGTGTGACCCAGAAACAAAGACACAATCATCGCAGTGGAAGAGTCCAAGTTCGCCACTACCGAAAAAAGCGTGACAAAGTCGGTCGCATGTGAAGACAATGTTGGTGGTTTTTTCGATTCTACGGGTATCGTGCATCACGAATTTGCCCCTAGGGGCAGACAACCAGGAATACTATAAAAGTGTCCTTCAGCGTTTGCGTGAAAATTCATGGTAGAAAAGGCCTGCACTCTGGCGAGACAAGAATTGGGTCCTCCACCACGACAACGCACCGGCTCATCGTGCGTTCTCGATCACAGAATTTTTGGCCAAATTCAAAATTCCTGTGCTCCGCAACCCCCCTTTTCCCCTGATATAGTCCCTGCCTACTTCTACCTGTTTCCTAAATTGAAAGTTTCGCTGAAAGGGGACCAATTTGACTCAATTGAAGACATCCAGGCAAATACGGAGAGGGTTCTTAAAACCCTTAAGAAAGAAAATTTCCAGGAATGCTTCCAAAAGTGGAAACACCATTGGAGTCAGTGTGTTCAGTCAGAAGGGGACTACTTTGAAGGAGATCTATCACAATAGCCTGTAAGTACTGCCATTTTGAAATTACGAGCCCAGTCTTAAAACTTTCCAATCACACGTATGTATATATTTTAATTCCTAATCTTATATTTCAGTTCAATTGATATGCTAATTTTAACACTAATTCATGTTCAGTGAATTTTGATGTGTTTACTCCCTTCAACAGGCTGAATGATGTTCTCTTCAGGGGTAAGTTTTCCATGTGATTAATATCTACCATAATTGGTGTCTTACCTGTCTTTGTGTATCAACATTCCAATAGCGGCAATATTCAAACGATTCTTATATTGTTCACAGATAGTTCACTTGTCTTACTCATGTGGCAGCAGAATCTTCAAAATGTTTATTTACTAAGCAAGCTTCTCTGTCAATTATATTATTACCTATCAATTCCATTTCTCGTTCAATATTCAGATGGAATTCAGTTTGATTGTTCTTCAGTCCTTAAATATCAAGTTAGTCCTCTCTTCCGTATGTGTAGGATGCAGAATCATCTGCATCAGTCTTCTCTTTATTTCCATTGTAAGATTTTCTACTTGAATGTGTAAATCTTTGTAGAATGTATTTATTTGACTTGGATAGTCCTTTGTTGTTTTGGTTTGCTATCGGCAGTTTCCAATGAGTACTTCTGACTGCTAACACCTGTGTCTTACTTATGTATTCACGTACTCTTTTACTGACTTAAAATCACACACACAGAGCTTAAAATGAACAGATGTTCACTTTGATAGGCTACAGCTTGTAAGCTGTACTTCCTTGCACACACATAGCACTACTTAAAACTATTTTTAACAACTACTCTATATTAATTATTTACAAAAATTCTAGTGTGGTTAAATATTCAAATGTGCGTGTGTATGCGTGCGCGCCATTCACCATTCATTTATATACAAATTTGCTTATAAAAGTCTACTGTTCTTCCTGTGAAGAGTAGTGCAATACTGTAATCATACATAGGGTAAGGTTAATTTTTGCAAGCAGAAAGCTACATCACAGGTAGAACATGATTTTCAACACTAGTTTCTACTACTTCAGTGTTCCAATTATGAATTATTACAGTTGTGTATTCATTTGTTCTAGTGTTACTTATTTCCACCCATGAATAATATCTGTGAAGAAGAGGATTCTACTGTGGACTGTGAACTATATAGGGGACAGTCAATTCAGAATACTCTAGGAGACCATCTGTCACCACACAAGTTAATACATTCTGGCATTAAGAAGTACCAGTGCGATGTTTGCTCAAAAACATTTTCTCAGTCATGCAATTTGTTAACACACAAGTTAATACATTCTGGCATTAAGAAATACCCGTGCGATGTTTGTTCAAAATCATTTACTCAGTCAGGCAATTTGTCACAACACAAGTTATTACATTCTGGCATTAAGAAATACCAATGCGATGTTTGTTCAAAATCATTTACTCGGTCACATCGTTTGTACGTGCACAAGTTGATACATTCTGGCATTAAGAAGTTCCAGTGCGATCTTTGTTCAAAATCATTTACTGATTCAAGCAATTTGTCAAAACACAAGTTAATACATTCTGGCATAAAGAAATACCAGTGCGATGTTTGTTCGAAATCATTTACTGATTCAGGCACTTTGTCAAAACACAGAGTAATACATTCTGGCATTAAGAAATACCAGTGCGAAGTTTGTTCAAAATTATTTACTCAGTCAGGCAGTTTGTCACTACACAAGTTAATACATTCTGGCATTAAGAAATACCAGTGCGATGTTTGTTCAAAATCATTTACTCAGTCAGGCCATTTGTCACAACACAAGTTAATACATTCAGACGTTAAGAAATACCAGTGCGGAGTTTGTTCAAAATCATTTACCGATTCAAGCAGTTTGTCACGACACAAGTTAATACATTCTGGCATTAAGAAATACCAGTGCGATGTTTGCTCAAAATCATTTACTCGGTCAGGCAGTTTGTCAAAACACAAGTTAATACATTCTGGCATTAAGAAGTCCTAGTGCGATGTTTGTTCAAAATCGTTTACTCAGTCAGGTGAATTGTAAATTCACATGTTAATACATTATGGCATTAAGAATACCAGTGTGATGTTTTTTCAAAATCATTTTTTGATTCATGCAATCTGTCACAAGTTATTACAGCCTGGCATTAAGAAGTACTAGTGCGATGTTTGTTCAAATCATTTACTCAGTCACATGGTTTGTCAAAGCACAAGATGATACATTCTGGCATTAAGAAGTTCCAGTGTGATGTTTGTTTAAATCATTTACTGATTCAAGAACTTTGTCAAAACAAGTTAATACATTCTGGCATCAAGAAATACCAGTGCGATATTTGTTCAAAATCGTTTACTGATTCAGGCACTTTGTCAAAACGCAAGTTAATACATTCTGGCATTAAGAAACACCTGTGCGATGTTTATTGAAAATCATTTACTGATTCAGGCACTTTGTCAAAATGCAAGTTAATACATTCTGGCATTAAGAAATACCAGTGCGATGTTTGTTCAAAATCATTTACTGTGTCAGGCCATTTGTCAAAAAGCAAGTTAATACATTCTGGCATAAAGTAATACCAGTGCGACGTTTGTTCAAAATCATTTACTCTGTCAGGCCATTTGTCACAACACAAATTAATACATTCTGGCATTAAGAAATACTAGTGCGATGTTTGTTCAAAATCAGTTATTGATTCAAGCAGTTTGTCACGACACAAGTTAATACATTCTGGCATTAAGAAATACCAGTACGATGTTTGTTCAAAATCATTTACTCAGTCAGGTGAATTATAAATTCACAAGTTAATACATTATGGCATTAAGAATACCAGTGTGATGTTTGTTCAAAATCATCTCATTCAGGGAATTTTGTAACAATACAAGTTAATCCATAGTGGCAGTAAGAAATACCAGCGTGATGATTGTTCAAAACCATTTTCTCATTCAGGCAATTTGTCACAACACAAGTTAATCCATAGTGGCAGTAAGAAATATCAGCGTGATGATTATTCAAAACCATTTACATCAGACAGTTTGTAAACACAAGTTAATTTTCTGTTTGTATATTTTGAGTGTAAATCAGTCAATTATAATATTATGAACCATTGCTGTGTGGTATGTAAGTATAGTTTCTATTGCCCAAGATGTTTTAGCAATGTAATAAAACTTATCAATATATTGTTTTTAAACAGAAACCCTTCAACAAGCATAATTATACAAATAAATTAATATATGCTGTCATATTACTACTGCTGATATGTAATGTGTCTATGATATTTGGCACTAGAAAACAGTAATAAAATTTGAAACAAAATTTTACCTTTTACCTTACAAATTAAAATCATTAAATTATATATTGTAATGTAGTGTGAAATTATTGATACACATTTATCCTGTAATTCAATTTATCACTACATGAGTTACAGTGACATTTGTTTGTTCAGTTGAAATTATTTGGAAGTCTTTGTTTCTTGCCATACATAGATTATAAAGATTTTTCTCTGCCTGCTACAGCCTTCACGATGACAGAGTCCTGGAGTCTTAACACATCTGCATTATTGCTTGGCAAAATAATTCACATGGGTATGTCCCCTAAGTTACTGTGGCTTGGTGTTTCACACCTTGTAAGTTGTATTGAAAGCTCATAGGTTATTTCATCTAGCATATTTCTGATTGCTGGATGCATACTGTTTCTTTACAATTCGACAATAGTTCATTGCATTACTGACAGATGGCATTTGTATCTCAGAACTGCTAATTCCCGATGCTTTACATGTCAATGTTTGTAACAGCTCCTTGTCGTGAACTACATGTTTGGTATAGTATTGGTTTGTGCAGTGTTTGATTTTTTTTTTTTTTTGTAATTTTATATTACAAAGTAAATGATAACTTCTTGACTGAAGATAAAATATTATGGTAATTTATTTTTAGATGTGGATCTGAATTGAATAATGTAGAAAATGAAAAAACATTTTGATCTGACAATACAGATAAGGCTACATAATTTGAGGTTACTTCATCTCACTGTTTATACCAGGGTTCCCAACTGGTGGTATGCATATCACTAGTGTGGTACATGGAGGGATCCAAGGTGGTACGCAGGAAGACCTAGGAAAAAAATATTTACTTTAAAAAAGTAAATTAAATTTTATGTTCAAAACAACAATATATTTTATCAGACATTGAAGTCTTTAGTACCTTTTGTGTCAAGTTACGTTTGTGAAAGTGCATTTGATGAACTCGTTTATGTTAAAAGCAAATATAGGAACAGAATGTCTATTAAGTGATTTAAGGTTAAAAATAACACCAATAGAACCTGACTTAACTCTTGGGTACAAAATAAGCGGTAGGAAGTTTCACTGTAATTATTTCTTTTAGTAGATTTGTAATGAAAGTAATCTACCATCTTTTGAAAAAACTATACTTTATTATAGCATAGAACCAACCTAAAATTAGTTTTAAGAATGTCCCCGTTTTGTATTATGTTTAATAATTATACATAACTGCCAATAATAAGATATGCTATTTGTGTTTTATCAACCTTTGTTTATTGAAAAACTCAATGACCTTTAAGCTCTGGTTGTACTTGAAATAAACGCAGAAAACCAAAGTCATATGGGGGTCCAGAAATGTTAGGAACCACTGGTTTATACTGAATATATGCATTAGTGACTGCAATTTCTTTTACTTAATTTTACAAATTACTTTATTTTGTTTACAATTTTAGTGTTTACTTTACAAAGAAATGTATAGGCAATTACCAAAACAAGTATTTGTTTGAAAATAAATTTGAAAAACAAGTATTTAAATTGAAAAATATAAATAAAACTAAGGATAAAATTACAAATAAAACATACTAAAACAAACAACTGTATCAAAAATCTTGTGAACAATACTAGTAGTAAGAATGTATACATTGCTTCAGGCCTATATCCTGTTGACATTAGAGATGAATTAATATATAACAATTGTGTTGATGATGATGTGGAAAAGGTTAGAAATAAGAATGATAATGATATTGTTGTGAGAGCGAAAATTAATGGATGTGTCGGAAATGTATTATTCGATACTGGTGCGCAAATTTCTCTAATCAGCGAAAAATTCATTAACAAACATAGACACCAATTTAAAAAAACACCGATCTTACCTGTCAACAATACAGTTGTCATGACAGCCACAGGTGATTCACAAACTATTAATAAGCAAGCACTTATCACAATAGATTCACAAGGGATGGAAATGGAAATACCCGTTCTTATAGCCAAAAATATAGTGTACGACATTATAGTAGGCACTGACACATTAAGGAAAATACACGCTACAATTGATTTCACTAATAAAACACTAGAATGCATAGTTAAAAATACAAAACAAAATTAATTTGGGTTATTTGCTCAGTAAGGGAAGTCAATATGACAATGGGGCCGACCGGTGTAGGCCCGTTGACATACAGAAGCCACCTGTTAATCGCTTAGATAAGATAACAGCTAACGGTCGAGCGCATGATAAAGAGATAACAGATGGTCAACGAAGACAATTAAATAATATTTTAAATAAATATGAATCGATTTTCAAAACAGCACACAAGTTGAACAAGAAATAAATAAAATTTAGAGAATAATATTATTGAATGAGCAGATAGTAATTTTTTAAACCCGATGATGGTCGTTAAGAAAACAATAAAGATTACACATCTGCTTAGATATGCGAAATCTTAATAATATAACACAAAAATGTTACGATTGTGCTCCCAATGCGGAAAATATGTTTGTAAAATATCAAGGAGTAAAATACATGTCGCGTCTTGACCTAAAAAGTGGGTTTTCGCAGATCTCTTTAGCCAAAGAATGTCGGAAATTCACAGCCTTTTTATATAAAAATAAATGTTACCAGTTTAAGGTAGTACCTTTTGGTTTGGTTACCAGCCTAGCTTCTATGGTTAAGTGTCTTGAATTGGCATTAGGGTCGGAGGTCGATGATTTTGTAAGCGTGTTTGTTGACGACATACTTATTATATCGAAGTTGTTCGAGGAACATATGCAGCACCTGGATATCGTTTTCCGCTAGTTAAGAGATGCGAACCTTGCTCTCAACTTAGAAAAATGTGAATTTGGAAAATCACAAAGTTCCTCGGGCATATTATTTCTGCGGATGGTGTTTATACTGACCCAGAGAAAATTCAGGCCATTACAGAATTTCCAAATCCAACAAAAGCAAAAGATATCAGGGTGTTCCCTGGATTGACTGGATATTTTCGCCGTTTCACACCGGACTATTCTAAAACCATAGAACCGCTGCTGGAATTGTTAAGCAAAAACACCAAATGGAGATGGGAAGAGCAACATGAGGCAGCGTTCAACGCTACAAAAGAATTATACAGCAAGAACTTGCACGTGTTCCACCCAGAAAAAGAAGGAACGTATGTGCTCAACTGTGATGCTTCAGACTACGCGATCGGTGGTGTGTTGTTTCAGCGGAATAATAAAGGAGAACATAAGGTAATTGCACATGTAAGTAGATCTTAAACGGGGCAGAAAGAAATTGTTTTACATCTGAAAAAGAGATTCATGCAACTGTGTGTTGTATCAGTAAATTTAGATATTACCTGGTGGGTCAATACTTTGAAATTCTCTCAGATAACCAGGCATTATCTTTTATGCTTAATTGTAAACTATCCAATGCGCGGATATCGCATTGGATCATGGCGATCCAAGAATACGATTTCACCATCAAGTATTGTAAGGCCAGCGAGAATAAAACTGCTGATACTCTAAGTAGATATCCCCCCATCATCGAAGAACAGTACTCCTCGACCAGGAGTGAAATTCAAATTCTAGCAGTCAAGTATACCATACCAGATGACGTAAGAAATAGATTAAAGTTGATAAATCTTGAACAACAGAAGGACGCAAAATTAAGAAAAATTAGTGAAGAAATACAAAGGCAAGACAACCTGAAATACAGAATCGACAGGGATGTACTGTATAAAATAATCGATGTTCAATGGAAGATTATGGTTCCTGATGATCTCGTAGAAGATTTAAATTGGGCTTGTCATGAAATTCTTGCTCATGCTGGACCTTATAAGTGTTATTTGGCGATGAGGGAAGACTTCGTATGGTTGAACATGGCAAGGAAAATTAAGTCTATTTTGCGAACATGTCACATATGCCAGACAGCTAAATACCCAAATCAACACACCTATGTGGAGATGGGTAACATCATTACCAAGAATAAGAATGATCTACTATGTATCGATTTTTTAGGCCCGCTACCACGTGCTGCGAGGGGTATGAAGAACCTGGTTGTTTGCACAGATGCATTTTCTAAGAACGTAAGTTTATATGCAATTGGACGACCTACCACGATGGCAGTATTAAATGTTGTATTAAATAAATACATTCCAAAATATGGTCCGGTGAAGAAAATTCTATCTGACCAGGGTAAGCAATTCACCAACAAGAAGTGGCAGTCCGAATTAGAGAAGCACAATATACAGGCAGTGTTGACAGCAATCCGGAGGCTGCAATGTAACCTCGCCAAAAGAGTTAACAGGGAGTTAGGGCGTCTGTTTCACACTTATTGTAATACCAACCAGAGTAGGTGGCCGGAGTATCTTGAGTTTTTCAAGGCGTCCATCAATGGGAATTACAATGACACGACAGGATTTACACCTAACGAACCACAAACCGGAGAAACGCCAAAGCGTGTCTGGGATGGGTGCATCAGGAGGATTCCAACGCAGAATTTGCTTATTCCAAATTTGGTTAAAAAGATAGAGGCCAGGAGACGCATTAAAAGGTGTGCCGAAGAATGGATGGACAAAATTTAATGCGGATCACAAACTGGTAACGTTCAAAACTGGAGAGAAGGTAGTCCTGCGAGCTTTAAATGTAGGCCACAGGGAAGACAATACTGCAGCCAAATTCTTTATTATACAACGGTCCATATATTGCATCACAACAAGTGGGTAAGAATACGTACATTGTCACAAACCCAAATACAAACTGGGTGATAGGGAAGTTCCAAAAACATCATTAAGAAAATATGTTAAAAATAATTAAACCTAGAATGCCAGGATATAGGTGGAATGACTGGTAGGAAATTGTATAAAAATATGTGTAAAGTAAGAATAAGTGTGATCATGTGGGAAAAATGTATGGATGAACTATAATATACCTAGATATAGCCGAATGATGTCAGAAGTATGGTACGCTTATCTGTGTGCAGGAAGGTTGTTGATATCGCCACATGTGTTGGTTTGTTTACTATAGGGCTGTCAAATTGACAGTTGAGGAATATGTTTGATAGAAGCTATTTATTTATTTTGATTTTTGAACTTATTATGTTATTATTTGGATGATTATGATTATTGGAAGGAAGTTGTCAATTTAATTTAAGAAGACAACAAACAAATTTTATATTCCATATAAAAAATTTTTTTTTTACACGTGGAGGGGTTAATCCTGCAATGGAACACAGGATGATAAGCTATGTTGTTTGTATAAGAGCACATGGATGATGAGCATTTTCATGTTTAAAATGATTTTATGTAATACTTTTTTTTTTGCCGTAAGTTTTATATTTAGAAATGGATAAGCATGTAGGGTATACCAAATTATTCATAAAAAGGTGTTCTTTATTGTCATGTATTTTTTGAGTGAATTTGTGTGGGTGTGATAACGTGTGATCGCTATATCTTCCGCGGTAATTAACCGATCGACGTGAAACTTTGACAATGAATTGTTTATGTAAATAGCTTTAATTTATGTGTACTCTGTGGTTCATAACTATTTTAGAAATATGGTTTTTTAAGTAGGAAAAACTCAATTTGAAACACTTATCATTAATAGGGCCATAAAAATTTGTAGATAATTCAGTGCAAGTTAGTGCATATTTATACAAACTCTTTCTGGAAAAGTTGATATCTGTTGATTCCATCAATCATGTGACTTGGGTTTAGCCAATCGGAATACACTAAATTCAGTAACATTCATTCTCTGTAAAGTAAAGATCGACACTGTCTATAGAAGTTGCAAGGTGGAGTTGTGCTCGTGCGTGAGAGTTATTATCGAGCGAACATAGAAAAGTATAACTTAACATAATCTTTGGTATTCGGTACGAAGTTCCACATACAGAGCCGAGTGGGTCAATTATTTAGATACATGAGATTACAATACTGACAATTTATAATACAATATACCTCTTTAAAAACTATATTTGTGTGTATAATAAATAATTTTTTATCTTCTCCATAATAGACTTGTTTGTGATTTTTACACACTCACTGTATCCTTAGTAGTATAATAAAATTTTGATCTGTTGCAATATATTGCGACAGTACAAGCAAAGGCTGTAATGCGCATACATAATATATTGTAAATATTTTAGTTAATTTCAATAATATATAATAGACGAGCAGGTGTGAGATTGGAAGCTGGTTTTCAAGCAGGAACCAACAGGCAAACATCACATGATTACCACTGCATGTGTGTATACAAGTAAATAATGTGTGTGCGTGAAGCCTGTCTGATCCTGAAAGTTTTATCTCACCCCTCAAGTAAATGACAAATTAAGAAAATAATTAATTTTAAGAAAACCATAAATGGTAGTGAGAAGGTAAAAACTTCTAAAAATATGTAAAAATCGGACATGAGTGCAGTGCGAATTGTACGTAATTCGGACAATCAATGCGAGTACAGTGCGATTTTTAATGCATCATAATTATACTAGTAGTGTGAGCATCATGATAATTGCACATCTCATAAGTCATTAAATGAGACACTATTTGAGCAATGTGAAATCCGCGCGTTAAACAGTGCGATTGGCAAAAAAGTGCAATTATGTGAAATGAGACGAAAGCGGGGGCTGTCACACCATGTTTCAAATGTCGACAGGCTGATTCCTGAATCGACAGGTGCAGTTTTCTGTGTGGATATATATAGAAGCCCAGGAGAGCTAATCGCTCTCTTTTAACAAACCATAGTCGCGGCGGTACGCTATGCCGGTCCGGGACGCGAATTTTTGACATGGAATCCATAGGTATGTAATGTCTTACTCACACGTTTCGCGAAAATCGACCGTTATGTTTCAAATATGCTTTCAGCATACCACTATCTCACGAACCGCTCAGCCAATCCCAGCAAACCAGGTGTCAGGTGATCGAGTCACTCGGCCCCCTTCCAACAATAGTACTGAGAATTTTGACAACTGACTTCTGACTTCAGTCGCCTCTAGGCTTGTCTGCGTGAGGGTGTTTTTGCGCCGAAAATTTCTAAATTGCTCCACTAAAACTTAAATATCTCGGGAACTACAAGTCCGATCGCGAAAATACAAAGTGCGTTGTGATCCTCAGAACTAAATCTCTCCAATAACACCAATTCCGAGTACCAGAAGCACTCACAGAAAATAATAACATTTGAACTCAAAAATTTGAAATGCCTCGACCTAAAAATCGTGATAAAACTCGAACCAAAAATTTTAAACCGAAAACTGGCAAATCCTATGCAGAGCGTCAACAGGCCTATCGTTTGAGACTAAAATCAAAGAAATTGGCCAAGAACTTAGAAAATGGCAACCATTTGAAGATTGACAAAACCCCGTCAGCGCCCAAGCGGCCTGCATCTCCGATACCTGGGTCATCCGGCGTGCCCCCAAAGTGACTCAGATCGAGCGTACGGTTAGCTAGCAAGAAAACAGACGAGAACATTAATAACTTGTGCTTCGACAACATTGGACCCTCGATGCTCTGCGCAGAACAGCCCAGTCCAAGTCGCCGCTTCAAAGGAGTCGACGAGGAATTCTCTAATCACTTTATTAACAATCCGTTCGGCTCGGTGTGTGGGATCTGCGATCGCTTGTGGTTCAAGAGTGATCTAAGACCGTGCGTACCATCATACATAAGTCTCTTGGCCACAGTGTTCGGAGCGGACGAGTACTTAAGTGCGAGTAATATGGAAGGTGTGTGCTCTACGTGTGTTGCAAGTCTCAAACAAGGCAACGTACCGCCGCTGTGCAAATCATACGGCTTCCAATATCCACCGATCCTGCCAATCTTGCCGCCTCTGAATCCCGTTGAAGAGAGACTACCATCGTACTTCAGCTACCATCACTCCGTATTCCATCAACTAGCGTTAGGTGACTCTGAAAATTCTGAATAAATAAAATACATTGAAACTTATGTAGCTGTTTATTTAACCAACCCTTCATTCCTTCCCAAAGCACAAGTCTGCCCATGATTCCATGTCTACCAGTAGTCCCACGACTACCAGGTTTAAATTTTTTTTTTAAACTATTTTGGACAAAGTTAGATTTAAAATCTAATATCAGTACTATGTTGTAACTGAACTTATAAAGTATCACGGTAATGTTTTTTTTTATTTAAAGTAATAAAAAAATACTGTAACGAAGGAATAGTCTGACGTCAACAAGCAGTCGACATGTAAGAACATCAACGCCTGACAGAGCACGACTAGCAGAGGAAGGAGATGCAGAGGACTGGAGACGTTTCTATAATAACGGCTACAGATCCAGAGTAACATGTCATCATAGTCTACAGCAGTCAATGTACCGTGGAGGACGAGAGACGAGAGGACGAGCAGTGAGGACAAGAGGACATCCAGGAGGAGAACACCGAAGGAATCACTGGAGGACATGGGACAACTCTACAGAAATTAAGGTGACGAAAAACTAATACATAATTTTTAAAGAGAAAGACATTGAGACTCTAAAAGTCAAAACAATTTTTGTAAATATAATAAGTATGTAGATATAAATGAAATTCAATGTAATTAATATGTAATCAAAAAAAAGTTATTTAATTATTTTTCGTAATGAACATAACGTAGAGTCATTGAAATTAGTAATTGAATTATTTAACTTTTGTTGATAAAAGCACATAACAGAGTCATTTATAGTAATAAATTAAATGTGCTAAAATGATTTTTTTAAAGCCATACAAGGTATTAAGAAAGATAGAATAAGAATGCAGTAATAACTTTTAAATAAGCACACATTTAGACTGAGCAAGCAAGAAACATTAACATATTGACGAGAAGTCTATATACAACAAATAATATAATATTTAGAATTTAAGATATGTTTGTAATGTTGACACGAATAGTAAAGACACTTTGAAACCATCGATAATGAAGATCACATGGCGTATTAATTATGATTTTCATAATATTATAATATTTTTGTTTATTTGTTTCAAATAATAAATGAAGCATATTACAATTCATAAAAAAAAGAGTTACTCTTATTATAATTACACCTACACCCCAAATATTCATACATGTTGTTAGTAATGGTATAGAGTGTATGAGTTAAATATGTACAAATTAAATTGCACAGAAGGGTTAATGTGTTACATTTTGGCGTCCCAAAGAGCGTGGGGCCCATTCAAATAAAAATTGCATTGTTACATTTTGCCGCTTCCAAAGTGGGGCTATTCAAACGCAAAATAGATTTTTATTTGAATTATCAAAAAAGTGTTGCATATTTTGGCGCTCCAAGATTGTGAGGCTCCACGAATTTAAATTATATAACAAAATATGTTGCATATTTTGTCGCCCATGAACGTGTGGCATGATCCCCACCATTTGACTATTAAATTTTTTTTAGCTAAATGGTTGCTCTAAAACAAATAAAGGTGTGTTAAATGAAAAATATATTATCTATAATAATAATTATTTATATTAAACAGTAACTTGTAACGGTACAGAATTGTGGGCTACAACAGTTTAATTTAAATCAGTTTTAATTTTCCATTGTCAGCATACACCTGTGAGGTGCCCCAGTTTAACCAGCAACACACTGTTAGCCTAAAAAACCGTCTAGACATATTACGTAACCGCCCCAGCAGCAGTCCTTGTGAATCACAGTATGCAGATTGTCACCACAGAAGTAACAACAGACAGTAAAGTGTAGCATACAGCTTGCTAAATAAAATGGTGGCCTCGGGTGCAAGATAGGCTGTAATTTATATCCGGCCTATCTCTTAAAGTATCTCATAAAAGTGTATAAACAGTGTAGCGCGTGGCCAGCATACAATATATTAGTGCGAATAAAAATTACGTAGGCCGACTTTATTGTATTGTATAATGTGGAACCAATAAAACAGTAAGAACCTTTAAACACAAACAGTAAACGAAATAGGCGAGTGCCGGAGTGCGTGAGATCGAAGCAAGTATTCAACACCAGTTCGTGCAACCAACCCTATGAGCACACAGCGTATGGGTAACTAGAACACTTAATATGCATATTAAAACCAATTCCAAATAACCGGGGATTGTTCGCTAAGGGGTGGAGTTTATTTAAAGATCAATGTAACAGAATGAGTGTGTGTGTGTGGTAATATAGAGGTTACACACTGGTTCATTTTCAATGTTTTATTTATTTAGTAATATCACTCATAATAGTAGTCAAAACAAAACTCAATAGAGATAAGAAATAATTTCAAACAGTTGTACTATCGTTTATAAAATGTAAAAGAAAGGTGTGAATTTTTGATAAATGAAAATAAGTATGTGATTTAGACAGTATCAAATGTGTTAACGTAATTATTGCACATATCAAATCCAAGTAATCCTTTCTGCAACTGTTTTCGTTTGTACGATCCTGGGAAGAACCCTAAGGTAAGAGTCTTAATATAAATTTGAATTATAATATATTGTTTCATTGGTCCCGAACTAGGGACTCTAGTAGTTTTATTATTTGCACTAACTTGTATTGTTTCAAACTGTATGTTATGTTAATTGTTGTGTACTAAAACACAACTGGCGCTCAACAAAATAATATTGTAAAGGTGTAATTATAATATCAGTAGATATTAATACAGAAATAATAATAACGAAACAATAAAAATAAAGTAATAAATCGGTTCCACAAAAATAATATTCTTAAATATTATAAATAAATATTTTAATAATTATTCAACATGGCAGAACCAAGAGGGTTGAATCTAGAAGCATTTAAAAATTCGATACTGGCCATGATGGACGAATTAGTCATAAAACAAGCCGAAAAATTTAAAGAAGAGTTGAAAGAGGAGAATGTCAAACAAATAAAAAAAATAGATGAAATAAATACAAAACAAACAGAAAGTTTGGAAAATAAATTAGAGCAACAGTCCAAAAATTTGAAACAGGACACCATAAAAATTATGGAAAGGTAGAAGAGTTAAAAATTGATAATCTTGAAATAAAACAAAGTATAATTGACAGTACTGCACTGTTAAACAAAAAAATTGTTGATACAAATTTACGTATTGACACGATCACAGAAAATGTCTGTGGAATAATTGATAAACAAACGGAGCTAATATGTGAAAAGATAATGTGTGAACAATTCATAATATTTGAAAATACGTTCGTAATTACTAACGATAATTATAAAAAGGTAATTAACATTAAGGAAGAGAAGCAAATAAAGGTTAATAAAACGTACCTTATTAATAGCGATATCCCAATTGTGAGTCACACACACACACTAGTAGGTCACATAAGATGACACATGTGAAACACTTAAGGCACCACATTTACGGAGATAAATATCACTGTAGGCCTAACGAGAAACGTAGTAAATTATATATACAAAACACTACGCAACGTATGATAAGTGTGATGTTAGATATACGCACGATAATTATAGTAACAATAATTATAACTAAGTATGAAAACTATAGAGGTTATCATAAAAGATGAACAAAAAACCGTCGACAGCTGTTTATATAGGCTTCAAACAGACTGACCTTACACAATGCATTAGTGACGAGAGAATTGTGGAACATGCTGAGAGAATTGAGAAAGAGTGAAGCATTTGTAACGAGAGAAAGAGAGGAGATTTTGTGTGGCCAACAGGCAAAACGAAAATGTTACCCTATGAACAGGTGACGTCTACGATAAATACGGATGTCGCAGCGATACAATGGAATACGGACGTTGTTTACACAAGGGTAAGAACAATGGTAAGCATGTCAGCGGCTATACGGCAAAGGAAACAATGTCCGGTAGCTTGTCAAACAACATACGTCCGGAAGACGATGGACAATACAATTGTTATAAGAGGGGCGTCAGATCTAATGACACTGAACTCAGAACTCAATACCCGAAAATAAATAATTATTTTTAAAAGAAAATATAACTATTAACTATTAATAATAAGAAATAATATGTGTAAAAGATAAGAGAGTATAATTAAGAAATGTTATTTATTAAGGTTATGATTGCAAATAAAAAAAAAAGAAATATTAGTGGAAAGAAATAAGGAATTAAATAATAAAGAATGTTATACTAAATAAAAGTATATTCAAAGAAGGATAGAAAATGCATTATAAATGGTAAGGAATTAGATGTTGTTATTAATATGAAGAAATGGTAAGGAATGTTATTATTGATGTGTTATAAATATGAAGAAATGATTAAGATGAGCAATAATTGCTATAATTGTCAGAACGGCTGATCAAGCGAAAACTTCAAACCTAATGGAGATACAAGGACACAGAAGAAAGCGAGAGTGAAAAGTCAAAGGGCAGAGACTACTTAGGAGTAAGGACTTCGAGAAAAATATCGTTTTCCAAGACAGTTCCTCTGTAACCGATCATGTGACGCACTACAAAGCTAAAAGAGTATTCTGTTACGGAAGTGTATTTCAGGAAATTAGTAGCGATCAGAAAGGTAATGTTAAAGAAACGTAATAGAAGGTAATGAAGGTTAATGTAGTATATAAGTAATTTAAGAAAGGTTAAGAAAGATAAAGAATATTCAGGTAAGAAATAGGTTAATGAACGAAGGTAGGAATGTATAATTAAGATAATGTAAAATTTCAGAATGAAGAATGGCGTAACATGTTAAGATGCAAAATGTTTATCAATGCAGGAATGCAAGTTCACTCAGAAAGTTTTACACATAAAATAACTAGGTCAGTGGAACCGGATGAAGAGAACAATGAAAGGAGCAGCTACGCTTATGCATTGTTATTAACTCGTAGCGAGGGGAGATAGAAAATAGACTTGTACCCTCCAACTAAGGGAACTTGAACAATTAATATTCATTATCATGGGTAGTAATGTATAAATACAAACAAACAAAATATTTATATATATAAGTAATATGAAGTATAAGATGTCTAATGATAGAAAAAAATATTTTAATAAATAAATTTATTAAAAAAATTTTTTTTTCCAAGTAGAGGAATAATGCGACAATACAAGCAAAGGCTGTAATGCGCATATGTAATATATTGTAAATATTTTAGTTAATTTCAATAATATATAATAAACAAGCAGGTGTGAGATTGGAAGCTGGTTTTCAAGCAGGAACCAACAGGCAAACATCACGCGATTACCACTGCATGTGTGTATACAAGTAAATAATGTGCGTGCGTGAAGCCTGTCTGATCCTGAAAGTTGCAATCTCGCCCCTCAAGTAAATGACAAATTAAAAATAATTAATTTTAAGAAAACCATAAATGTTAGCGAGAAGGTAAAAACTTCTAAAAATATGTAAAAATTGGACACGAGTGCAGTGCGAATTGTACGTAATTCGGACAATCAATGTGAATACAGTCCGATTTTTAATGCATCATAATTATACTAGTAGTGTGAGCATCATGATAATTGCACATCTCATAAGTCATTAAATGAGACACTATTTGAGCAATGTGAAATCCGCGTTAAACAGTGCGATTGGCAAAAAAGTGCAATTATGTGAAATGAGACGAAAGCGGGGGCTGTCACACCATGTTTCAAATGTCGACAGGCTGATTCCTGAATCGACAGGTGCCGTTTTCTGTGTGGATATAAATAGAAGCCCAGGAGAGCTAATCGCTCTCTCTTAACAAACCATAGTCGCGGCGGTACGCTATGCCAGTCCGGGACGCGAATTTTTTTTAAAAATTTTTGGACGAAGTTAGATTTAAAATCTAACATCAGTACGATGTTGTAGCTGAACTTATAAAGTATCACGGTAATGTTTTTTTTTTATTTGAAGTAAAAAACAATAATAAAAGAATACCGTAACGAAGAAATCGTCGGACGTCAACAAGCAGTCAACATCTAAGAACATCAACGCCTGACAGAGCACGACTAGCAGAGGACTGGAGACGTTTCTATAATAACGGCTACAGATCCAGAGTAACATGTCATCATAGTCTACAGCAGTCAATGTACCGTGGAGGACGAGAGACGAGAGGACGAGCAGTGAGGACAAGAGGACATCCAGGAGGAGAACACCGAAGGAATCACTGGAGGACATGGGACAAGTCTACAGAAATTAAGGTGACGAAAAACCAATACATAATTTTCAAAGAGAAAGACATTGAGAGACTCTAAAAGTCAAAACAATTTTTGTAAATATAATAAGTATGTAGATATAAATAAAATTCAATGTAATTAATATGTAATCAAAAAAAAGTTATTTAATTATTTTTCGTAATGAACATAATGTAGAGTAATTAAATAAATAATTACCTTATTTTATCCACTAAGTGATCTTATTTTTCTTTTTAATTACTACATGTTTCAGGGCTTATATCCCCATCTTCAGGTAAAAGCAAATCTACCCTATTATTAGGGTTTCGTTAAAAATTCACAACGACACAAACACATAACACACTTAAATAAATTAACATTGAACATTAAATCTGTATCGGAACACGCTACAAACGAACCAGTGCACTGGCCGAAGTCCGACTTTCAACTGATCCGTACACGCTATTCACGGTTTGTTTTCATAGCTGTGTCATATAGTTTATTTGATTTGAATGATAACTGTTCATTAAGTACCTGATTTTTATTTCTTCTTAAGGCCTTGTATATTTCAAATTCCTCTAAAGCATCAAGTAGTTGACCCTTTTTACCTATATGTAAAGGTTCCAAATTCTCTTTAAATCCAGTGTATGTATGATTTTCGTTTATTAGATGTTGTGCGTAATGCGATACATTATTATTGGGGAACTTCTTAGGTAAATGTTCTTTAAATCTCTCGGAAAATTTTCTCCCCGTCTGGCCTATATAGATTTTATCGCATTCATTACACCGGATTCTATAAACGCCAGAACAATCCTCTAGTAATGCTTTGGTATTAGGCTTAAGTATATTTGTTAATTTGTTCGTGGTCCTGAATGAGACAATAATCCCTAGCTTTTTTAATTCATTATGTAGTGTATTAGGTAGTATGTTTGTATATCTAGCAGAAACATATTGGGTTTTATCTTTAACTTTGTCCAATCGTTTTAATTTATTAGCGTGTTTATATATTATTTTATCAATGATTTTACTATTGTAACCATTCACTATCGCTATATGTTTTATTATATTAATTTCATCGTTATAGTCTTCTATGTCCATCGGTATATTTGTCAATCTATGTGCCAGTGCGTTAAAAGTTGCCATTTTATGTGTATAAGGATGATTGGAACTAGCATGTATGGCTATATCAGTTGTTGTTGGCTTTCTATATATTTTAAAGCTAAGGAGGTTATTACGTTTATATGTGGTTACGTCCAGGAAATTCAACATATTGTTATGTTCTACTTCCATAGTGAATTTAATATTACTGTTTATGCCGTTCAAAAAAGTAAGCAATCCGTCTATCTGTCTAAGAGTACCACCAAAAATTAAAAATGTGTCGTCTACGTACCGTGTGTATGAGATGATTTTATTGTATAACTTGTTTTGGTCAGATAGTATATACTTGTTCTCATAATGATTCACATAAATCTCCGCTAAAATTCCACTCACCGGTGAACCCATGGCCAGCCCATTTTCCTGGATAAAAAACTTATTGTCGTGTGTAAAGTAATTCTGTTGCACAACAATTTTCAATAAAAATATAAGTTCATCAATTTGTATCTGTTTTAAGACATTTGTCTTGATTAAAAGTCTCTCGAGAATATTTATCGTCTCTAGCACGGGTATATTCGTATACAAATTCACTATGTCCATAGATATCAGTTTATGGTTAGGCAGTACTTTAATGTTTTTAACTTTGTTTACAAATCCTATTGTATTTTTTACGCTATGTATGTTGTCCATTACTAAGCTGTTTTTTATGATTATTTGTAGCTTTTTGGCTACATTATAGCTTGGGGCAGTTGTATGATTTATTAAAGGACGTATTGGTATATTAGGTTTGTGTAACTTTGGTAGTCCTCTGAAAGTAGGCGCTTTCGGATTTATATTTTTGATACGTCGTCTAGTTTGAGCATCGAATAAATTAACACATTTATTCACCGCTGAGTTTATGGCTTTTGTATATTTAATGGTGGGGTCATTATTTAGGGTCTTAATATTATTTTCATTTATAAAATCATAGCATTTTTGTGTGTATTCAGTTTTATTGATGATAACTACTGTACTACCTTTATCAGCCTTAGTTATCATTGCGTCAAAATTTTCTAATTTGCGTTTGATGTTCTTCGCGATTTTAATTTCATTACTAGGTCTCATGTTATGCGTCCTACCCGACTGTAATATACGATTTAATTTATAGTTGATAGCTACCCGTGTATCATTCTGAATTTCCTGGTTTTTATTTGTTTAATGACAGCTTCTGCATTTACAACTTCTCTTATTAACATGTCTTTTCCATAATCAGATAAATTATGTTGTAAACCCTTAGATAATAAACTACATTCTTCATTAGATAGTTCAATGTTCGTGAGGTTATCTACACGCTTATAAAATTTGTGTTTACAAAGCAGATAACATAACTATGTATAATGTAGAGTCATTGAAATTAGTAATTGAATTATTTAACTTTTCTTGATAAAAGCACATAACCTAGAGTCATTTAGAGTAATAAATTAAATGTGCTAAAATGATTTTTTTAAAGCCATACGAAGGTATTAAGAAAGATAGAATAAGAATGCAGTAATAACTTTTAAATAAGCACACATTTAGACTGAGCAAGCAAGAAATATTAACATATTGACGAGAAGTCTATATACAATAAATAATATAATATTTAGAATTTAAGATATGTTTGTAGTATTGACACGAATAGTAAAGACACTTTGAAACCATCGATAATGAAGATCACATGGCGTATTAATCATGATTTTCATAATATAATAATATTTTTGTTTATTTGTTTCAAATAATAAATGAAGCATATTACAATTCGTAAAAAAAAAGAGTTACTCTTATTATAATTACACCTACACCCCAATTATTCATACACGTTGTTAGTAATGGTATAGTGTATGAGTTAAATATGTGAAACTATATAAGTTATATCAAACTAATTAAAACTCTTCGAGTCCCTGTTCTCGGGCGTCAATGAAACTATATAAGTCTATTCAATATTAAACTCTTACCTTAGGGTTCTTTCCAAGGTTCTACAGACGAAAACTGCTGCAGATAAGGTTATTTGGGTTTAAGTGCGAAATGATTATGCTAACGCATTTTATACTGTCTAAATCACATGCTTATTTTTATTTACTATCAAAACCTCACACCCTTCTTTTACGTTCTACAAAAGGTTGTACAACTATTTTATATCAAACCATGAAATTAATTCTTATCTCTATAAAGTTTTTAACTACAATTATGAGTGATTTTACTAATTGGATATGAATATATTGAATACTGTAACGAACCAGTACATACCTCTACACACACACACACACTTTCTTTTACATTAGTGTTTAAATAAACCCTATTCCCTTAGAGATCTCTATTGTATAAAGTTACATTTTAAATTTTCCTTTTATAGTGGGCAATCACCATTTAGTTTGAATTGGTTTTAATATGAATATTCGGTGTTTTTAGTTACCCATCCGCTGCGTGTTCATATGGTTGGTGGCACGAACTCGTGTTGAATACTTTCTTCGTTCTAACGCACACCGACACTCGTTTATTAAGTTGAGTTGTGGTTTCTTTTTATCACATTTTTTATTTACTTTGATTTAATATCTGTGCACATTATAATATATAGTCGGCCGATGTAACTCTACTCGGACTTAGATGTTTAAATTTTTCTGGCCGCGCTATATTGTTTATACGTTTTATTGGTTGTATTGGATAGGCCTACTTTAATTTCAGCCTATCTTACACTCCCGAGGCCACAGTTTAACTTGTTACTGTACTGTATTCTGCTTCCTGCTGCTGTCTGATGTTACTTCCGTGATGATAATCTGCATACTGTTATTCACAAAGACTGCTGCTGGGGTTATTACGTAATATGTCTAGTCTGGCTGTCTAGACATATTGTTTATGCTAACAGTGTGTGTTGCTGGTTACACTGGGGCACCTCACAGGTGGATACTGACAATTAAAAATTAAAACTTGATTGAAATTAAAACTATTGTAGCCCACAATTCTGTACCGTTACATATGTACTAATTAAATTGCACAGAAGGGTTAATGTGTTACATTTTGGCATCCCAAAGAACGTGGGGCCCATTCAAATACAAATTGCATTGTTACATTTTGTCGCTTCCAAAATGGGGCTATTCAAACACAAAATAGATTTTTATTTGAATTATCAAAAAAGTGTTGCATATTTTGGCGCTCCAAGATCGTGGGGCTCCACGAAATCAAATTATTTATGTTATAAAATTAGTTGTAATATATATTTCAACGGTTCAAATTTAATTATAACTAATAAGGATATTGTGATTGTGTAAAAATTACAAACATGTCTATTATGGAGGAGATGAAAAATTATGTATTGTACAACAATATAGTGTTTTAGATGTATATTGTATTAGAACTTGTCATGCATTTATGTTTGGAATAATAAGTTTATATTGTTCGATAATATATCGATTTTACTTGGTTGATGATACGTCCTCCGTATGTGCGATCCTCTTCTTCCTATCGTCGCTCCCGTCCTGGTGCCCTCTTCTTCAGCATCACACTCCTTCCTGGTGTCCTCTTTGTCTGGTTGTCCTCTTCTACAGCGGGTTTGCTCCAGCGGCGATATTTCGATCAGTCTCGATGATTATGTCTAACTGTTAACATCAATTATACTCTTCACAAATGCTTAAACTCACAATGATTATTGTTTTTACTCGAACAGTTTATTATTAATTGATAACGTTAAATTTTATCAATCTCAGGATGAATATGGGTATTATTTAAGTACGGTGCATTAGTCGTACACCTTCCAAGAAATCTTGAAGTGTCTTTACTTCCCTATATGGATATCTTAAACTAACACGAAAAAGCACTATAATATACTATAAATTTTACTTAAATAATTACCCACTCGGTTCTTTATGCTAAACTTCGTAAAGAGTACCAAGGTTTATTTTAAGTTAGATTTTTCTATGTTCGCTCGAGGAAAACTTGAACGCCCAGCACAATTTCACCTTGCAGATGCTACAGAGAACTGTGTCAATCCTAACTCTACAGCATATGAATGTTACTGAATTTAATGTCTTCCTATTGGTTAATTCGAGATTACATGTTTGATGAGTGCAAAAGATACAAAACTTTCCTGAAACAGTTTGTATATTACCCTAAATATAAATTGTAGGGTAATATCTACAATTTTTATTATCCTATTAATGATAAGCGTTTCAATTTGAGTTTTTCCCTACTTAAAAAACCCTATTTCTAAAATAGTTCTGTACCTCAGAGTATAGACAAATTGAAGCTATTTACACAAATAATCCATTGTCAAAGTTTCATATCGATTGGTTAATTACCGCGGAAGATATAGCGATCACAAGTTATCACACGCGCACAGATTCACTCAAAAAATACATGACAATAAAGAATACTTTTTAATGAAGAATTTGGTATACCCTACATGCTTATCCATTTCTAAATACAAAACTTATGGCTAAAAGACAAAATATTATATACAACCAATTTAAACATGAAAATGCTTGTCATCCATGTGCTTAGATACAAACAACATAGCTTATCATCCTGTGTTCCGTTGCTATATATATACATATTTCACATCACATAACATCACAAATATGTACACCAACATTCCAATTGATGAAACAATAGACATAATAATAAACAAACTTAAAGAACAAAATGAAGACACACAATATAACTGAAATAAAAAATATCCTCCAACTAGTACTAAAACAAAATTACTTTGAATTCAATAGCAAAATGTATCAACAACAAGAAGGATTGGCAATGGGATCTCCATTATCTAGCATAAAAGCAGAAATATTCTTACAACATATAGACACCAAAATACAAAATATTTTAAAATCCTTTGATCCAAATGGCATTTGGATAAGATATGTAGATATGATGGGCTATAGTAACAAAAATACAAATGCAGATAACATATTAAAACAAGTCAATAACATACATCCAAAAATACAAGTCACAGGAGAAAAAGAAAATCACAACAAAATCAACTATTTAGACATAACCATCACAAGATACAATAACCACCTACAATATGCAATATACAGAAAACCAACTTCCACTAACATCATTATACCTAACCTTTCTGACCACCCACCACAACATAAAATGGCAGCATTCTATTCACTATTTATCAGAATATACAAAATACCCCTAAGCAAACAAGAAACAGACAAAGAAAGAAATATAATATACCAAATTGCTTGTGAAAATGGATATAATAAAATACTGTAAACAAAATAGAAAATAAAAACTGAACAATTAAGAATTAATCAAAATGATCAAAACAAAAATAATAATAACAATAAAAAATGGGCCAAATTCACTTACATAAATAATAAAATGACAAAGCTAACAAAACTGTTTAAGGACACAGACGTTAAAATAGCATACGAAACTAACAAAAATAATCTAAAAAACTAAATAACCCACACAACAAAGATAATACAACACCCAATGGTATATACAAAATTGAATGCCAAGATTGCAATAAATGTTACATAGGACAAACAAAAAAACAACTAAAAAAAACGTTATTTTGAACACCTAAATGCATACAAAAAACCAGAAATATACAAATCTAATTTGACCACACATGCAATAAACACTGGACATGAATTCCCAAACATAACCAACATGACACTAATAAAACACATACCACACAAAGGCACCATAATGAACATTTGGTAAAATTTACAAATATACAAACATAAAACACAAAACAATCTAATACCTGAACAAATACAAATCAATACAAAACATGACACAATTTTCAAAGCACTCAACATCGAAAATACACAAAATACTTATACATACACCACAATCACACACAATAATATCAGTTTAAAGTACCAGAAGCCAGCAGGAAGTCACAATAACAACCAGCCAACACACATGTACTTCACCAGACACAAAATCCGGAAGGATGAGGATGGGTACACAATGGTACCCGAAACATGTTCCTAATAAGGAAAGAAATATCTTGAGGTAAATTCATTATATAAAAATTAAATATAATATATACATCAAGAAACGGACTGTAGCAAAAAGTGTTTGAATATGTATATATATACTGTATATGTTTTACTAACATTTGTGCGTCCGTCTAAACAAATTTTATCATAATTCTGGCGTCTGTTACATTTTAACGTCCGTATATTGGACGCCAAAATGTTATTCCTTTATAGAAAATGTGTAGTGCGGAATAAAAGTTTATAAGTTCCACAAACATCCTTTATGGGTACATCGCTAATGAAACATCTTAATTTTTGTAACTTTCAACTCATTATTTTGGCACCATGAATTTAAAAAATTTTACCTGCGGGTGCCAAATTGACAGACTTTTTAAAATTGATATTCAATTATGTAGTTCATGGTTTGTCCACCACGTAGTAGTACGATCGTCTGTATATATTCTACGCGCCTTTTTTCATTTCATTTGCAATCATTGTGGAATCCGTGGATATGGCAACACTGTTATAGTGTAAACGCACTGGGTCAAATGACAAACGCAGTCCAATCCTGATGCAGACTGTGCTAAGTGGGTCAAAGGTTATGTCCTTTTTTATTTATTTGCTTCGTTTCTCTCATATTCTCATGTTCATTTTATCAGTTAATTTTCCCACTTACCTCATTATACTTTCTCTTACCTTCCCCAATTTCGATTTTATTCTCTTTATAAACCATTTGATTATGTGCTTTACTATAGTACGTCTTGAATCAAAAGAGAAAAAGTGGTAGAAGGAGAGGAGAGTGATCGGGGGAAAAAATGTTAAAAATTTGCTTCTTCACAACAGTTTAATTTTTGTGTGAAGAAAGAGAATGTGTGTGTGTGAGAGAGAGAGAGAGAATAACATTTATATTAAAAAGTTATATATTTCTGTCAAAGGGTTAGATAGAGGTAAAACAAAAGGACACATGGAGTGGGAAAGAGTGAGAGTGAGCGAGCGACAGGGAAGGGAAGAGAGAAAGAGTGAGTGAGAGGGGCTAGTGACAGAGTAGAAATTTGATTGTCATTTGCAATTTAATTTCTATTAGAGTTTGATGGAGGGGGGGAGAGAGACAAGAAGGCAGAGAGAGATAAAGTAAAAAGAACGCGTAGTACGTGCATTAGCGTTACTACCGAGACACCTGAGGAGGGGGAGAGGCTAGTGAATGAATATGTGACTGTTGGGCTACGTTTACACTGCGAGAAAATTTTGACAGGAAATACGCAAGCAGTGTCCAGTAGGTATTTGCACTAAGATGCAGTGTTTACCGCAAGAGATAGTCCAAGATTCACTATGTGCTTGCATATAATTTATTTCGAAAGATCTATGAAACTCTGTTTACACTAGACCGTAAGTTTGGACAAGTAGTCCTGTCGCAATTTTTCCCACCGAGCACTCTTCAGAGAAGTGTCAGCCACATGGCATGATGTTTATTAAAACAGTTAATTAAAAATAAATAACTATTGTGTATATATTTTTTTTCCAGTTAAATGATTGTCGAATTAGATAAACTAAAGTATTGATTTAGTAAGTGTGGTGTTAAGTGAAAAAATATATGATTTTCTTTTTGAGAGACGGTTGAATTTTCATATTGTTTTTTATGAATCATCATGTCAAACATCTCAAGCATGTATAGCTGCTTGGTGACTGAACAAACTAAACAAATGAAATTTCTTGGCCTCATAATAGACAGTGAAGTTCCTCATGGGAAAGTTTTATTTGTAACCTGAAGAAATAATTGTATACATTCTTACAAAAATTCTATCTGTTACGAGATTTTTTCCCGAAAATAACTATTTCTCGATAACATCCAGATAAGTCCTGTGATCAATTCACGGCCGGGTAATTGGTTAGTTCGAATTGCTTACTACAATTGTCATGTGTAAACGTTTTCGTACTGATGACTAACAAAATTGTTTCGTGAAGGTATGCAGCAATTGTTATCAGATGTGGTACTATCAAGGAGAACTATGTAATAACAGACATCAGCTGCCTTGTGTATAATATGCACACAAGGCAGTTGAAAACATAATACGCAGTCCTGTTCGAATAAGCAAACTCTTATTCATTCATTCAGTGTGCGGTCTTATGTAAGTAGTCACAGCTGTTATGTGATTATAAACACCAGACAGGTTGATGAACGAAAGAAGGTAACGCTTTATATCCACATAAAAACGAGTGATATTTTAAAATAATGTGCATTTTAGATAAATTATTTACATTTTCTGATAAACCTAATTTTGACCAATAAATTATACGTAACAGTCTAACAAGTATTTACGTTACTACTCCTACTTTATTACATATTTACACAAATACTCCAGAAATATTTCAGTTTCACGTAAGTTTTATTCGAACAAAAGTATGCCTAATGATCTCTTAATTTAGTGTTTATTTGTTTAAAATGCTTTAAGCTTAGCAAATATTCCGTTGCCAGTATTGTATTATTGCTATTAAGATTATCACCTGGCATAAACGCGCGCGCACATGCATACACACTTAAACTCATGGCATTTTGACAATATGATGTTGAAGACTCCAATCTTTGATATTTTATAGATACAACCTCTTTTAGACTTTGCTTATTATGGGAAACATATTGTATAGAATACCGTAACGTTAAACGAAATGTATTTACTTTATTCAGATTTTAAAATAAGATACTTAAATTCGATTGCGTTTTGTAATGGATTTGTATTAAGTATGAACTACAAAGTTCTAATTTAAATTAAGATTAAAAGTGCCGTTGATTCACAAGAATTTACTGTCATGTGCTCTTCTCTGATTCGCTTTAAATAACGAAAACTCATACTTTAAAATTTACAATTCAGGTCAAATCAGGTAGTAATCCAGTCCAGTTCTCGATGTGCCACTATTAAAGAAGGAACAAATTCTTATTACAAATAATGAAGTTTTTAGACCTGGTATTACTGGATGGTAAATAAATAAAATGTTTTATACAATTTATAGGTTCCTTGTCATTCAGTTCATTCTATTTATTATCAAGTTAAAAACATTCGCTAGCATTTTGTATTTAATTCCTTCAAAAAAAAAGAACACTCGAGAGGAAATTTTTAAAACGGTTCGAGTAGTTTTTAATAGTGTTCTTTTGGAAAATAAGGGCATTACAGTCTGTGTTATGAATACCAATTTGTTTTAAGTTATCAAAAAATCAATAGGCTACTCTGTATTTACTAGATGTGTCTGTAGTACTGGCTTGAGCAGAAGCATGACAATCAGAAGCCTACTGTTATCATGACAACTGTTAACTTATTATAACTTTATATTTTGTAACAATTTGTTACTATGATTGTTATGTCCCAACATTAAAAGTTATAAATACAATTTTAAAACATTCTGTTATTACACTGAGCATTTTATTATGACTTGCACTTTTTGTGTAGAGTGTGATAAGTGTACTGAAAACATACTGTATATTAAAGAAACCGTAGATCAGTATTTGGCAGTATTGACAATACAGAAGTATATATCTGAAAATTGTATGAAGCCAACCTCATATTTTAATGTATTTTATTACAAATTTTGTCTGTATGGATATCCAAATATTCTTGTACCCGAATTACTCTCGGTCCCAATTTGTTATGATACTGATGCTCTACTTTGATGCAGATCACTGTCAAGACTTTTGTATATGCACAACTTATTTTCCCGCCTTATAATTTTTTTTAATTGAAACCGTTTTTACTCTCTTGTTTTCTTATTATTTCCTGTAACACCACTCTAAGGCTTTAAAATTCTAACTTCAATGTGCCCATAAGATTTTTAAATTTCAAAAAGATTAACGCTAGTGGTTAACCAAATTATCATAATTATTAACAATTTATAATTCTCAAATAGATAAAAAATACTGACTTATTTGTTCAAACTGCAGTTTAACGTTGAATTAGCTACCTTTATTTTGAACTTTTGAAGACTCCATTTTATTAGAATTTTGAATTTTCAAAATTTTCGTTTATAATTCTGTTTAATTACAAAGTTATCATTGATTACTTTCTCAAAATAAATATTTTTGTTTAAAATTGATATAATTACGTACTCTGCTTGTAATAATCTAAATTGAAATGTTCTCTCTACACTTTATTTAGCTTTCTAATAATTCATCACATCAAGGACAACATTTCAGTAACTATTTTTTATTAATATATTAATAAGAACCATATTGGATATCTTCACTAAACTCATTTTTCATTCCATAAATTAAAGGAAAAGCAAACGTAAAAAGTAATAACCATCATCATCAGTAAGGGTTATACAAAATTAGTTTGTTCTGGGCCCAAGCAGATAGATTAGAGCTGGTTATTCCAATCCTTCTTGGGACGCCCCACACCTCTCCATCGATTTCGGCTTATAATTCAGTAGTTGTTTGAGAATGCTTCAGTCATCGTTTCGATTAAAAGTTCCAAGAAGAAATCATTTTAGCCTACAATGGGCAGTCCTATCAAATATACACATAATATTCAGTTCCTGCCGTACATCGCGATTTCTTTTGCGATCAGCATTTGTGAAGAATATAAAATAGGGTGCGTCTGAGACCACCTGAAAACGACTGCTCTGGGAATTCATTCTTATAAGTCGGAATTCTCAAACCCATAGACAAGGAAGAGTCACCTTGTAGAACTTCAAGCGTGTTTCTTTACTCGCTGATTAAAAAATTGGGTTGGGTACTCGTTGTACCGGGTTAACTAGTCACTGGTACTCAAATTTTTAGTGTTGGATGAA
Organism: Magicicada septendecula; assembly: GCA_034769895.1. Lineage (NCBI taxonomy): Eukaryota > Metazoa > Arthropoda > Insecta > Hemiptera > Cicadidae > Magicicada > Magicicada septendecula. The sequence continues at coordinate 73,060 of JAWRYS010000504.1, forward strand.
GTAATGTTAGCTCTCAAAGAAGCCTTCACCCTCTCTCCAGCCAAGACAGTTCTCCGTGATGAAGTACCATATCTTACAAGAGGTTGCCCTTGATGCTCAACCTTATGGATTTAGACCGGAAGGTCAATAAATATTCTTTGGAGATCAGTGGTAGCCAACAGTACTAAGTTGAGGCGTAAGGGAAATGATTCTGGATTGTCTTATCTTTGGAATATTACAGGCGTGAATCAAGTTGGATTTAATGGGTTGTACTATTGTGTACAGGGAAATCTGGTCTCTTTAGTATGATAAGATAGTCAGTTTATGTGAGACAACCTACAGAAATCGGGCTGGATGTTAAGCCCGAAGGTGGCAACCCCACTATTGCATTGCCGTGCGATAAGCAAGTAACATATTCAGGAGACATATTAGTTACCAAACTGTCGCAAGCAAGATGTAACCAGAGAAAAAACGTCAAAAGTGCCTTGCAAAAAATTTTAATTTTGCGTATTTATAAAGTAGGGAAATCAGAATAAATTTGTAATGGAATGATCTAACAGAAAACCTATATTTCGCTCACATTATTTATAATTTTGCCCTCATTGTGTTTGCATACCGTAAGTCGTATTTTTAAAAATATCAATTAGCCTATAATGACATTGCACATTTAGTTGCCGTGGAAATTTGTAAATGAAGATATGATGAAAGAGAAACTTGTACTTTAATGTGTCTAAATAACACTGTTGTTTCTATGATATTTTAAAATTTTTGTTTTCCTATAAATAATAGTTTTATATAATTGAAAGTAAATTAATAAAACAGAATAGAAAATTCAAGACAATACAAAATTATGGGCGTGACAAGATATAAAATGAGCAGGCAAAAGACTAAAACAAATGTTGAAGGTAGAAGAGAAATAAAGCAAAGACAAATAAGGAAGACCGATTCGAAGATACAAACTTATGTGGAAAAAGGTAGTATATTATTTACCATCAGGGTATAACACACGAAACTGCATCAAACACAATAAAACTAACAATGTTGTTTAATTATAAGTGAGGTCTCGTATTAGGCAACAATAAAAACGAAAGAGCGGATTCTTCAGTGAACACAAAACATTAATGTTTTAGCAAAAATAAACTGTTTGCCCCAGAGAGTCCTCTTTAGTTAGTAACTTTTAGACTAGTTATACTTTTTGTGGTTCAAACGTCTCTAATCGACACCATATCTAGAAGATTCATATTCCTGTTTATTTAACACAATCCGATACGTGAAGCTATTCAGTAATCTGTTTTTCAATTCAACGTTAATTATTACATTTTAATTTATATTCATTATTAATGAAACTTTGATTTACTTTCACAAATTTACAAAATATTGTGAATGCCTTTATTTCAACAGCTATTTGCGAGCAGTTTGACAGTTGCAGTTTGATACATGCAGTAGGCTCAGGTATTAGCCTGTGCTGAGTGAAAAACTAATTACTAGCTTTGAAGAGTGAGTTGATACCTTGACATTTTCCGTAGATGCACCACTGCCTAATTTTATTTGTAAGAAGTACTGAGGATTCCTATGCCGTACCCCCTTGCAAACCAATGGTCACGTGTGTTAGTCTTGTATATACAAAGATTCTATAGATAATAATGCTTTATTTATAAAATTTAAAATGCTCAAGAACTGGTGTAGCTATCACGGAAAATAAAACGTAAGTAACACAGTATTAGGTATAAGCTAGCAGCGGGAGTTCACTAGTTCTTGAACTACCCCCTCTCAACTCTTTAACATGAATACATACAGAGCAAGTAAATGACTCAATGTTGGAGTTTGATGACACACACATTAAGAAGAATTTTATGCAATACTGGAAAGAGACAGTAAAAAAACTGTTAACACAAAGAGTAACTATACTTACAGACTTAAATAACAAAATTAAAAGGACGGCTAGAGAATCAGAATTATGGAACGAAATGGATTAAAGTCACGAAATGAATAGGTGAACAATAAATTTACTTCAGTTCTGATAACAACTTTATTATTTGTAAGCCAGCAGTTCATCATCACGTAAAGTTATATGTTCATGACATTCCCCTAGTGGTAGCTTTTGCAATCAAGTAGACTTCATCTTAATTATCACTAGGTGGACTCTACGACCTTTCCAAACAATTAAGGACTCTACGAGCTCCCCAGAGAAAGATTTTATAGTAATTCGATTCTGACATGGTTATACACAATACATCAAACCATCCAACGCAACACAAACATGCAGCATTCAACCATATGCTCCATAGACTAACAAAAATACCATTAAGTAAACAGGGTTATAACGAAGAACTCAACACAATCAAATATATAGCAATAAAAAATGGTTACAACGCTAATTTAATAAACAAACTACACAGACACATCATAAACAAAAACAACAAAACAATAAATACCAACAACACACAACAAAATAAGTACATCACACTCACATACCATAACTCCAACACACACACAAAATCGCCAACACATTCAGAAAACGCAAGTACAAAATAGCATACAGAACAAACAATACCATAAAAAAACACATCAATGATACAAACACGGACATAGACAAATACAACAAAACAGGTGTTTACAAATTAAACTGTAATGATTGTAATAGTTTCTATATAGGCCAGATGGGAAGATCTTTTTCTTCACGTTACTCTGAACACCTAAAAGCTCTATCCAGCAACAACATACATTCCGCATTTGCCACACACATACACACAAAAAACCACAGCTACACTAACATATATACTAATCTTGAGATATTACACTACTTACCTAAAAGTCAAAAACTTAACACAGCAGGACAATATGAAATATACAAACACTACACAACACAACCAAACAACATACTTAACCACCAATTACACTATAAATCACACACACTCTTTGACACAATTATACATAAAACAAACAATAATTTGGATCCCCACACCAATTCCCTTCCAACCCCCCCCCCCAACCTTCCAACAAAAAACTGTTACAAGTTACTGACAGTCTGTCTCACACCGCTGACGAAGTCTCACATCATGCCGAAACGCGTACGGGGGGAAACAAAGTAAGTTCACAAGTGGAAGTTTAATAACCAATATTTAATTTTGTTTAACATTCATTCATCAGCGTTGTGCACATCCGTATCTTACTAAAATGGAATAGAAAATTGTTAATAATTTTCGGTGTTTCATTGAAAAAAAAAAAAAGGTTTCAGAAAATGTGTTTGTGATTGAAATCTTCTTCCGTTTTCAATAGAATGTGTAAAGTGTGATGGTAATATGTTAACAAATGTGAATGGACAAAAAAACGTCACCTTCAGATGTGGTAGACGGAATTGCTGAGCTACAAAAAACAGACATGATGACACTTTTTTCAAAAAAAGCGTTCCTGCGTTATCTTTAGTCTGTGTGTTAGTCGCTTGGAGTTTGAAATATCAAATTTCAGTCATTTCAAAAGAGCTCGACATAAACAGGAAAACTACACAAAAATTAATAAACGAGTTCAGGGAGATCCTTACTGTCTGGCTGATGGATACCAGCTCAAAAATTGGTGGCCTGGGAGATACTGAAAATTGATGAAAGTGCGTTCGCTTGAAGGAAGTACAACAGGAGCCGAATAACCAAAACTCGGTGGGTACTTGGGGGAATTTACAGGAGAATAAAGAAGTGGTTCCTAAAGGTGGTGGATAAACGCAATGCAAACACACTAAATCGTGTAATTTTAAATAATATAGAACCAGGAACCACTATAGTTGCAGATATGTGACGCGGCTACATCTCGCGAGTACCCATACATACCCAAATGCAGAGGCGCACCCAGGATTTTTTTTTCAGGGGGGGTTGAAAACTTGCGAACAAGGTGCACAATTTTGGTTTTCCTCATTATTTTCTCAACAAGCAGGGCTTGCTTTTTCCTAGAGGAACGACAACACGCAACTTATTGGGAGTCAATGCTGCAAGTACAAGTAAAAATGATCCTTGCTTCATGGAATTCCACTCATGTATTTTCCATCTATAATGCTGAAAAGAGTCCTTCTTACACATACGTATTGCACGAGTCAACACACAATGTTTGTAGGAATCACGAGTAAAAACCACGTAAGCACAAGGCTTAGTAATTTGCATGTGCTGACTGAATAATATAAATTACTTAATGAGTAGACGGTGACTTTATTGAAATAATAATACAATAATATAGTTAAAATAATCAGACGTGAAGCAGTCGCGCACATTGTAGAGGGGATAAGGCGGGAACAGTGTAATACACATGCATATAAAAAGGCTAGAGTTGAATATTAGACTGTTCCCTGAATGACAAGTCTACGTGACAAGTTTTGATTTCGATTTCTGTTTCGACACGACAAAACAATTCAAATGGACGTTTTGTAAGACGAAACAAACGATAGATACAATAGAGGGACCATACAAAGATTTCACCGAGTTATAAAATGTTTAATGTTTAGTACTGCAATTATTATGTAAACAGTGACTTGTCATTTTGTGTCTGTTACAGTGTTTCTCCTAATCTCCTAGTCGAGTCTGGACATTAACAAACGTTGTATATTTTGTAGTATATAACACTTTGTGTATCAGACATGTTACAATTTAGGAAAACCGAGTAATATATAGTCAACATTGCACTGGCATCTTAATTTGTTTGGATAAGTAACATCAATAACAGGCTCGAATGTGAAATGACTCTGTGTGTGTGTGTGTGTGTGTGTTTTAAACAAGCAGATGTAAATTAACCATGAATAACAGGGCAGACAACATTAATGAAAAAATTATACTAAAACTATTTAAGTAATATAGCACATAATTACTTACAAACAATTACAAATATTACATCAATTCTTCCACTCCTTATTGCCGTAATAAGTACATCAATTTCCTTCACTGTATCATCACTCAAATTGTCTTAACTGCTGCTATCCCATCGCTTATTAATTTCGAAATGATATGTTACATTATACACTTTTTGGTCCGATCTCACATGCTCTTTTAAATTTTCAAAACGTGGTCACATTTTGATGCCCAGCATGTAAGATAAATACACTCAAATCCCTTTTTTGCTAAGTTTATAACACTGTCTATGGAAAATAAACTTTTTTTGTTTTAACATGCTTTTCCACAGTTGCCCAAATCAGTTCTAGGATTAAGATCCGGGTGATAGGGTGGAAGTCGTAAAATGGAATGTCCATAGTTTGCTAAAATAGTGATTATTTTAAAAGTTTTGTATGTTGGGTTATTATTTCGGAAGATGGAACAACAAAGAATGACATAAAAAAATAGGATACAACAGGGAAAAAGGCTATTCGTTTGCTAAACTCGTTACTTTGGTCAAACAAAATGAAACTTCAACCTAAACTGATAATCTACACAATATTGTGGAGCCCATTTTAACTTATGGCTGTGAATGCTGGCAACTTTCAGGTAAAGAGAAAAAGATGATAGAAACTGTGAAAATGGACTTCTTGAGAAGATCATGTAATATTTCTAGAATGCAACATGTTAGAAACGAAGATATAAGAAGGAAAACAGGGCGCATATTTACAACAGCAGAAAGAATAGAATCCAGACAGTTGCTATGGTATGGTCACATAATGTGGATGGAGGAGAAGCGATGGCCAAAGAAAGCATAGACTACACTCCACAAAACAGGAGAAGAAAAGGAAGACTGACAACGCGATGGAAAACAGGAATTAAGGAAAAGCATGAGAGGACGAGCTATTGAAGACGACGAATGGAAAGATAGGGAGAAATGGTGATTGAAATGCAAATGTGGCATAGACTATAGGACCCCTGCTAATAATAATAATGTTGTGTTATTTTGTTTAGCCTAACTATTAAACAGAGCTCAGGTTATAACATAAATGGACTAAAGGAATCCCATGATTCAGTAACCAGTTAATCATGTCTACCTTTTTGTTAATGATGTTGCAGGAAAATTTATTTATTTATTGAAATTTTCAGGCACTTTCGTCATTGTCTGTCCAAATTTTTGTAACCGATTCTGAACGGTGAAAACCAAAGTTTTGTCTGTGTATACTATAGATTACCGTTCTTCTCTGAATTGCTGTAATTTTCTTATATATCAACTCTTAAGATTTCAATGTCACGTTTTTCTATTTTAAAGTTTCCTATTGCTTTTGGCACGTTTCCGTCGAAATCCCATTTGACGAATAATGTGGTTCAGACTGAAACACTACCTACCATTATAATTAATTTGTTCTTTAAAATAGTTTAAATTACTTTTGAATGTTAATCTTTACCCTTCTATGGATTGACTTTGGTGAATAATTAGTCGAATAGTGCACTTGTTGAAATCGTTTAAATCAGTTTTTATTTCATTTGTTGAACATTTTTATGGAGAGTTGAAAGATTTTATATCACCCATATACCATGATGTTTCTTTAATAATTCTAGAAACACTATTTATAGACACACCGCACGCCTGAGCTACCCGTTCCTGTAACTTTCTTTCTGATAATATCCTTATCTTCCGATTTAATAAACTTGTAGGCCTACACGTTATAAATTATTTTCCGACTCTGACTATGTATAACTTTTCTTTGCACTGAAGTCAACAGGCGACCTAGATTGATCCATTTCACTCTCCAAACCGGAAAATATAGCAATAAAGTAAACTCCATGCTTTTGATGAAAACCAGTGTTTTTGAAAAGTATGAACACAATTACATATCATGAGAACAGTTTATTCGTGTCTGGTAAGCATACCTACGCTGTATTTACTTTTGTCTTATTACTACAGCCTTACTATTTGTACATTCAGTGACTACAACATTTTTTCCATATTTTCAGTAGGTTCTAACCCCCAAAACCCTCCTGGGTGCGCCACTGCCCAAATGTGTGGGTTATACATTTTCCTTTGAATCGTTCGCTTAATTTTGTACGTCCTCGCAATTTTGCTGTTCACACCCAATCGATCGAGAACTAATGGACCAAAAAATTAAGCGAGATATACGGAGAAGAGGTGGCAGAATGTCTGTTAGTACATTTCAGATGTATTTAATTGAATATATTTGAAATGTTTTTCTGTAGAAGAATTGTTTAATGATTTTTTAGCGGCTGTTCCTTATTTTTAATTGCAATTTTTAAATTGAATATACAGTAATTTGTAGTCAATAAATTTAGCTAAAATACAAGTGAATTAGACAAAATTTAAAAAATAAATTAAATTAAAAGAGATGGAAAGATATTAACATAGATGTGAAAAACGACAAGGCCTTACTGACGTTTCACTAGTAAGTGAAGCAATTGTTGTTGAAATAAGTATCAGCATTTCTCGATTTATTAGCGGCCATGAGCATTCTCTGTAAGAAAATGCCTCTCAAGCCACTAGATGTATCCACTACTTTTATAATCCGTGGAGAAACCACAAGCCTATAACAATAGACATGTCAATGAACAGTATCATAAAATAACCTTTTCCTGGTCTTAGAAAAAGTGCAGGTGTCCGACGACTTCTAGTACCCTCAACCCGAAACATTTTAATATCGTCTCTCTCTCTCTCTCTCTCTCTCTCTCTCTCTCTCTCTCTCTCTCTCTCTCTCTCTCTCTCTCTCTCTCTCTCTCTCCCTGCCTGCTTCTCGTAACATCTTGGTATTAAATTCTAAATACAAATAGAACTAATATTACATACATACATACATCCTCGGCGCTACAGCCCAGTCCGGGCCCTGGCCTCCAAAAGAAATCTTCCCCACTGGTCTCTACTCCCGGCCAATGTCCACCAGTTTGCTTGCCCCAGCCTCACTGCCTCATTACCAACCTGGTCCAGCCATCTTGTACGCGGTCTTTCCTTCCTTCTCCTTCCCATCGGCAAATAATTCATCATTCTTTTTGGGATTCTATCCTCCGCCATTCTCTGCACATGACCATCCCAACGCAGTCTGTTAATTTGTATGAGTTGCACGATCGGAAGATCTTTAAACATTTCGTACAACTCTCGATTATGCAGTCACCTCCAAATGTTGTTTTCCCTCACAGGGCCATAGATTCTCCTCAGTACCCTCCTCTGAAAAACGGATAGTCTCTGCTCATCTAGTTTTTTTAACACCCAGCATTCCGAGCCATACATCAGGACTGGTCTAATCAAGGTCTTGTATAGGGAGACTTTTGTATCTTTAGTTATTAATTTTGATTTAAAATGTTTCACCAGTCCGTAGTAACACCTATTAGCAGATAATATTCGTCTTTCAATATCTCTAGAGGAGTCATTTCCAGAGTCCACATATGACCCGAGATATGGAAAACCCTGAACCTTTTCAAATTCATAATCGTTAATGCGCAGGGACAGGGCACGAGTGTTGGCACCTACAACCATATATTTGGTTTTGTTTTGGTTTATAACCAAGCCCATAGCCTTAGCGGACAACTCCAGTTCCTGAAAGGCTTCCTTTAAGCCAGATTCAGACCTACTTATGACGTCAATGTCATCGGCATAGGCTAGAACTAATATTATGAAATGTTAATATAAAATTTTATGCTATCTCACAACACTCTGTCTCCCAGCTCTCCATCTATCTCTAACACAAGGAGTAATTATTATTATATACATATTTGCATAGTTGTGATCGCTCTCCTTCCTTCTCTCGCTCTATCTTTTCTTCCCTTTCTTTATATCTCTTACTAATAGAAATCGAACTTTTATTACCAAAAAAATAAATAGAGTAGCTTTCTTTCTTTATTTGTATGTCTGACTCTTGACTCCCAATTAGTTTTCTCACTCCCCCCCACTAATCCTCTCACTCCTCCTCTCTTACTCTCTTACTTACGCACTTTTATCATTTTACTACCCCCTCTTGCTCTCTCTCTCTCTTTCTCTCACTATCTATCTATCTACCTATCTATCTGTCTGTCTGTCTATCTATCTATCTATCTATTTACCAATCTCAATCCCAAACAGAACTATAGACTATTAAGAGCTACAGAACTATAAACTAAAATTATAAAAAAATGTTAACCGCAAAATTGATAGAATTAAATGTTTTATAGCATTAATTCAAAATACCGTATGCATAATAATGAACACTGACAAAAAATATAACTGATTATATTTTTTATATTATAAGTATAAGTTCATAATGTTTGGTATTACATTTATTATTTTGACTGCCAGTATGCATAGGAAATTTCTCTAGTAAATGATATCAAAGTTACATTATCACCCGGTATCAATGCATATGAGAAAATATTAACACGCCCGTTAATTCCGTTAGTTAATCCGACGAGAAGTGGTCAATCTTTACATAATTCGAAAGGCCAGTAACGCTACTTTGGCATGCTTCATAAAACACAATAATTTTATTGCCACGGTTAATAGAATTGGATAGTGAAGTTTAAAAATTGTTGATAAATATTTGACAGTTGATAAATATTTAGTTAAAATTATGATGTAAAGTTGGCGCGTGAACAAAAGAAAAGGATAATGGTCATTCGCCTGCAGTTAGTCACTCTTTCATAAAAACAAGTAAGCGTCAACGTAAACTGTGCAATACCCGGGGTTGAATACTGGCAACGTCGCTGGAAGCAAAAACCGCGACAATTCGAAAAATGTATACATTTCAGACGCTTAATTGTTGGGAAATTGAAAAGACGCCCTATTGTCGTAATTATGAAAAGATGCCATAATGACAGCGTTTTGTACAACAAAAATTATTTTCTTATATTAAGAGTATATTGAAATATAAAATGCCAAACACAAATAACATAATCACAAGAACGTAGTGTTATAATAAAATTGCAATATACTCTTCGTTTTCGAGTAGACGACAAAACGTGTACATTTTGAAAAGACGCCAAAATGATAGAAAAATGTGTGTGTGTGTGTGTGTGTGTGTGTGTGTGTGTGTGTGTGTGTGTGTGTGTGTGTGTGTGTGTGTGTGTGTGTGTTCTGTAACCAGTTAATCATGTGTGCCTTTTTTTGTTAATGATGTTAGAAGTGGATTTATTTGTACATTGTGGTAGGGGGCCATTGTCTATTGCTATTACTCCATTCTTTTTCAAATGAAATGAAACTAAACACTTCACTTTTGATGAATACTTATGTTTTTTGAAAAGTACACAAACACTTATGTCCACACCGGCTCGGAGAAAACTAAGCTATTATTCATGTAGGGTTTGGGAAATACATGTATAGGCCTACCTGTTTATTAGCCTTCAACTTGTGTGCAAGAGCTTAGTTAATTTTATCAGTTACTCGACAATCCTGGTCAGTCTGCAACCATCTATTATATTACACTTAATAGTATATTAAACATGATTTATTTGTTAATTATTATTTTGTAAAGTTAGTTTTATGAATATTCAAATACAGATTTAAGAAAAACACACAGACATAGATTTGGAAGACAAGTAAGTAACTGTAATTAGTCTACCTGAAAGGGAAGAAAAATAAAAACGTAAGTAGTTTGATTTCCTTGTGGTCATTACAGACCTGTATATTATTAGGCTACTTCTATCAATTGTTTCTACAGGAATGGATCTGTCTTGACAACTGAACAAGGAAGTGTGTGCGTTTCAAATTGTAATGGAAATATGGCTAGACATAAGCAGACATACCCTGAGTTGTAGAAAAATTCTTTGATACAGTTTAACAAATATCTGATTGTATTGGATAAACCCAATCATGAAAAAAGGAACAAAAATATGACTGGTACAAAGAAATGAAGAACAGCTTTAAAGAGTTTGCATCCTATTAAGAGAATTACAACCAATATCCAAGAGAATTACAAGTCTTAAATAAAATATCACAGTGAGGTGATAGATGTTTATGGATCACAAGTGTGGAATGTACATAAAAGAAATAGGGAAAGGTTAAGTTTGGTTAAAATTGGGTGCTGGAGGAGAAGTTGTAACTCAACAAGTGGCTAGTCATGGTTGGAAATGATGAAATAAGAAGGTGAACTGGAATGGATATAAATATTACAGGAACAGTCGAAGTTAAGAAATAAAATTTTATTGCCACCTACATGAAGTGCCTGAAATGAGAAGTTCTAAGCAACTATTGAATAAACACAACAAGAATAAGTAATGGTAGACCATAAATTTTCTGGATCAATGGGATATAAACTGTTATGAACATCAACGGCCTTCAAATCACAGGCTGTGAAGACAAAAAATGTTGGCGGATATTGAGATGTGGCAGACACTGAAACCTGTATCACACTATGCTACTGAACTAGTCGCTACTAAATACCTGCTACTGCATTTTATGAGTATTTCTATGTCTCACAATATTTTTAGGTAGCTGCCATTTAGTAGTGGTTAGAACAGCAAAGTACATAGTTGTGTAGATTTGTTTGATGTTAAAAATTGCAGAACGTCATCTGTGAGCGTGCGACATGAGGTTTTGAGACACCTTTTGCTGATTGGTGTTAGAGTTTTGTAAGGAGTTGCTGAGTAAGATCAAGAACAAAAATAAATGCATGTTGGTTCGGGAATCAATAGGTAGAATGGATAAACTTGGTACTTCAACAATACTAATCAGAGAGCTGGCAATTGAGGACCCCCCAATTGTACCACATTACATCATGCGGTTAGCCTTACCAAAGTTTCAGGAGTTTCTAGATTTAGTGTCACCAAACTAAATTTGGTTTGTATACGTCTTCTGTTGTGGCACTATGCTTTCAGAGTGTTTAATTTTATTCAGTTCATTATGATAATCACCAAGGAGTGTTTTAATTTTGTTTTTTAAAGCATCTCCATTTGTTGGTAATCAGGGAAGTTCCAGCTCATCTAGCAACCAAGTGAAAGCAGTTTTATCACGTCGTGTTTCAAATACTCTATGGATGTAATGTCCCACAGATAATCATATTTACTATATATGTTAAGGAATGTAATTATTTAATCACTCAACCATTGTAATGAATCACTCATTGTACATGTAGAAATAGAACACTCGAAAGGCACATTACAACAACAAAACCAAAACAAATGCAGAGACAAACACGTGATGACAATGGAGACGCTACTTCACTGCTACTGCACTGTCACACTGGGTGACTGGGGCACTACTCGGTAGTGGCTAGTGAGTCATATGATCTCAGAGTCTGCTAATGGCTACTTAGTAGCGTCTTAAGTTGAACACGTCCAACTTCTCTAGCTACAGATTCTTCACTCACCTGCTAGTGCTAGTAACTACTTCTATGTCACAATAGGCTACTTAGTAGCCACTAAACGAGTAGCGGCTAGTGAAGTAGCATAGTGTGACATAGGCTTGACAGACATAAAATAAACTGCACATATTTGTTTTTATAAACCATCCAGTTTAAAAGGTCATTTAATGGTACAAGAGAGGTTAAAATTTGATTTGGAACATAAATCAATAATGATACTCATTTATAAAAAGCTAAGTGCTAAAGAGTAACAGAAATTATACAGAGGGAGTTTGACTATCATGGTAGGAATTGCCAATTCATATGTTTTACATATTATGCTAAGCTAATACTTTAACATTATTCTGGAGTAAATATATTCGAAATTAATGGTAGGAAATATACAAGATGTGAGTAGGAAAAAAAAAACAGAAATGTCAGTTTTCTCAAGTTAAGTCTTAAATTATGATTGATTTCCCATTTTAAAAAATGATTGATAGTAGTGATTCAGGTGTTGTATGTACTGTGTGCAACTCCAGGTTTATTATTGCATTTGGTGTCCAGCAATATATAGAAGATTTGGACACTCAAAAAATTTGACAACCATACAGAGTGCAAATACAAGTGAACTGTAGAGTCTTTTAAAAATAAAGTGGCAAAGACTGATGTCCTTGTTATTGCAGAAAAATAAACCACATTTTCATAGCACAATGTAAGACATGAACAGAATTTCAGATCTATTGGCTGTCAGTATATGCTTATCACCAAGTTGTATGACCAAAGTATAGCAGTCCTAGGACTATCTCTGAGGCCAGACCAGTTAGTGTCCTTGCTTCTAATTGTTTGATGATGTCAGATCTGAACTCGACACAGCCAATTTTGAAACATAACAATAGATTTGTTTAACAGTAAGTAGGTCAAGTTTGTGCCAGTTATGTGTAGAATTTTCAATATGACAAGGTATTAAGGTCAGGATTTAAGAGGTTGACAATGTCAGTACAGAAACTGCAAAAATATTGTCAGATTATAAGTTAAAATGTTAAAGAATTATGGTTTAGAAAAAAATTAGTTTGTTTCTGTTCGGACAATCACAAATTTAGAGGGGAACTAAAAAAAATTATCACAAAAGAGTTTAAAAGAAGTTTGGTAAGAGAATATTAGGCACAGGATGTGCACCATATACGGAACTTAAAAAAAAAAAAAAAAAAAAAAAAAAAAAAAGGTTAATTTCATTTTCTGCCTTCCAGGTACTTCTGCTATACAACTCAAAATAGTCCTTTCTGTACTGAAACATGTGGGGTTCTGAGACAGTACAGGTTATAGTAGACTAGGTGAAAGCTTGACTGTTTCTTAAAATTAGTTCTGAACTTGAATGTAGTGACTTGCATACAAAAAATACAATAAAGGAAGATAAGACTCTTTGATGAAAGTGCCCTTTTGCAAAAATATGACTGGTGCAAGAAAAGTACTGAGTACTGTTTACATTGTTATGTAAACTTTATTAAATTTAAAATATGTCTCTATAAATCTTTTAGTTAAATATCACTATAGTATTGACAACTGGGAACACTAAGTTTTTTTTTTTTTTTTTTTAAACTTAGTGTTCTGAGTCGTCAATACTATAGTGATATTTAGTTAAGTAACGGACACGTCATGGACAACGAAATCCAAGAATCTTTTAGTTATTTGCTTTTATTATAATGAACAATGATTTATATTAATAATACTTGTATATCAAGAGTAATAAAAATTATAATACAATTTTACACTGTAGAGTTTGTAATTTAAAGTACCAAGGATGAAAATTTGTCCGCAAAAAATATCACTCCCCTATTAGGAATATAACCCAGTATGCTGGTGTCCTTACTTTGCTCTCAGAAATGAGTAAAATGTTGACCATGAATGTAAGTGTTACCCATAGATTACCATAAAACTTAGGCATTAGGTTTTGATGGCCAATATCGTGATTTGTAAGAAATTAAAAATTCCACTACTGAATAAAATTAATTAGAACTCTGTGATTTTCAAAATCCGGTAAAAATCAATGGAAACTCGATTATAACTAACCTTATTTAAATTCTTGGATTTCGTTGTCCATGACGTGTCCGTTACTTAACTGAATATCGCTATAATATTGATGACTCGGAACACTAAGTTTTTTATAAGTAAAAACGTAAAGTTTTACCTTACAGCCTAAACCGGCTTTCACCTATAGAAGGCTTCATCAGAGGCTGTCGTTAGTAGCGCTGCTCGTCTTGTTGTTGGCGACGAGAAAGTGTTTCGAAAGATTGAAGCTGTGTGTGTGTGGTGAGATGTGTTCGAATAATGCGTGCGATTTGAATTGTGTCTGTTCGTTTAGGATGTCGTTTTTATTTGTTTTTGTGTGTTTGTATATTTCTAATTGTTCTAGAGTGTCTAGTTTTCGGCCTTTTGTGTGTACGTGTAGTATGTTCATGTTATTGTCGATGTTTTTATATGTGTGGTTTGCTTCAATGAGGTGGTTTGCGAAGGTAGATTCTGTAGTGGTGTGGAGTGCTTTTGTGTGTTCAATGTATCTCTGTTTGTGTACCACTACAGAATCTACCTTCGCAAACCACCTCATTGAAGCAAACCACACATATAAAAACATCGACAATAACATGAACATACTACACGTACACACAAAAGGCCGAAAACTAGACACTCTAGAACAATTAGAAATATACAAACAAATAAAAACGACATCCTAAACGAACAGACACAATTCAAATCGCACGCATTATTCGAACACATCTCACCACACACACACACACACACACACAGCTTCGAGCTTTCGAAAAACTATCTCGTCGCCAACAACAAGACGAACAGCGCTACTTACGACAGCCTCTGATGAAGTTAAGGATCTATAAAAGGGAGTATTCGCACTCGCCATCTTTGTTTCGAGACTGACATAATATTATGGTGGCGCTTGTGTATACATGGGACGCAGTATAAGTTTGTTTTCGATATTACATAAACTATTATAGTTTTTCGTGCCAAAAATATAATTTCAAAGTGTGAAATTATGTCCCACGTCCTTAAAAATATGGAAATAATAGTTTTCATCTTAAAACTTACTGATTCAGACCATAGTAAGAGGAGAATAATTTTGTCTAAAAAACAACAAATACCGTACCAATCGTTAGTTACCACTTTGTTAGGTATATATTCTCAGATTTTACTTTTATTCCTGTTTATAATAGATGGTTGTTGAATTAATGTTTACTGAACTTCGTTTGTCCAAATAAAGTTACTAAAACTATTTTTAATAAACACGAATTTACATTTTTAACTTACTTACTATTAAGTTTATATTCAGGTTTTTGCTTAACATTTAGTTAAAATTAATAATAAAAAGTTTAGCTTAACATTTTATTAAAATTAACAATAATGTATTTTTCATTGCACTAGACATTTTATAGTCAAAAGTATTTTTCTCGGTTAGTAGGAAGGGTTAAACTTTGTTAGTATACAGGCAAAAAATTTGCAAGTTACAACTTCTCACGGCCATATCTTGAAAACAACTCGTGGATTAAAACTCGGCCAAAACGCATTTTGTTTGTTATTTCGTATAGAATAATTTTGGTCCTATTCATTTTTACTATAAACTCAAACGTTGTTTAGTTATTCGCTAAAAATTACGCTAAAATCCTGTTTTTTGGGGGTAAAAATCGAAAATGTTGATTTGGAATAACTCGAAAACAACGCATTTTTCAAAACAGTTGCGTACTGACTTTTTTTGCTTAGAATTTGATACTTTATTGGATCCTGGGGTTAATTTTTTTTATCAATCACCCTTGAAAAAGGGGTGGTTCTCACCCCCAAATAAAAAGCATACAGTTTAACTTTTTTCTAGAGTGTATATAGAACATACATATCAAATTTCGTGAAATTCCATCGACAGTCAAAATTTTGTTACGTCAAAAGCTGCGCTTACTGGACTAGAATTTCTTCGTGCTGATTTTGTTCTCGACTTTGTTTACGATCTGCGTGTATGTTTCGCGCTTGGCTATCGCGCAGCTGATTTTCAAAAAACAGGTAAATGTGCAATTTTGTGCATTAAAACTACAGAATGTGAAATTTTATGCAGTAACCCCCAAAACGTGCAATTTTGTGCAAAATAAAATGTATGTTAAAATGACCTACACGTCCCGATTCGGATAAATAACTTGTCACTGGCCGTTTACGAACTAGCAAAAAAAAAGATGCAATTGCACGTGAATCCGGGCTTTAGTTATAGTCTAACATTATTTTATAATTAATGGATTAAAAAAATAAACCACCTTGTACAGGGATCTGCGTGAAAATGAGCCGATCCTAGGAGGTGGATTTGGTACGTCAAACAAATTCGGTATGGCATTAGGCTTCAGTTTTTTCCAACAATCTACTCGTGCCTGTTCAAACTGTGAACTTTCAAAATGAACCTAAAAGTGCAAAGGTGTATTACATTTTTAGTCGTTATGATTAACATTGACAAACTTTTAAGGAACAACCATTAAATTTACCTCACACAGACGCATTCCCTTGCTTAGTATAAATTTGTCTCGTCTCATATTTTGAATCCATTTTGCACATCGAATAGGGTCTGCCGGAAATTTGAATGTTCTAAAATTAGTTTCTGTTCGATTTTTGCAATTTACAGCACAACAACCAGTCATTATGATTATGAGATGTACAACAATCTGCAAAACATACTACATAACATTAATAATATCTCTTAACACCAGTATTTATAACCGTGTTTTCACTGACAAGATAAGATGATTATTATACATATTCGTGTGTAATACATAAATCAAATTAGTACACTAAGGTTATAACCCTGATATGTAAAAATATTAATATTTACATACATAATTTACATTAAATAATGCAATGCACAGCGTGCTTACATTGCTCCCGCCACATTACATTTAAAAGTCTCGGAGCAAAGATGGCGTATGCGAATACCTATATTATAGAGCTCTAATGAAGTATTCGGGTCTTTCACTGTTTCCTGCGGCCAAAGGCAACTTCCGTCTCCACGTTTGTATTTTTTTTCCGTGTTCGATGTGTACTAGAACTGTTTTCTTCACAAGTAACTAATGCCAGTTTATGGAGGTTATGTAGACAATGTAACTTAAATAAAATTTACTTTGTTAGTGTACAATAAAAGGGTGTATTTACTGGAAGTACAGAAATAATTTTCCATTTATCGCACATAATTACGGTACACAGACGATTTTTGGAGGTTGTGTCTACGTTTAACAATGCAACTTAACCTTTTAGATTTTTAAAATTAATTAGATTTAACAAAAATTTCCTTTGTTAGTGTACATTAAATTATTGTATGCATACAAGGCTGCTGTACATAACATTAAAGGCTTTATTTATTCGAAGTACCGGAATTAAAACCTAGTTCCAATTTAGAACGTAGACCTATAACCTATTTGCATATTTTATTGGGGTTTATTGGCACATATTTTATTAAAAGGGTGTATTTATTGGAAGTACAGAAATTATTTTCCATTTATCGCACATAATTACGGTACACAGACGATTTTTGGAGGTTGTGTCTACGTTTAACAATGCAACTTAACCTTTTAGATTTTTAAAATTAATTAGATTTAACAAAAATTTCCTTTGTTAGTGTACATTCAAAGGCTGTATTTATTGTATGGATAAAAGGCTGTATTTATTCGAATTAAAACCTATCGGTACTTCCAATTTAGAACGTATAACCTAGTAGGCTACGTTATTCGTACATACAGTATTTTATTGGAGTTTATTGGTACATATTTTATTAAAAGGGTGTATTTATTGGAAGTACAGAAATTAGTTTCCATTTATCGCACATAATTACGGTACAGAGACGATTTTGGGAGGTTGTGTCTACGTTTAATTATCTAACTTAACCTTTTAGATTTTTAAAATTAATTAGACTTGTAGGGGTGTGTGCATGGCAGAACTACTTGTGCACCCACTTTATAATCATATTTTTGGTAACACTGAGAACTTTAAGCCTTCTTTTATGCTTAAACAAATTATATATACACTTAATTATAGAAAAGCAAAAAGCAAATATGTAATTCAAAAGACTAATTTGCTCTAATAAACACATGCTGAAGTTAAAAACAAAAGAGTTTTTACTTGCCTAACTAATCATTAGTTACTAATGTGACAGTTGGAGCTGCTTTTTCTGCAAAAGCTGGGGTATGTTGGATTCAAGAGTGGTTAAATTAAGTCATAAATCTGAGTGTGCGTCAAGTCTATTTGTGTGCTTGCTTTTCACTTGAGATGAAAATCCCATTTCACTCAAGAATGAGGTGGTGAATGGGATGAGCAACTCCGAAAGTTCAGGATATTCATCTCTTAAAGATATCCAGAACTTTGTTAAGTCAGAATCTAAAAGTTTATGGATTTTGTTGTCCATGACATGTCTCATGTTATCACTAACTATACAAAATAATTTACTAAAAATTTAGTTTTAATCCCAGCATCACAGATGATATCACACAATTGCTCATTTAGTTTTACTGACAACATGTTAGAACTTTCAAAATACAAGAATGGGTCTTGAATCCAATTGAATTCACTGTATCCCTCTGGGAAGCAACTTTCAATCTGGTTATAGAGAGTTAAACATCAGAGCTGGTAAAAAACAATGGTAGAGCATGAATAACAAAAATGTACAGTTTAGACTATGTACAAAACAGGTTGAATTTAAATTGTTAAAATGATATATCTTAGTTATTTACATGTAGTAGCTTTTTAAGACACAGTAAATAAATTTCCGAACCTGACTTTGCAACCCACCAAATGCCCTCTCGGGACCCTGCAGTGGCTCATGCCCAATAGGTTAAGAAATGCTGAACTAAAGGCATGTTTGTGGAGTGAAACATAAAAGATAACCCAGACTTCTAAAATGCTCTTAGTGAAATGGGATTTTCAGGAGTAACAACACACTATTTGGTTAACAAGCACATTTTACTAATATTGTAATACCAAGTCAATTAGATAGCTTAAATGTGTAGTACTCTATGTGATGCTGATCACATACTATTAATCAGCAGCACTGCAGAATATTCTAGAGCCACACTCTTGGCATTCATCTGGAACTTTATCACATTAGCCTGATAATTAGGATGTTGCCACCAGCTGAGTTTTAGAAAGTTGGTGTAGTAGGTTGTGCATTCATATAGGATGATATTAGACAGCAGTTTTTAATAAAAGTGACAAATGATCAATTGTTTACTTGTGTTGTAAACTACTGTGATTTTTTTTATTACTGTTTGTAGGCTATACAGTGTGTCCTGGATAATTATATAAAGAGAACTGTTGTAATATAAGTGTGTTTGTTTTAGCAATTGAGTGTATCTGGTATTCAGTAATTCATTCCACTGTTTTAAGTTCATAATTCTTGTCACTGGTTGTAAGAATATTATTCTCATTAATTTTCCAATTCTATGAAGTCTTCAGTAGTTTTACCACGATGAGACTCAACTTTATCACTGAAGATGCCACATCACTGAATGAGCAAAACTTTTCTTTAATAATCTCAACAAAGCATGGTTATCAGCTGAAAAAAAGTTTTAGTATTAAAAGTTTTGATCACGCAAATCTATAAGGGATACTAAAAAGAAATAACATAATAATTGTATTGGACATAAAGTTATGTCCACAAAACAGATTTTGTTTGAAATAAATAAAACACAATTTGACACAAATATTAATTTTATGAATACTTGTTTGGCACATATTACAGAAGGTTACACCATTAAATGAGTTTGCCTAAGTATAAAATTCTTGTCAGATGAAAAACGTGTACAGTCAGAATACTATTTGTTATGTACAATACAAATGATTCACTATGGGTAGCAGTGACACATAAACACTAGACATTGACACTGAATTGTACTTGTTTTGAATGATTCATTGTGTCCTACCTGACCAGAGTACAGGTATTAACCAAGAGATGTTTAGTATACTGCTGTGTAACTGCTACAATGATGAATTATAAGTAGTACTTTTTGTTTTGGTCATCAACCTTGAAAAGGATAATAGAAACTTTGTATACCATGCTTCCAGCAGTTTTACATGATACATTCCTAGCACAAATAAGAAAAGTTTAAATCTGCTGATGATCTAAAGGAGTGATAGTTATTTGCAGACTGACAGGGTTATAAAATAATTCTGAAAGAATTGTTGCTTTTACAATACCATCCTTTATCAAGTGGCTACTCAAATCTGCCAGCTTTTCACAGAAACTGAAGTTTGATTATTAGATCCATCATGATGACCTACTGATGCTCCAAACATTTCAAGGTTTCTCCTAGCCTTAAAAAACTGGACTGGCCTCATTGAACGTGTATTAAACAATAATACTATTTGATGCAAATAATAAAAATATCCGTGTGTAGAATTATAAAGGTTGTATTTATTCGAAGTACCGGAATTTACTTCCAATTTATAACCTAGTACAATCTAACGTATAACCAAACAAGTACATTAAAATCTGGGTACCCTAAAATCTTTTTTCAATTTCAAGAGGAGCGTCAGTTTTTTAGTTTCAAAGGATAAAGAAAACACTTGTTTACAATTACTTCTAAGATGTCAAGGGTAATTGTAAATTGGGGTACCCGTAAATTGAATTTTAGAGCTGTATTTATTATTTATATTTAAACAATTTTTTGTACGCAACATAATAACAAAAGGTTGAAATATTTGCAGTTATTTCAATTTTAAAATGTATACACAATTTTTAATCAATCAAAATGTTTCAATCCATTTTCCGTTTACAATTACCCCACCTAACCGCAAATGTATGGTGTGTCGCTATCTTCAGTTAGCACTTTTAATTTTAATTGCTATGAAAATAAATTGAAATAACATGTATGAAAAAGAAACGTTTATTTTAGTAGACTTTAAAAGACTTAATACAGGGAGTCTTTAAATTTGTTTTAAAGTTTTTTCCTAAAGCTCTTTAATTTTGCTTAGAATAGCCAAAGACACCACGTGGTCTTTTATTTTACATTACACTTTACAGCACGCGGTAAAATTGTGTTGTTACGATGGCTGACGCGCGAATAGGTATGACGCTTGTTCGCTTGTTTCATTACATTTTTAATCAGTGTTGTGTTGTGAGTTTGACATTCATTTAATTAAAAAATGATTAGCTACGATGAACTGTTGAGTGTTATTGGTACAGAAGAGGATGCAATTTCTTTTCTTCAAGAAAAAGGTTTGATTCACAATCCTCGTCGATGTGAACAAGGACACGACATGGTATTAGCTCTTGGGCAGCAACAGCGTTGGTGCTGTAATAAGAGGACTTGCCGTGAGTATAAAGTAGTTCGCAAGGGCACATTTTTAGAGGGGTCCAAATTACCGCTGAGAACAATAATAAAATTTATTTATTTGTGGTGTGAAGGCCAAAGTAGTGTGAAAAACAGTAAAAAACAACTGGAAATCGGCGTCAACACACACACAGACTGAACGGCTTACTTAAGATATATCTGTACCGTAGACGTCATGAGAAACCCAAAGAAAATTGGAGGGCCGAATTTAACAGTTGAAATTGACGAAAGTGTGTTTGCCAAGAGGAAAAATAATGTTGGCCGAGTGTATCCACAACAGTGGGTGTTCGGTGGATACTGCCGAGAAACAAAGGAATGCTTTCTGTGTAGTGTGGAAGATAGATCAGCCGCTACCCTCCTACCTCTCATAGTTGCAAATATTGAACCAGGGTCTACTATAATGTCAGATGAGTGGCGTTCGTACCGTCAAATTGTTAATTTGCCACAACAGTACAGTCATTTGACTGTAAACCATAGTTATAACTTTGTGGATCCTGAAACTGGAGCTCATACTCAAGGCGTAGAAAGCATGTGGCGGTCCTGTAAACGGCGAAACATGATTGAATGTGGTACGAGAAGGGAACGCTTAGATTCCTATTTAAGTGAGTTCATGTGGCGAACAAGAAATAGAAATGAGGATTTGTTCCAGAAAATGCTGGAAACCATCAACAAATATGAGCCCCCTTCTTACTAAAAACAAATATGATTTTGGTAAGTATTATAAATTTTGGTAAGTATGTTCTATTTAGAATACGTTTTCATAATGATATTGATTTGAAATCACTTGCTTAGTTTAATTATTCATTGCTCAAGCTTAATCCAATACCATTTTCAAGGATTTTAAGTATTCTGTAAAAGTATTTTGTTTCCTTATTGAACACAGTACATGACACATTAAAAGTATTCAGTACTTAAAAGTAGGTTAGGTTACATTATTTAATCTAAACAACTTCACAGCAGCTGTAACAAAGTTAATTATAAAATAATAATCATTTTGTATATTTTCTTTTACAAGTGGATATTAAGCCAAAAAGCTGATATCATATAAAGTGTAATAATCATGTGCAGTGTATTATTATTTTTAATATCATAGGTTACAGATTAAACTAACCTTATACTCACGAGGTATAATTGTACTGATTGCACTTGTAAAAGAACGGTTGGCTGAAAATAAGACACAATTGTAACACATATCAGAACCTGTGTGTGTGTGTTTTGGTGGACGGGTCAATAATCTGTAAACCCTTTAATATTGGTCTCCTAGAATGTTGACTGATTAAACAAAATAATTGATTAATGTTCATATGTCAGTACTTTGTGTGTCCGGTGATGTAGGCCTAATTTATTTTTCTTTGCAGGCACAAGAAAAGGGTAGAAACATTTAGGCCTACATCATCATTACGCAGGCTGAGGAACTGAAACTTCTAGCACTATATTCAGGTTTGTAATTTACACAGTGAAACCAGTCGAAACAAAGTATTAAAATCCTTTGAAAATATTAAAAGCGGGCACATTACATCATACATACACAGTATCATCATTGTATGGTGTTCTGTTGTGTGAAAGGTCCCAGATATTACCAATCGTCTCCATTCATATGTATTTGCCTTGAACTTTTGAGCTTTCATCTCTACATAAGATACTCCACTTTGCATTTCGTACACAAGCTCATCTTCTCTCCTTTCATGGTTCTTTCAAAAACTGGTGTTAATTGTTCATTTTCTCTCAGGATTAAATATACTTATACTTTAATATTCAATACTTAAAAGTTGGTTAGGTTACATTATTTAATCTAAACAACTTCACAGCAGCTGTAACAAAGTTATTTATAAAATAATTATCTGCTGTATTTTTTCCTTTACAAGTGGATATTAAGCAAAAAACCGATATCATATTCTTATACCATAAGAAGTAATATAATCACGTTATGTTCATGATGAGTTCTATTTCTTGTGTATAGTGTTTCAGTGTTTGCATTAAACAAAACATTTAAATCAGTGTTGAACACTTGCCAAGTAGTGTGCCTGATATTTTCCAACAAATTCGTATACTGTATGAGAGTAGACTATTGATGTATACTACTTTACATGTCAGAAGTATAACGATATTTACAAATTACTTTATTCTATATTCTTATGTTATTTCTTGGATTTCGTTGTCCATGACATGTCTGTTACTTAACTAAATATCACTATTACATTAACGACTCGGAACACTATTTTTTTTATAAGTAAAAGCGTAAAGTTTTACCTTACAGCCTGAACCGGTTTTCTCCTTTAAAAGGCTTCTTCAGAGGCTGCCGCTGGTAGCGCTGCCCGTCTTGTTGTGGGTGACGGAATCGAATTTTGAAAGATCGATGCTGTGTGTGTGGGGTGAGATATGTTCGAATAATGCGTGTGATTTGAATTGTGTCTGTTCATTTAGGATGTCGTTTTTATTTGTTTTTGTGTGTTTGTATATTCCAATTGTTCTAGAGTGTCTAGTTTTCGGCCTTTTGTGTGTACGTGTAGAATGTTCATGTTATTGTCGATGTTTTTATATGTGTGGTTTGCTTCAATGAGGTGGTTTGCAAAGGTGGATTCTGTAGTGGAGTGGAGTGCCTTTGTGTGTTCAATGTATCTCTGTTTGAAGCAACGTCCTGTCTGGCCTATGTAGAATTTATTGCAATTTGAGCAATTTAGCTTGTAAACACCGGGTAGATCGAATTTGTTTTGTGCTTTGTGTGTGTTTTTTGATAGTGTGTGTTCTGTTTTGTTAGTAGTTTTGTAAGCGATTCTGTATCCTGCTTTTTTAAATTTGTGGGCTATTTTTTCAATTTGTTTGTTGATGTATGTTAGTGTTATGAATTTGTTGTTTTCTGTCTTTGTCTGTTGTTTGTTTTGTGTTTTGTGTAGGAGTTTACTGACTATTGTTCTGTCATATCCATTAGATTCTGCTAGATATTTTATCGTGTTTAGTTCGTCTTTGTAGTCTTTTTCATCTAAGGGGATGTTGTTAAGTCTATGTATCATGGTTCTGAAGGCAGCTAGTTTGTAACATTCTGTAACAATGACATTCAGTATTTACTCCCACTGAAGAAGAGGCACATCACCTTGAAACGTATGGGAAAATGATAACCAAAGTAAGTTCATATGTGAAAGTTTATATATATAATAATAAGAGTAAAGTACTTAATTTAGATATAAAGTATCCTGATAAGAAGATCTTAATAATCCACTGTAGAAACGTAGATGAAATATCTATAAATGAAGAGGCTAGTTGAACGGGGTGGGGGTAATTTTCTATAAATGAAAATTATAGTTGAAGGGGGAGGGGATAATTTTATATGTGTACTACGTTATCGGCAACATAGTAGTAGTTTGTTGTTAAAATTCCTTCCCGGGCTGTTTGGCCTTAGTCCAATGTTTTCAGCAAAACCGGACGTTTCCGCAGTGCCGTCGACTGCCATCATCAGTGAAAATCGAGTGCGATAACGTGTGGTGGTATACGTTAGTGACTACAGTACTGTGGTTAAGGCTGAAGCAATAAGTGGAAAGAAGTAGTTTCTATGGAAACATTTCATTTTGCATTTTAAATATAAATCTTAGAACATGGAAGTCACGTATGGTTCTCCATACCGATATTTGGTTAAGTGACCAAAATACCAGGTAAAGTGGTAAGTAAACAGCCATTCCAATCTCCTCAGCCTACACATAGATATATATTATTGCGTGACTTCTTTATTTACAGTGTGGAACAGTAGATCCTGTTACAGTATACTGGATTTAGTACTGGGTTGAGGCACAGATACTTCTTAAATAATACGTCTACTCTACATGAGTGTTGTGGTTGGTTAGGTAATGACAGTACATTATTGTGTGTAATGATAGTACATTGGGTTAGACGTTTCTTTACAAACCCAATTGACTCTGTAGTGCTCAATTCTAAGTCTTTTGACCTCACTGTAACTGTTTATTCTCCGTTTCTTCCAGCAATTGTTCTTGTAACCTGTCTTGTATGTTACTGTACTAATTTTTAAAATAAACACATGTATCTTGTAGCATAAGCTATTAACCGTAGTGCATACTCCTTCTTTATCTAAAAAGTGGTAGATATGTAATACTAACCTATTAAAACTGTGTATTTAATAATACTAACTTATTAACCATAATGCATGTTCCTTCTTTATCTAGAAAATGTTAGACGTTGAATATTGTTTTTACAGAAACACCAGCTAGCCACAGGTAGTCGTGAGTGGTAAGGAGGTGACTCTATACGCTTCTCGATACATCACCTGGAAAGATATTCTGGACCTCTGTGGACCTCCACATGTACTCACTTAAATAGGAATCTAAGCGTTCCCTTCTCGTACCACATTCAATCATGTTTCAGCGTTTACAGGACCGCCACATGCTTTCTATGCCTTGTGTATGCGCTCCCGTTTCAGGATCCACAAAGTTATAACTATGGTTTACAGAGTCAAATGACTGTACTGTTGTGGCAAATTAACAATTTGACGGTACGAACGCCACTCATCTGACATTATAGTAGACCCTGGTTCAGTATTTGCCACTATGAGAGGTAGGAGGGTAGCTGCTGATCTATCTTCCACACTACACAAAAAGCATTCCTTCGTTTCTCGGCGTATCCATCGAATACCCATTGTTGTGGATACACCCAGCCAACATTATTTTTTCTCTTGGCAAACACACTCTCGTCAATTTCAACTGTTAAATTCAGTCCTCCAATTTTCCGTGGGTTTCTCATGACGTTACGGCACAGATATATCTTAAGTAAGCCGTCCACTCTGTGTGTGTGTTGACACTGATTTCCAGTTGATTTTTACTGTTTTTTACACTACTACGCCTTCACACCAGAAATAAATAAATTTTATTATTTTTCCCAGCGGTAATTTGGACCCCTGTAAAAATGTGCCCTTGCGAACTACCTTATACTCATGGCAAGTCGTTTTATTGCAACACCAATGCTGTTGCTGGCCAAGGGCTAATACCATGTCGTGTCCTTGTTCACATTGATGAGGATTGTGAACCAAACCTTTTTCTTGAAGAAAAGAAACTGCAGCATCCTCTTTTGTACCAATAACACTCAACCATCGTAGCTACTTACAACACAACACTAATTAAAAATGTATGAAACTGAACAAGCAAATGAAAATGTAACAACACCAATAAATTAGCAAATTCATAAGTGTGTTTTATTTTGGTTTCCACTGTACTATGTGACGATCGGTGAGACCGTCGTAACAATTTAACGAAACATCCCAATTAATTCAATATTATACGTTGAGGATTATAATTTTACATATACACTAATGTAAAATATAAAACATTATTGTTTTCTGATTTCAAGCTTGCAGAGTCAATCCAAATAAATTATGTCTGAATGTAAGTACACACATAACAGGCAAAATACAAGTGTTCTGTCTTGTCTGCTGTCATAGAAAATATATTCTGTATTTCTTTATGGTTGCAACTTCATTCATGTGAGTGAAAATTAATTTATATAAATCTCAAATCATCACCGGAATCTACACTGTTGACTGTAAACAAATACAATAAATTCCTTTTGTGATCACTTTGGGCCAATATGAATTTAATAGCACTAGCCAAATAATAACAATAACTGATAACAAGATTATGCAAGATTTGCCATTACTTTCCTATACCTGTGATTACAGGCATATTGATATACCTGTTACTGTGTATAGAGGTGTTGCTATACATATTGTATGTTAAAACTGTGAGGTGTATTTTATAATCTGGAACATTTTATACCAAATGATTTAATCACAAAAGATTATGTAAAACACAAAATTACAACAAACACACCAAAAGTATCTATAGAAATTAAAAACAAAAAAAAAATTATATAAATGACAAATTATTCAATAAATGATTAAATATGTACCATAATTTATTAGATACTGCAATTATTTTTTATAGAAACAAACATCCACTAGCAGCTACAAAACCAATTTTCCCTATAATGTACTTAGCAAGATCCTGATCTTTTAGATACATTGTTGGATTGTTAATGCTAGCATTTTTTTATTCTTTTCCCTAAACATTTTGAAACCATAATTTCAAAGTGATACTACCTGAGATGCCTTTCCATTGTGTTTCCTTTTGCTCCAAAAAAAATATTTTGTTGTGTTGATGTCTTTATTCTTTAAAATTTTGTGTGAGGGAGATTGCAAAATTTTTAACTGAACTGTAGCATTTCATTGTCTCAGTTTTTTGTAATTTTTTGTGCTACTGTAAAGTGTTCACTTTTTATTTACACCTAAGTCATGCCGTTTTTATTTTACATTTTTACACTTTCTGTCAAGCTACTGTAAAGCTACATTAAAATATACAATTTTATTTTAAAAAAATTATCAAATCAAGCACTTGTCTGTAATAACTGAAATATATGAGAGTTTTATTTAAGGTTATTGCTGGCTCTCACATCCTACCTTCCAGTATTTGCGTATCATCCGTCAGAAATGTGAATAACTCAACAGGATACTAAGTCATTCTTACTACTGTTCAGATGCATTTAGCATGTACACCAGAGGTAGATTTATGCATAGGCAAAGTAGGCTACTGCCTACGGGCGGCAAATTTTGTAAAGGTCGTTATGTTGTTTTTATACCTAAGAGATGTTTCAAATGCTGCTCCATTTCATCTCAATATGATAAGAAGCTTTTAAAAATATATATTGTTTAGTAACAAGGCTTATTACATAAAGAGAATAGTTCATCATTTACTTCTGATCTGTATATGAAGTAGGCCCTACATCGTTTTTTCACAATTACATTTACATACATTATATATGTGATACTTCCATTATATTAATATTTAACTATTAATTTGTTTACATTCAAATTTCGAACATCCTTTACCGACTCTGTAATTTGACATGAGTGAATGTCAATAGATGCCACTAGCTGCTAACAGACAGACTATGAGCATAGTATAATTTCATACCCAACTCTAGTGCCAGTTGAGCTTCAACCTGCCGAGGAGGGAAATAAGAGGTCTACACATAGTACGTGTCCGTTAAACACCTGTTGTATTTTACATAAATCGTTAAATATATATTCATCAAATAAATTGATAAGCAAAAAGTGATAAGTGAAAGGATGATTATGTCAAAAAATGTGTATATAATGTATTTTCATTTATTATGTTAGGGTAATATTAGTGGAATGATAATATTCTACCACTACTGTATTACAGTATACAAATGTAGTGATATATCTTGGCCCAATACTATGTAATAAATTTGGATAAAAGGCTCATTTCAAATAGAAAGGATAGCTGGTGTGATCAGTCATAACAAATTTGTATTAGTTTTTTGAGAATTTGTTCCTATCAAACTGCAAGCATATTTTCAAACCTTTATGGATGTGTGTCAAGGAATTTACAGATTGCACCAAAAGAAACAGTTAAAATATATCTTTTCAATTAAAAACAAAAATTGGTCTTGTAATATCAGTCAGTAATACAGCAGGAACTAATCAGTTAATTGCTATTACAAAATGCCTTATTCCTTTTTCATGACGATCAGATTTTGCTATACGCCTGCATAAATAAAAATTATTAAATTGCTTAACTCTCAACACAAAGTATTTAAACTATTTAACATGAAAAGTTCATCATGTTACATATTCTAGTAACAAGGTAAGTTTTTGGAATACTGTTTTAGCTGAATTTATACACTAGGAGGACACTCAGCATTTAGTTTGTGTGTGTAACTCTGGTTAATCAAAGAGAATTATTTGTGTAAATTCAAATTTAGTAATACAAATCTACTACCATAAAGACCTGGAATGCTATGCGTTAAAGAATTTTAATTAACTTTATATGGGGAAATCTGGTTTACATAACATTATTTCTGAAAATAATAATCCTGAAATGTAATCAGTACTTATATCAAGTTAAGTGCAATAATTAAATAGATTCTTCAACTTGCACGTTGCAAAATTCAGGTGCTAATCCTTTACTTTATTTTTAATTCAACATCAATTTATGTTCAGCAACGTTAAAAAAAAAACATGTTATGGCCTCTGAGAAAGAACACAGTGAGTGGAAGCTGGCTTAAATGAAGGTAAACATTTTATCTAATAACTAGTGTCCCGAGTTAGAAAACATGTGCAATACATATTATAAAAAGAAGGATATTGTTTTTACTTCCATGTTCCATAAGGAAATGGATGGCGAAAAAAATCGTGTTCGAGATAAGGGCTGATTCTGATTGTACTTCCCTCAATACATAAAGAAGTAATTTTTTGAAAGATGTCTGTGTATAGAATTTTGTCTATGGCGAACGATAATTGCCGCAAATTCAAATAATTTTTTGCATATTGTAGAGGACTCAAGGTCTGTTGATTTTGGTGAAGATCGGTTAAGGAGAAGGGGTAGTTTACCTGCAACGTTTTGTGTTTTAACAAGAGTAAAGTACTTAATTTTGATAAATAAAGTATCCTGAAAAGGTCATAATAATCCACTCTAGAAAGGTAGATGAAATATCGATAAATGAAAAGGGGTAGGGGGAAGTTGAAGGGGGAGGGGATAATTTTCTATAATTTAAAATGATAGGTGAAGGGGAGGGGATAATTTTTTATATGTGTACTACATTATCGGCAACGATGAAGTAGTTTGTTGATAAAATTCCTTTCCAGGCTGTTTGGCCGTGGTCCAATGTATTCTGCAAAACCAGACGTTTCGGAAGTGCCATCGACTGCCATCATCAGTGAAGATCAAGTGCGCTAATGTGAGGTGGTAGATGTTAGTGACCACAATTCTGTGGTTGAGGCTGAAGATAGAAGTAGTTTCTGTAGAAATATTTCATTTCTAAAACGATTTTAAATATAAATCTTAAAACATGGAAGTCATGTATGGTTCTCCACACATTAGATTGTACTGGGTTCTAAATTGGAAGTAGAATTCTTGAAAAGAACGAATCCATAATATTTTTACCATGTGGGGCGCATTCCTTGAAACATGTGGGTGTTAATGCTGCAAAACTCAATGCAGATGTGATGACATTTTTCGGGCATGTTGCAAGTCTTTACTCATTTTTCTCTAGCAGCCCTAGAGAAAAATGTTGGGAAGTTTTGAAAAAGCACATTCCTTTATCACTGCAGAGCTTCCCTGAAACAAGATGAAGTGAGAGGATCCAAGCTGTCAAACCGATAGTTAAGCACTACCCAGGAGTACTTAAATTGTTGGATATACTTTAGAAGAGATGTCTTCTAGTCTAACTCCCTCTGCCTACAACATCATATTAGGGTTTAAGAAATATTTCAATTCCACAAAGAGCTTAATGTTGGCATCATTTTGGTTCAAAGTGCTTTCATATATTGACTAAAAAAATGTTGTTATTCAAAGCAAAGGAATCACACTCGTTGAAATAACTCTAGTGGAAGATTTGCTGACAGAATTGAAATTGTTGCGTGATAACCCAGACAGCATAATTGAAGAACCAAACTTAATTGCAAAAGAACTAATAAAAGTTCCTCCTGAATCTCCCAAAAGGTGGAAAAAAAGTACAGATCAATCCAATAGTGATTTTTCAGTAAACAAAGATCAAGAAAATAAATTTAAAACCTCAGTCATGTACCCAGTATTAGAGTTTGTAATGGGCAACATAAAAACACGATTCACTGCAATTAGTTCAATTCTTGACTTGTTTCCACCAGTATTGAACTTTACGGACATGGAAAATGATGAATTAGAATTGAAAGTAAAAGTTCTCATTAGCAAGTTTAAAAAGGAATTGGCAATGGATCTATTTGAAGAAATATTACACTTGAAGAACATTTATAAAACAGAGTTTGAATCAGAAAAGAATCCACTAAGCCTACTCCAAAAACCTTCAAACTGTATTTGTGAACTTCTGTCTTGCCTATAGGCTTTTCTGTACTATTCCAGTTACAGTTTCGTCTCCTGAAAAATCTTTGAGCAGTATAGCGAATTCACTGAAAACTTGGCAGAGAAGCACTACCTACCAAGAAAGGCTTAATAATTTGGCAATTTTAGCTATTACAAATGAATTGGCTAACAGTATTCCACTCTAACCCATTATTAATACTTAATCATTTGGGTGTTAACAGAAACTGCACATTGCTTTTTATTGCATTATGTTGAAAAAAGGATTTTAATGTACTTGTTTGGTTATAGGCCTACGTTAGATTGTACTGTGTTCTAAATTGGAAGTAGGTTTTAATTCCGGTACTTCGAATAAATACAGCCTTTTATCCATACAATAAATACAGGCTTTGAATGTACACTAAGTAAGGAAATGTTTGTTAAGTCTAATTAATTTTAAAAATCTAAAAGGTTAAGTTAGATAATTAAACGTTGACACACCCTCCCAAAATCGTCTCTGTACCGTAATTATGTGCGATAAATGGAAACTAATTTCTGTACTTCCAATAAATACACCCTTTTAATAAAATATGTGCCAGTAAACCCCAATAAAATATGCACCAATAACGAAGCCTACTATCTAAGTTAGATAATTAAACGTAGACACAACCTCCCAAAAACGTCTCTGTACCGTAATTATGTGCGATAAATGAAAACTAATTTCTGTACTTCCAATAAATACACCCTTTTAATAAAATATGTACCAATAAACTCCAATAAAATATGTACGAATAACGTAGCCTACTAGGTTATACGTTCTAAATTGGAAGTACGGATAGGTTTTAATTCGAATAAATACAGCCTTTAATGTATATACAGCCTTTTATCCATACAATAAATACAGCCTTTGAATGTACACTAACAAGGAAATTTTTGTTAAATCTAATTAATTTTAAAAATCTAAAAGGTTAAGTTACATTGTTAAACGTAGACACAACCTCCAAAAATCGTCTGTGTACCGTAATTATGTGCAATAAATGGAAACTAATTTCTGTACTTCCAATAAATACACCCTTTTAATAAAATATGTGCCAATACTCTGAATTCAAATTAAATAAAGAAAAAAGGAATTGTGTGTGTGTGTGTTTTCTGTGGTTGAGGCTGAAGATAGAAGTAGTTTCTGTAGAATATTTCATTTCTAAAACGATTTTAAATATAAATCTTAAAACATGGAAGTCACGTATAGTTCTCCACACGGATATTTTC
This sequence comes from Magicicada septendecula, assembly GCA_034769895.1. NCBI lineage: Eukaryota > Metazoa > Arthropoda > Insecta > Hemiptera > Cicadidae > Magicicada > Magicicada septendecula. The sequence continues at coordinate 105,657 of JAWRYS010000504.1, forward strand.
ATTATTTGCATCAAATAGTATTATTGTTTAATACACGTTCTATCCAGATCAAATTATGTGTATACAGTTCTGGAAAAATTAGAAATACAATTTTTTTTGTTTATTTTAAACTGTATTATGTTTGAAAGTATCCCAAAGTAAATTTAACATTAATCATGTCAATCAATGAGGCCAGTCTAGTTTTTTAAGGCTAGGAGAATTCTTGAAATGTTTGGAGCATCAGTAGGTCATCATGATGGATCTAATAATCAAACTTCAGTTTCTGTGAAAAGCTGGCAGATTTGAGTAGCCACTTGATAAAGGATGGTATTGTAAAAGCAACAATTCTTTCAGAATTATTTTATAACCCTGTCAGTCTGCAAATAACTATCACTCCTTTAGATCATCAGCAGATTTAAACTTTTCTTATTTGTGCTAGGAATGTATCATGTAAAACTGCTGGAAGCATGGTATACAAAGTTTCTATTATCCTTTTCAAGGTTGATGACCAAAACAAAAAGTACTACTTATAATTCATCATTGTAGCAGTTACACAGCAGTATACTAAACATCTCTTGGTTAATACCTGTACTCTGGTCAGGTAGGACACAATGAATCATTCAAAACAAGTACAATTCAGTGTCAATGTCTAGTGTTTATGTGTCACTGCTACCCATAGTGAATCATTTGTATTGTACATAACAAATAGTATTCTGACTGTACACGTTTTTCATCTGACAAGAATTTTATACTTAGGCAAACTCATTTAATGGTGTAACCTTCTGTAATATGTGCCAAACAAGTATTCATAAAATTAATATTTGTGTCAAATTGTGTTTTATTTATTTCAAACAAAATCTGTTTTGTGGACATAACTTTATGTCCAATACAATTATTATGTTATTTCTTTTTAGTATCCCTTATAGATTTGCGTGATCAAAACTTTTAATACTAAAACTTTTTTTCAGCTGATAACCATGCTTTGTTGAGATTATTAAAGAAAAGTTTTGCTCATTCAGTGATGTGGCATCTTCAGTGATAAAGTTGAGTCTCATCGTGGTAAAACTACTGAAGACTTCATAGAATTGGAAAATTAATGAGAATAATATTCTTACAACCAGTGACAAGAATTATGAACTTAAAACAGTGGAATGAATTACTGAATACCAGATACACTCAATTGCTAAAACAAACACACTTATATTACAACAGTTCTCTTTATATAATTATCCAGGACACACTGTATAGCCTACAAACAGTAATAAAAAAAATCACAGTAGTTTACAACACAAGTAAACAATTGATCATTTGTCACTTTTATTAAAAACTGCTGTCTAATATCATCCTATATGAATGCACAACCTACTACACCAACTTTCTAAAACTCAGCTGGTGGCAACATCCTAATTATCAGGCTAATGTGATAAAGTTCCAGATGAATGCCAAGAGTGTGGCTCTAGAATATTCTGCAGTGCTGCTGATTAACAGTATGTGATCAGCATCACATAGAGTACTACACATTTAAGCTATCTAATTGACTTGGTATTAGAATATTAGTAAAATGTGCTTGTTAACCAAATAGTGTGTTGTTACTCCTGAAAATCCCATTTCACTAAGAGCATTTTAGAAGTCTGGGTTATCTTTTATGTTTCACTCCACAAACATGCCTTTAGTTCAGCATTTCTTAACCTATTGGGCATGAGCCACTGCAGGGTCCCGAGAGGGCATTTGGTGGGTTGCAAAGTCAGGTTCGGAAATTTATTTACTGTGTCTTAAAAAGCTACTACATGTAAATAACTAAGATATATCATTTTAACAATTTAAATTCAACCTGTTTTGTACATAGTCTAAACTGTACATTTTTGTTATTCATGCTCTACCATTGTTTTTTACCAGCTCTGATGTTTAACTCTCTATAACCAGATTGAAAGTTGCTTCCCAGAGGGATACAGTGAATTCAATTGGATTCAAGACCCATTCTTGTATTTTGAAAGTTCTAACATGTTGTCAGTAAAACTAAATGAGCAATTGTGTGATATCATCTGTGATGCTGGGATTAAAACTAAATTTTTAGTAAATTATTTTGTATAGTTAGTGATAACATGAGACATGTCATGGACAACAAAATCCATAAACTTTTAGATTCTGACTTAACAAAGTTCTGGATATCTTTAAGAGATGAATATCCTGAACTTTCGGAGTTGCTCATCCCATTCACCACCTCATTCTTGAGTGAAATGGGATTTTCATCTCAAGTGAAAAGCAAGCACACAAATAGCTTGACGCACACTCAGATTTATGACTTAATTTAACCACTCTTGAATCCAACATACCCCAGCTTTTGCAGAAAAAGCAGCTCCAACTGTCACATTAGTAACTAATGATTAGTTAGGCAAGTAAAAACTCTTTTGTTTTTAACTTCAGCATGTGTTTATTAGAGCAAATTAGTCTTTTGAATTACATATTTGCTTTTTGCTTTTCTATAATTAAGTGTATATATAATTTGTTTAAGCATAAAAGAAGGCTTAAAGTTCTCAGTGTTACCAAAAATATGATTATAAAGTGGGTGCACAAGTAGTTCTGCCATGCACACACCCCTACAAGTCTAATTAATTTTAAAAATCTAAAAGGTTAAGTTAGATAATTAAACGTAGACACAACCTCCCAAAATCGTCTCTGTACCGTAATTATGTGCGATAAATGGAAACTAATTTCTGTACTTCCAATAAATACACCCTTTTAATAAAATATGTACCAATAAACTCCAATAAAATACTGTATGTACGAATAACGTAGCCTACTAGGTTATACGTTCTAAATTGGAAGTACCGATAGGTTTTAATTCGAATAAATACAGCCTTTAATGTATATACAGCCTTTTATCCATACAATAAATACAGCCTTTGAATGTACACTAACAAAGGAAATTTTTGATAATCTAATTAATTTTAAAAATCTAAAAGGTTAAGTTGCATTGTTAAACGTAGACACAACCTCCAAAAATCGTCTGTGTACCGTAATTATGTGCGATAAATGGAAAATAATTTCTGTACTTCCAATAAATACACCCTTTTAATAAAATATGTGCCAATAAACCCCAATAAAATATGGAAATAGGTTATAGGTCTACGTTCTAAATTGGTACTAGGTTTTAATTCCGGTACTTCGAATAAATAAAGCCTTTAATGTTATGTACAGCAGCCTTGTATGCATACAATAATTTAATGTACACTAACAAAGGAAATTTTTGTTAAATCTAATTAATTTTAAAAATCTAAAAGGTTTAAGTTGCATTGTTAAACGTAGACACAACCTCCAAAAATCGTCTGTGTACCGTAATTATGTGCGATAAATGGAAAATTATTTCTGTACTTCCAGTAAATACACCCTTTTATTGTACACTAACAAAGTAAATTTTATTTAAGTTACATTGTCTACATAACCTCCATAAACTGGCATTAGTTACTTGTGAAGAAAACAGTTCTAGTACACATCGAACAGGGAAAAAAAATACAAACGTGGAGACGGAAGTTGCCTTTGGCCGCAGGAAGGTGAAAGCCGGTTTAGGCTGTAAGGTAAAACTTTACGTTTTTACTTATAAAAAACTTAGTGTTCCGAGTCGTCAATATTATAGTGATATTCAACCTTATTTAATTACATATTTGTTTGTATTCTGTGATTAAATAAATCTTGTGTGCATTATAAGCTATTTCGCTCGACTTTGATTTCATGCGTTTGCTAAACATTTTGCGTCTGGAAGAAGTGGGACTATACCTTCTGTTTGTGTACACCTTGTTGTTATATGCAGTGACATGTAATAATTTTATACTGTAACGCAGAAGTAGTTAGACGACTGTTTAGCTACACCTGACTGTAGACATTGTTCGGTTATTTATTCATATGGGTACCCATTCATATAATTACGCGTCAGATTATGCGGAAAGACTTTTAGTTTCTACGTTGGAACTTATAGGCTGGAAGCTATGTTGTTCGTATGTAAGTTTCGCATTCTTGATTTGTATGGCACTGCATTTGAATAATGTGTTAATATGGTGAATAGCATGGTTTGTATTTACATATTCATCAATAATAATTAATTATTGTTACTGTGCTTTCGAAAAGTTTATTACCTGCAGCCGTGTATAGAATAGTTTATGTTAGTGAAACTAAATTATAGCAGCCGTAGTATACTTACGAAGGCCTAAGGTAATTTACTTATTTAAAGACAACTGGACATTAGGTTAAGGTGGAAACATAGCGAGTAGAAGAGACATAGAAGAATCTCTTCTATTCGCTATGGTGGAAGTAACGATAATAGTCATTGATGGGTATGAAGTATAATTACGGATAATTTCATTTGTAATATAATGCAGACTCATTATCAAAAATTAATTTCAATTCGGATGTGGTTCTTCGTTGTGTGTTGACATTTATCCACAAGCTAGAAGAATTACTCGATTGTACTTTAAAATATCTTCCGTTACAGTAAAAAGTTACCAATGTTTCCTGTTTACTTTTTATTTCCGTTTTAATGTCTGAATTAATAATTCCAACTTTCACATCAGCATATATAAATGATAGAGTTTTTCCAGGCCTGCATCTGGCAGCCATTGGACACGATCCAGATGCTGCAATCAAGCCATGGGTGCAAAGACACCCCGCATGCATATGCTGTAAACACAACACCATGTCCAAGTCTAGACTAAGCTTGGAGGTTGGTAGCTCTAAAGGTACCGTACCACTAATTTAATGTATTTGGTTTTACCAGTATAAGAGTGCGTTATAAATGTACTGAAAGTAATGGCATAGTCAAATATTGTTATACAACGTACAGGACAAATTCAAGACTAAATGTAATATTACTGTAGCTTGCATAACCCACACGACTAAATGTAATATTACTATAGCTTGCATAACCCACACCTGGGCAAACATAACCTCACGTTGCCTGCATAACTAACTACTACCATAAGGTGACTAATAGCTATAAATATGAAATAATGAAACACAGATATTCAACAGAATATGGAAAATTGCTGTTAGTGGCATTTATGGAAAGTATCAGTAGATGAATATAAGTAAATATGTGATGATTTCTCAAAACTATGCTTTTGTGATAATGTTTTCACGATTCAATGCACATTAAAAATTGAATTGTAGTTACTCAGGTTAACGACAATTTGAAATGACAAATGAATTTATGACAGTTCTTACAAATGAAAACAAGAAAATTATGATGCTCGCTATATTATTATTGAAACGATTTATTATATAATGTGTATTGAACTGAACTTAAGCAAATAAAACTTTTTGAAGACTTCCAAAACAAAATAAAACTTTCAGATTCTGAACACTTTTTGTTTAGACATTATTGTCAGTATATGTTTTATGTATGTAATACCCATTTTTACTTAAGTAAATGTTTAATGTAAAGGCAGTGCAGTTCAGCTTGAACAGTAACAGTAACGGAGCCATGTTATGTTGTGCATGAATAGCTTTGTGGCGGAGGGGGCATAAAGTAGTTTTATAGTTTCTTGTAAGAAATTTATTTTCAAAACGGATTGTATATAATATTTCTGGTTTGGTCAGTACTGTATTAAGCCAATACATGACATTAGATATTATTAAAATACACAAAGTAAACTAAAAAATCTATTACAAAAATGTGTATGTTAACCAGCTACTGAATATTATTATTTGGCCATGCACAGCCACTATAAAGAAACAGTTCAACATAAACATAATATGATTGCAAGGTGGATATCCCTATTTTCACTATGTTAAATTCTGAAAATTGTGATGCATTTTTGAAAGAAATAAAATATAAAATATAATTTTGTTTTTAATCCTACAATATCTTTCATATAACATCAGTATTGACACTTGGGAATGCACAAGAAATTCAGATTTGTGCTCTTTCACGTTGCCATTCATAGCTGATGTTAAGATGCCCTTCCCATAGCAACAAATAAATGTTGCCAATTCTTATCAGCTTACACAAATGTCTCTTTTCAGTGATATAGCACATCACGTTTTGGATCTGTTAGCTGTTTTTGTATGTGGTTTGTTTTAGTAATGTGTTAGTGTTAGTAATGTATTAGGCTGTCAGAAATTGTATCAGTGACATGAATATCATTAATGTTACCCTTCGTGTTACTGGAAAACTCTTCAAAGTGGTCTCAGCAGATCATGAATTCAATCAGTCCCAGTTCTCCTTTTTATATACAGTTTACAAACTATGAAATATTGTTCCATTGTCCATTATGGTATTTCAAGTCATTAAAAATTATTATTTCTACATGATTTCTAATATTGTCAAAGTTTTCTGTTTAAGACCAGATTCAATTTACTGCATCCTGAAAGCTATAAATAAGGTGAAACGCGTCTTCAGACTAGATAAAGCAGAACAAATATTTCAACTCTTTAAATCTGTCAAACGCTTCAAACTTCCATTGTAAACAACAGTTTGCTAGTAGTACTGCAGTGTATTCCCACAGCTGTCAATTTGGAAGTTATGTGAAACAGAGTATACTGTATAACTTCTGCAAACATTTTGACTCTGAGGTTTCATACAAATTTTAGCACTCAATTGATAAGCAATTGTTTCCTTCTCAAAATAGTTCTAAAATTATATCAAAAGGTAAATAGGAATTTAAAAACAAAGCCTGTGTCAAAATAAGTAACATGGTATGACGAACTGATAAACAAAATTGTGGACACATGTTTGTATGGCTTCAAATAAAAGTGTACCTTTATGGGGAAAACATTTTCCAGGAATCATCAGTATAGTTAGCACTGTAGGTTGAATGCTCTTCTGTACATTAGCTCATTCCAATTACATGCACAGAAGTAGTGTGACTTTTCCTCTACATAAGTGGCCTCGGTATCTCCTTTCAACCAAGAACACTTTATTGTATTAAATGAAGTACCTTGCCCAACTAAGATATGGCATCCTCATTGGTTAAACTGAGGTCTGACAATGGGAAGACATTATTTATTAATAAAGATATGTGCATTTAATCTGAAAGTGTCCTTAATCAGATGTTATTCTTGTGCTAACTTGTGAGTGATGTAGATTTAGTCTTCATTGACTGCCAATTTGTTTTCGTTTGTTTCAGGTATTAACGATATCAATTTATCCATCATCTGACAAATGGAAGAGATCAAATTTGAGGACAAGGTATAAAGTTTAAAAATAAAAATATATTTTTTGCTGTTTAATGTATGTATTAAATTGATACACGTGTTATATACACGTATCTTATACACACATTCATTTCTTATATTATTAATAGTTTATTTATCATCATATTGAATTGTAATTAATTGCTGTACAGAATATGATTTATACATGTATTTTTTTGTGTAGGGTTCGCGTTGACAATATGGATTTTCCATAACCTCCTAACTTTCAAGCAATTCTCTTCCTCCCTCGTCCAATTTAGACTTGTAGTCTGTTTGTTAGTTGCGAAGTAGCTTTAAAACTTTTTTTTTTGATCTGCCAGTCCTCTGCCTTTGTGTTGCCCAATTATGTCAACATACTCATACTATTCTATCATCACTCATTCTCTTGTGTTGTCCACTCTGGTAGTCCTGTCCTCTGCAAGTCTTCCTGGTGTTCTCGTAAACTTGTGACATCTCATTTCGCTGTTTTGGCCTGCACTGTCTCACTCCCAGTTTCTGCAGAATACATTGAAGTATTAGATGTATTATATGTCTTATGTTATACCTTATATGTATTATTAGTATTATATGTCTAAAAGTCAATATTAGACATGTAATTGATGTACATATTCAAACCTTTGTGTTTTGTCTCAAATGTTTGTTAGCCAGATAGTAAGAGCCATGCACACAACTGACTATTTTATGAGTGATTGTAAAGGTATTGATTTTATCAGAAGATTCCAGTATTATAATAATACTTACTGCTCACTGTTGCCAGAATTTCACTTACCGTCATATTCCCCTTTACAAAACTTACCTTATTATTGCCCAGGTCGCCAACATATTTTTTAGATGAATATGTAAACTTAAACACTCTTGCCCTTATAAAATTCTACCAATATACCCTGACACAATACATTTAACACCAATACATATTTATTTACAGATTTTCGTCATAATTTTATTATTTACCACACTTCGTTACATTAAATCAGCCAAGTAATTTTACCATGGACTCAAATAATTAAATGTTCATTCAGTATTTCTCAACCTCCATCATCAAAAATTAGTCTTATCTTTATATAACACATTTCAATTTTATTTATATGTCTCATATGGATATCATTTATATAATACCCATAAAAATTTGTTTCTTCCATTGTGCCACAATAATAATACATAGGGTTTCCCCCCTTGATTACGTTATCATAAATCATGTCTACATTATTATTCTTTATCAAGTCTCCGTCAGTATTTGTTATAACAATCACATCCTTAAATTTTTCATCACTATAGTTGTCAGCTGTTACTAATACGCTGACCCTCACTACAGGTAAGTGTATATTATTATCATCAATATAATCATTGTTTATTAAACATGGTAAGTCTACATTGTTTATTATAATTCTTTTAATATTCATCTCCTCTATCAACTCATCATAACTACTTCTCAGCGTAAATAACTCTATTATTCTCTCTCTCACAATACTTCTTACAACCCCCCTGAACTATCTCATACCACACAAAGGGCGACACCACTAAATTATTAAACACCATCTGGCTGTACCAGATACACACAGAAAACTTATTTGACCATCTGCCAACCCATTGTCGCCCAAATGTCCTAGTGAGGATCTCTTATCCCCGTAAACAACCTGTGAAAACTCTGCTTCACCTTTAACCCCAGAAAAATTTGCCCCTGTTCACCCTCTACAATTAAACTATCTCTATACTCCATTTCTAACTCATTACGATCACTAACTAGCAATCCTCTAACCTCAACTAATTGCCCCTGTTCACCCTCTACAATTAAACTATCTCTATACTCCCTTTCTAACTCATTACGATCACTAACTAGCAATCCTCTAACCTCAACTAATTGTCTGCTCTCAATATTACTACCACTATTACTCAATATATCACTATTTGATACCCCATTTTAAAATACTTCTTTATTATTGCTCAACATTATTTCACCCCCATTATAATCGTTATTTATTTTAACACCTACACTTACCTTGTAATTCATTACTTCATTATTTATATTCTCACTACACTTACCTGTGTCTTCATTATGATTAACCCTTATATTTTCACTATCTTCACGTATTTCATCTGTACTTAAACTAACTCTATTGTCTGTAAAAGTATTGTCATCATTTTTACCTCCTCTATCAGAACTACTCACCTGGTTTAGGTCACTTTCTTTATTTTCTAGTAGCTTACATCTATCTCTTTCCCACTTCTTGTTTCGTTTTTTCACATCATTAATCCATTGTCTTTGTGAGTTTTTTATTTCCTCAAATTGACTTTTCAAATAATTCAATGTATCAGCCCATGTTAGACCTACCCCGTTTTCCGGTACCTTAGCCATACTTAAGAAATATTATTATATAATACACTTTTATAAAAACTACACTAATTATTCACACATACGCCGTTACCACAACCTGTTTTCTGTGCCTCAAAACAGGTCTAGTTCATATAATATTTATACGAACATCCTGGCTGCGAGTCGCCAATGTAAAGGTATTGATTTTATCAGAAGATTCCAGTATTATAATAATACTTACTGCTCACTGCTGCCAGAATTTCACTTACTGTCATATTCCCCTTTACAAAACTTACCTTATTATTGCCCAGGTCGCCAACATATTTTTTAGATGAATATGTAAACTTAAACACTCTTACCCTTATAAAAATCCCGCGATCTAACTACCCTTAACACTCAGAAAATCTCAAAGAACGTTAAGCGAGGTTTTCAACACAGAATAGGAAATGGTTATGGCGTAATAACTTAATCTAACACATGTTTTATATTGAGACAAATCTTATTTTTATTTTATTAAATACAACTAAAAAGTATGAATTTGTTTAAACACAAGTTTATAAATTAATTGTTTTCTATTAACCAGTACTTTTATTCATGATTTCTCCCCTCAAATATATAACTTTTACCCCCTTTGTATTGAGCTCTTTTATTACTGTTTTTTCATTTTGATTTGATTTGATTGTTTTTACATTTTACCTGCACGTGCATTCCTTTGTCCACTATCACTTGTAATCCCCGTACACTCCCGTCGTCACTGACACTGTTTACTTAGTTTAACTTTAAAACTTCGTTGAAAGTTTAAAAGGCATTACATTTATCAGTTTCGGTAGACCTCAGCTACTCAATTCACTTTGGCCTACCGAAATTTCCGAGGCCACTGTATAAAGTTTCACTTATTGAACTGTATGCTGCTTCCACTGCTGTCTGATGCAAGCTCTGGTGAAGAAGTGTGCTTACTGTGATTCACACACAAAGACTGCTGCTGGGGCTATTACGTAATATGTCTGGCTTGGCTGTCTCCAGACGTCAACAATAACACTATGTTGCTGGTTATAAGGGGCACCTCACAGGTGAATACTGACAATTAAAAATTAAAACTGGATTGAAATTGAAACTATTGTAGCCCACAATTCTGTACGGTTACATGATCATGACTTGCATTTGAATTTTTTATGTGACCACCCGCTTTTGTGGGAAGTGTGGGGGGGGAGTCCAAAATTCACCATTTATTGCCCACTTTTAATGTTGTAACCGTTAGCTATACGTTTGCTTCCTTCAGATTTTATGTACACGACCTACATGTTCGTGGGGAGTGAGGTTAACCCTTCTTACTAACACACTGCTCTCAAGATTATTTATAAACAAGTCAGTCAAGGACACAGTAGGCATGCTGCTTTTAACGGTATAATTAACAAACTATTAATGTAGAAAGTATGTTAATACGTTTACACTACAGTAGACAGTAGATAATTAATTACATTTGACTTAATTAAATTGTTATCTTACTGTAATATCATTAAAGTTCATATCACCTCATCATAACTAATAATCTTTAATGCAACAATATATGATTGAAATCCGTTTGAAACATGGCTTTTCGTAGATAAGATCATTTATCTTTTCATATACCTTACAAGTATATACTATGGCAATTTGAAAAGTTCACGACCTAATAATAAAAGACTTACCAGTATTTTTTCGTTTTGGTATCACTTTTCATATTTCAGCATAGTCTCCATGTAGTTGAACACATTTGGTTTAGTGATGCTCCAGTGCTTTTATCCCATTCAGAAGTTTGATTGTTCTAGGTCCTCTGATAACCGTTTACTGCTGCTTTCAGTCATCTCCAGAAAAATCCCTCCCTCCCCAGGGAATTTCTGAGTTTTGGGAATAATTAAAATTAAATAGAGCTAAATCAGGCGAGTAAGTGTGATGTTGCAACAGATTGTATTTCAGCTCAGCGATTTTTTGCCTTAAAAACAATGCTTGTCTGAGGTCTTCCATTATCCTACTACAAAATTATCTGTTTATATACTAAACCTGGCCCTTTTTTACAAGTATTTTCATTTATTTGGTCTAAAAGGTTAGAATATCACTCTTTATTTTTTGGCACATCCATGATAATCTCTTAACAACATTCTCTTAGCCACTCAGAAAATCAAGTCCTACCTTTCTAACAGACAAAATTGACTTTCCTTTTTTTTTTTGTTTACATGACTGTAATTAACAGTACAGCAGACCAACATGTTGCTTTGCAGCTGTTCATGAGGCAAATGTGGTGTCACCTCACGTCATGTCTCTGACTCGGTTCTCAGACTCTTCGTATCTTCTTCTTCTTTGACTCTTCATGAGCCACCTTCTTTATCTGTGAGAGCTTACAGCGTCCCACAACCGAACAGTCAACCTGGGTACTCTAGTCTCTGCCTTCCTCTGCAGTACTTCGCATTCACTGGGTGCCCATCAGCAAAGTCATTACTGGGTCTCAACCAGTAGTGAACCACCACACTGTCTCATCTTCACAAACCTCTCCATTCAGCCATTGTTTCCAGAACGTGTTCATTTTTGTTTTCTAATTACTTTGTCCATCCAGTATATTTTTAATATTCTCCTACAGCAGCAGATTTCAAATGCTGCGGTTGTGTCGTTCACCTTTCCCTATTGTCTAGGTTTCACATGCAGCTTCTATAATAGCATGCTGTAAACATATAATTTGAGGAATTTCTTCTTAATTTGAATCCAGTATTTGACAGTAGCAAATTTGTTTCTCCATTTGGCCTGTGCTCTGACACTGATTCCTCTCAGTTATCTTTACCAGTTTTAATATTTATGTATTTTTGTTCCTGATTCTCCTCTTCCCCCTAATAATTGTGTATAATATTCAATAGTGTTCTCAATTTACCTTGTTTTCTGTGAGTAGAAACAATACCATCAGTAACTCTTAACTCTTATACTCTTTCCATGAAATGTTATTACGGTCTTGAACATCTTTATGGTTTCCTTTACAGCCTCTTATAAAGCATTCTCGTATAATGGTAATGAATTTGTATAAAAGTAAATTTTAATTCCTTGTTATTTGTAGGATGTTGTAACGGTCAGTGTAAAGAAAGAAGCAGATGCAGAAGAGGCTGAGACTGAACAGGTAATGTGCATAAACATTATTTAGCCCATAGCTAATGTGTTAGGTTGTTCAGTGTCATGTACCACTAGAGATTTGGATCACATTCGTTTGTAGATATGTAATTAAAACTCAACAGAATACACAAACTGTATCATAGTGTTGTATACATATAAACTACATGAGATTAAGTAAGTAAAATCGCACACTTGTGCAAGCGCGCGTGTGTACACACACCATGTAGGTACAGAGTATGGATATTTATTGCAAAAGTTGATAGGTGATTCTATATATTTCATATTTAGTATTGATCACCTCTTTATATATTAATCTATAAATCACTGAGAAGACAAAGTAAATTTTATAATTGTGTAATTTGCAGGATGTATTCCCAGTTATAAATTCTGTCCTAAAAGGAGAACTGCATGTAAAAGAAGAAATCATCAAAGAAGAGAATGAACAGTTTGTTGATCAGGTATTATACATAGTTATACATTTGTTTATAGTAACAAGCATTTATTGTTATAATGGACAGCTTTGTTCTTATTTGTAAACTTATCAGTTAAAACTGTTGGAGACCGTTTGGTGTCCCATGGAAGTCATTTTTACGTGCACTTTCAGTCCATATGATTTAGCCAGAACATGTGCCAGTACCACATGGCAGGAAATTTGAATTTTATGATGTCAGGGGGGGTGAGTACCATGTGACCATGGATGGGGTAGAATGTGACTGGAGTAGGGATATCACGTGACCATGGTGGTAGTACCATGTGACAGGCACCATGTGGGTAGAATAGTCATACTCTTCTATCATCGGTCATTCTCTTGTGTTGTCCACTCTGGTAGTCCTGGCCTCTGCAAGTCTTCCTGGTATTCTCGTAAACTGCATACTTGTGATATCTCATTTCGCTGTTTTGGCCTGTACTGTCTCAGTCCCAGTTTCTGTAGAATACATCAGTATTAGATATATTATATGTCTTATGTTATACCTTATATGTATTATTAGTATTATATGTCTAAAAGTCAATATTAGACATGTAATTGATGTACATGTTCAAACCTTTGTGTTTTGTCTCAAATGTTTGTTAGCCAGATAGTAAGAGCCATGCACACAACTGACTATTTTATGAGTGATCATGACTTGCATTTGAATTTTTTATGTGACCGCCCGCTTTTGTGGGAAGTGTGGGGGGGGAGTCCAAAATTCACCATTTTTTGCCCACTTTTAATGTTCTAACCGTTAGCTATACAATTGCTTCCTTCAGATTTTATGTACATGACCTACATGTTCGTGGGAAGTGAGGTTAACCCTTCTTACTAAACCACTGTTCTCAAGATTATTTATAAACAAGTCAGACAAGGACACAGTAGGCATGCTGCTTTTAACTGTATAATTAACAAACTATTAATGTAGAAAGTATGTTAATACGTTTACACTACAGTAGACAGTAGATAATTAATTACATTTGACTTAATTAAATTGTTATCTTACTGTAATATCATTAAAGTTCATATCACCTCATCATAACTAATAATCTTTAATGCAACAATATATGATTGAAATCCGTTTGAAACATGGCTTTTCGTAGATAAGATCATTTATCTTTTCATTTACCTTACAGGTATATACTATGGCAATTTGAAAAGTTCACGACCTAATAATAAAAGACTTACCAGTATTTTTTCGTTTTGGTATCACTTTTCATATTTCAGCATAGTCTCCATGTAGTTGAACACATTTGGTTTATTGATGCTCCAGTGCTTTTATCCCATTCAGAAGTTTGATTGTTCTAGGTCCTCTGATAACCGTTTACTGCTGCTTTCAGTCATCTCCAGAAAAATCCCTCCCTCCCCAGGGAATTTCTGAGTTTTGGGAATAATTAAAATTAAATAGAGCTAAATCAGGCGAGTAAGTGTGATGTTGCAACAGATTGTATTTCAGCTCAGCGATTTTTTGCCTTAAAAACAATGCTTGTCTGAGGTCTTCCATTATCCTACTACAAAATTATCTGTTTATATACTAAACCTGGCCCTTTTTTACAAGTATTTTCATTTATTTGGTCTAAAAGGTTAGAATATCACTCTTTATTTTTTGGCACATCCATGATAATCTCTTAACAACATTCTCTTAGCCACTCAGAAAATCAAGTCCTACCTTTCTAACAGACAAAATTGACTTTCCTTTTTTTTTTTGTTTACATGACTGTAATTAACAGTACAGCAGACCAACATGTTGCTTTGCAGCTGTTCATGAGGCAAATGTGGTGTCACCTCACGTCATGTCTCTGACTCGGTTCTCAGACTCTTCGTATCTTCTTCTTCTTTGACTCTTCATGAGCCACCTTCTTTATCTGTGAGAGCTTACAGCGTCCCACAACCGAACAGTCAACCTGGGTACTCTAGTCTCTGCCTTCCTCTGCAGTACTTCGCATTCACTGGGTGCCCATCAGCAAAGTCATTACTGGGTCTCAACCAGTAGTGAACCACCACACTGTCTCATCTTCACAAACCTCTCCATTCAGCCATTGTTTCCAGAACGTGTTCATTTTTGTTTTCTAATTACTTTGTCCATCCAGTATATTTTTAATATTCTCCTACAGCAGCAGATTTCAAATGCTGCGGTTGTGTCGTTCACCTTTCCCTATTGTCTAGGTTTCACATGCAGCTTCTATAATAGCATGCTGTAAACATATAATTTGAGGAATTTCTTCTTAATTTGAATCCAGTATTTGACAGTAGCAAATTTGTTTCTCCATTTGGCCTGTGCTCTGACACTGATTCCTCTCAGTTATCTTTACCAGTTTTAATATTTACGTATTTTTGTACCTGATTCTCCTCTTCCCCCTAATAATTGTGTATAATATTCAATAGTGTTCTCAATTTACCTTGTTTTCTGTGAGTAGAAACAATACCATCAGTAACTCTTAACTCTTATACTCTTTCCATGAAATGTTATTACGGTCTTGAACATCTTTATGGTTTCCTTTACAGCCTCTTATAAAGCATTCTCGTATAATGGTAATGAATTTGTATAAAAGTAAATTTTAATTCCTTGTTATTTGTAGGGTGTTGTAACGGTCAGTGTAAAGAAAGAAGCAGATGCAGAAGAGGCTGAGACTGAACAGGTAATGTGCATAAACATTATTTAGCCCATAGCTAATGTGTTAGGTTGTTCAGTGTCATGTACCACTAGAGATTTGGATCACATTCGTTTGTAGATATGTAATTAAAACTCAACAGAATACACAAACTGTATCATAGTGTTGTATACATATAAACTACATGAGATTAAGTAAGTAAAATCGCACACTTGTGCAAGCGCGCGTGTGTACACACACCATGTAGGTACAGAGTATGGATATTTATTGCAAAAGTTGATAGGTGATTCTATATATTTCATATTTAGTATTGATCACCTCTTTATATATTAATCTATAAATCACTGAGAAGACAAAGTAAATTTTATAATTGTGTAATTTGCAGGATATATTTCCAGTTATAAATTCTGTCCTAAAAGGAGAACTGCATGTAAAAGAAGAAATCATCAAAGAAGAGAATGAACAGTTTGTTGATCAGGTATTATATATAGTTATACATTTGTTTATAGTAACAAGCATTTATTGTTATAATGGACAGCTTTGTTGTTATTTGTAAACTTATCAGTTAAAACTGTTGGAGACCATTTGGTGTCCCATGGAAGTCATTTTTACGTGCACTTTCATTCCATACGATTTAGCCAGAACATGTATCAGTACCACATGGCAGGAAATTTGAATTTTATGACGTTAGGGGGGGTGAGTATCATGTGACCATGGGTGGGGTAGAATGTGACTGGAGTAGGGATATCACGTGGCCATGGTGGTAGTACCATGTGACAGGCACCATGTGGGGGTACCACAGCACTGGTGCGAAGTGTAGTGATTGGTCGGTCATGTTTAATGTATGTCACGTCATCATGTAGCAGGATCAGTCGTGGTTGGTGTGCTGAATGACAGTAGTCGGTGTGGCCAACATGTGATAAGGGAGAAGAAAATTCCCTCTAGAAGGGATATAGGTTAAAGGAGGATGTGTGAGGGAAAATTTAGCATTGCCACTACCACCAACGTGTATACGTCATGGCGGGAACGGATTTATGTTCCCTTAACATGTGTATCCAGCGTGTCCGTGGCCATCTTGTCCTCTGCTTGTCTTGATTTAATAGGGCGATGTCGTGTGAGGCATAAAATTGTGTAACATAATGTATATGTGTGTGCGTGAAAGAAAATAAAGTGGCCAGTTCCTGATTTCTTCTTCTTGTCTTGTTTTTTCTACGTTCATAAATAAGGTTAATGTGCTTGTGTGTGTGTGTGTGTGTGTGTGAAACACCGTCTTCACTGCTCTTCTTGTCTTTGTTGTCGCAGATTTTTTTCAGTGTTCAAAAGTAAGGTTAACCTTCACACAAATGATTAATGAGTGTTGAGGAAAAAGAAATGTGTATATGGGCGTGTATTGTCTGTCTGTGTAGAGATAAAATGTGTGTGGGTCGGGTAGCCTTTGCGTAAAAGCACCTTGATGTATATGTGTGCACATAGATTTTGTGTATTGTTGTAACCTAATGAAAACAATCATACTCCTTGCTCACAGTGCGAAACAGTATGTGTGAAATAAAACATGACATCAATCATGTGTATAAGTATAATTATACCATCATAAATGATACAATAAATATACACAGTTATGCATTACATAATACAACACACACACACACACACACACACACACACACACACACACACACACACACACACACACACACACACACACACACACACACACACACACATGCATAAAGTACCTATAGAATTGTCAGATGGTTTTAACATCAACAGTGAATCCGTAACGGACGTCAATGTACAGAATTAGAGATTTACAAATGAAACTGCTGTAGAATGAATAAATAGAAAATCACTAGGTCTTATCTTATAGGAAAACAAATGTAAAAATTCATGTTCACACGATATTGAACGATGTAGTAAGTGTGGAACCGAGCTAAGAAATACTGTCCGCTCTGCTCTATTTCTCGAATACATGACCATATAGCAGATCACTTGATCACTTCCTCCTCCACTGAACCCTAACAAGTTAGGTAAGTTCCATACAATCTGCCGAAAAATCAATGTATTTTTAGAAACAAGGTAGATTGAGATGCAAAATTAAAGTTTTACAAAGTTATGGGAGTCCCTGTACTATGTAAAGGGACACAGACTATGGGTGTGAATTATGGGCAATAACGAAAAAAGACAATAAAATACAGACCTCGGAAATGGCATTCTCAAGAGTAGTTAAAAGGTGTTCTAAACTTGACCTTATAAGAAATAAGGCCATAAGAGAAGAGTTAAAAGTTTTTAACTTGAATAAAAAATTAAAAGATTACAAACAAAAGTGGAATGAACACTCAGAAAAATGACAGATTCCAGACTGACCAAACAAGTCTGGAAATTCAAACCTATAGGACACAGGTGTGTGGGTAGACCCATGTGAAGTTACCCTCTTTGGTAAACTAAATAATTATTATTTATGAACATGGAATTATCAGACTTTATGTAATTTGCATAAATTATCCTGTCACCGGAATCACACTTGTTTCGCTCAGTTACATGCATTAGGCTTTGGGTCCAGAATTTCGTTAAGCAGCAGGGGCAGTGGTTATAGGGTACTGAAATAATGAGGTACACACATTAGTATAACTAACTTGATTGTATTTATCAAATTTTGTGGTAGCTTGATACATAACTATTCATTAATAATTGTAGACTTTTAAAATGGCGGCGATCTCATTCCGCACTTGACCTCTGTTCAAGGTTAATTACATAAATTTATTATTTGGTTACCATTATTTCTTTCAATTCAATTACTGCTAGCATTTAAAAGATTTCCTGTTTTAATGACATTTTAATGACACTAACTATCTGT
This sequence comes from Magicicada septendecula, assembly GCA_034769895.1. NCBI lineage: Eukaryota > Metazoa > Arthropoda > Insecta > Hemiptera > Cicadidae > Magicicada > Magicicada septendecula. Next base: position 124,199 of record JAWRYS010000504.1, read on the forward strand.
GTAACTCACAAACCAACGCCTCATGTTATATTTAAGTTGATCAACGTAATCACACACTCTGTCACTCTCTCTCTTTCTCTCTTACTGAAATTTTACACATGTTTGGTTCAGATATGAATGAGCTCATTAAATAAACTTCTAAATTTAGAAAATAATTCGAATAGGGTCTTTCCTGTAATTGATGTGGTGTAGATTCCTCTCCATGGCGATGTTGGCAGAAGGTCGGCCGAATTTCGTGCTGTTTTGCCCACTGATTCTAATTGAAATTCATTTTTAAATTATTCACTGACTCGAGTATGGTTACTGTTAAACTTTGATGAATAGCTATTGCATTTTGTTTAGTAAATATTACATATTTGGCAAAATTTTGCCCACTGCACTGTGGCGAGCGTATATGGCTCGATGGCTGCTGATGCTGAACTGGGCGGAAGCCGGCACAATTAGTATGCAAATTTGTTGTGCCTGACGTCATTGTCTATTGTTCTTTTCGCTTCCGCCTGGTTAATACGTAATGGTTCTTTATCTCGTTGTTTTGGTGACGATTTATTACAGTGGACCAATAGAAAGTCAGTATTGTCAGTTTTTTGCGCCTAACACTGCCATTATCGTTGTTTCAATTTGCTCGTACGCCTCTGACCTTGGATCGGCTCTCCACCGGTGAATTTACATATTATTTGGGACTTGGGTCAAAACTAACCTTGCCTGATTCAACGTTATGATTACAATAAAATTTACAATAAAAACACCCTTACATCCCATTATTCCGATACAGACAATTTGGTACTGTTACAAAACCCCCTCAATGAAAGGTTTTGTGTCGAGACACAAAAACTTTCATTGACTCATTCACTCTTTTCTAAAAGGATCAGTTCAGATATGTGCCACAACCCCCTGTAGTGTTTACACGAAAAAGAAATACAATAACTTACCCTTGGTCTAATGATGAGCACAGTACCTGCATGACCTTCCTGGACTTCTCCTGAGAGATCCCTACACCATAAGGCCATGAGGCACTGCACGCTCCTGTTCTGACGCTCCGGCCAGCGCAGGACCGCGGTCACAACACCATAAAAACTCTGAAACATTCAATACAAAATTTTAAAACAGTGGCCTTATTCATTTACATATCCGCAACTGATATGTTTCCTCTTAGATGCATTGGTTTGTGATTTGAGGCATTGGTTTCATTTATTTATAAACTACCAAATAACTCAAAATTATAACAAGATTTAAGACAGATCAGCCTTCTCCTTTTCGACACTCCTATATATTCTTATCAAGTTCTCTGACTTTAGTCAACATCAAATTACCTCTCTCGTCATGAAATTTATATTCTTATACTAACACAAACAAATTTTAACTTGCGAACAACAACTATTATTCTCATTCATTTATTTCAATTACTATCAGTATATTTATCTAGCATGGCAGCATTTTTAACTATCTAAATTTCTTTATTCATTTCGTTACTTTAATTTTACTCCTTTTAACAGAATCATTTTTTCCCAGAGACTTGTTACTCTAACACAAATTTAATATTATCATGGTCACTACCTTTACAGTAGCCTCCTAGCCACACACTGTCATCAACATAATAAAACATGGTACATCATAAGCATTAAACACTAACATTGAACAATTCACATTACTTAATTCATATTTACATAACTTGTAGCAGAACTTTATAACATCATTACTTCATCTCTCTATTAACTTTTATCATTTAACATTCATTTAGATTCTGTGCAAAATTCTCAAATTTGTCATTTACCTTTCCATTTACCTTACCTTTCAGTTACATCACCTTTCTACTATGAATTTTCCTTTCTAACCTTTTTATCCTTATTTAGTTTGGGTGACTCTCAATTATTCACTATTTTCTCTATATTATTTTGGCATTCGTCAATCTAACCTCACTCACCTCTTTTTCACTACTAACAACCGCTTCTAACCATTAATATAATATGACACCAATATCTCTATAATAACCCCCTTCACAAATCCCATTTAAAACCTCTGGCACCGCTCATTTTGTACTAGTATGTGTGTATTCCCTCTAACCAACTCATTCCCTTATCGGTTCCTGACCCTTTCAGGTAACCCTTTCCGGCACACAACGGTCCCTTCCTGTCTCAACATCTCGTTGGACTCCTACACCAATACCCTTTTTACAAAATATCACCATCCACACCAAATATAATTACCACTCACATTACTCAACTCTACTTATAATCACTAACCACTGTGTCCCTAAAATATCTAACACCTCTTTATATATTATCAGCATCTCAGCACTTTATTTTCCCTAACTCCCAATAACTCTATTTTATCCTTACTACCCAAACTCTTTACAACATTTTAACTTAATACACCATTACAAAATTTATCACTTATCAACTAACAACAATTCCTCTCAATACCCAAATATATAATCATTTGCTAACCATTAGACTCTGAATCTCATAATATCATTTAAACTTCCTTTAGTTATTTAAAATCCTACAATACCTGTTTACATAAAAATTACATAAAATACACAACAGCAAAAATACACAAATACATAGACATCAATACACAAAAATATACAATTCACATAATCATGAAATCATTTGCCATAATCAGTCCATTTTTAAAAACACTGTCCACACACTTAAATGTTCATAACACAATAGAAGGTCTACCCTCCATCGTTAAACAATAGTCTTATCTTTGGTCTGTACAATTTATTTTTTATTAAATACGTTATATTAACATCATTAATATAATACACATTTAAATTCTTATATTTTATAAAACCATCATAATTAATAGGGTTATTCCCTATCAATTCAACATACAACTTGTCACGATTGGTTATTGTCCTGTCACCTCCAGTATAATCAGTCACCACTAGGTACGTTATAAAGTCATTATTTCCGTTATCATCTTCTCCTACTGCTATATCAGCTTCATTATAAGGTAAGTATTTCATATATTTTGTTTTCTTCCATCCTACTCTCTCTTATCAACTCTTTATAACCTCTATCTAACTTAAATACTTGCATCTCACCCTCTACACACAACTCTTTCTCTAAATATCTCTCACTCCATTCAGAGGGTATTACTACATTAAAACCTCTCCTGATTTCTACAGGAACAATACAACAATTCAAAAAACAATTATCGGTAGACCATTTATCTACCCAATACACTCGTGAAGCCTTTTCTTCACCCCCGACTACAACATTACGGGAAAAATTTACCCCCTGTAACCCCTTTATCTGTAAATTCTCTCTATACTTTCTCTCTAATTCATCAACACTTTTTATCACTTCATTATCAAATTCTACTCCCATTATACTTTTATCACCACTCTCAATACTCACACAATTATTTTCTAACACCATATTTTTAATTCTATTATCACAATTATCACCACTACTTACCTTGTCTTTATTTTCATTCAATTTATTTGATTCTCTACTCTTATTTTCTAACTGTATTTTGTCTAACTTTGTACCTATTTCATTTAATCTTTTGTCCAAATTACAACTCTGTTTTTTAATTTCTTTTTTGATATCACTCAATTGTATATCAAATTGGTTTAATTTTTCATTAAAAGTATCAAATTTGATGCTCTGCTCATTGAAAAGCAGTTTCATCATTCGTATTGTGTCATTTTCCTCAACTCTTTTTGTTGGGGCTGGTGTTGAACAAATACTATCACCCATCATTTCTGATTCTGTTCTACTCGTCTCATTACTATTTGCCATTTCTTTTTTTTTTGTATATTATTAATATATTAGCAATAATAAATTTATTTTAGTTGTTGTGTTGTACTCTATTCATACCATGCATAACCTATACAGGTAACCTCTATTTTTTCGTATATTTCACTACCCGTCTAACCTCTGCTTGTCTGCTTATTTATATATTTTTATTTATATATAAAGTCCAAGTTCGGGCTGCCATCTGTGAAGTTACCAATAATGTCCCTGTTCTGGGCGCAATCTGTGAAGTTACCCTCTTTGGTAAACTAAATAATTATTATTTATGAACATGGAATTATCAGACTTTATGTAATTTGCATAAATTATCCTGTCACCGGAATCACACTTGTTTCGCTCAGTTACATGCATTAGGCTTTGGGTCCAGAATTTCGTTAAGCAGACAGGGGCAGTGGTTATAGGGTACTGAAATAATGAGGTACACACATTAGTATAACTAACTTGATTGTATTTATCAAATTTTGTGGTAGCTTGATACATAACTATTCATTAATAATTGTAGACTTTTAAAATGGCGGCGATCTCATTCCGCACTTGACCTCTGTTCAAGGTTAATTACATAAATTTATTATTTGGTTACCATTATTTCTTTCAATTCAATTACTGCTAGCATTTAAAAGATTTCCTGTTTTAATGACATTTTAATGACACTAACTATCTGTGTAACTCACAAACCAATGCCTCATGTTATATTTAAGTTGATCAACGTAATCACACACTCTGTCACTCTCTCTCTTTCTCTCTTACTGAAATTTTACACATGTTTGGTTCAGATATGAATGAGCTCATTAAATAAACTTCTAAATTTAGAAAATAATTCGAATAGGGTCTTTCCTGTAATTGATGTGGTGTAGATTCCTCTCCATGGCGATGTTGGCAGAAGGTCGGCCGAATTTCGTGCTGTTTTGCCCACTGATTCTAATTGAAATTCATTTTTAAATTATTCACTGACTCGAGTATGGTTACTGTTAAACTTTGATGAATAGCTATTGCATTTTGTTTAGTAAATATTACATATTTGGCAAAATTTTGCCCACTGCACTGTGGCGAGCGTATATGGCTCGATGGCTGCTGATGCTGAACTGGGCGGAAGCCGGCACAATTAGTATGCAAATTTGTTGCACCTGACGTCATTGTCTATTGTTCTTTTCGCTTCCGCCTGGTTAATACGTAATGGTTCTTTATCTCGTCATTGTTTTGGTGACGATTTATTACAGTGGACCAATAGAAAGTCAGTATTGTCAGTTTTTTGCGCCTAACACTGCCATTATCGTTGTTTCAATTTGCTCGTACGCCTCTGACCTTGGATCGGCTCTCCACCAGTGAATTTACATATTATTTGGGACTTGGGTCAAAACTAACCTTGCCTGATTCAACGTTATGATTACAATAAAATTTACAATAAAAACACCCTTACATCCCATTATTCCGATACAGACAATTTGGTACTGTTACAAAACCCCCTCAATGAAAGGTTTTGTGTCGAGACACAAAAACTTTCATTGACTCATTCACTCTTTTCTAAAAGGATCAGTTCAGATATGTGCCACAACCCCCTGTAGTGTTTACACGAAAAAGAAATACAATAACTTACCCTTGGTCTAATGATGAGGACAGTACCTGCATGACCTTACTGGACTTCTCCTGAGAGATCCGTACACCATAAGGCCATGAGGCACTGCACGCTCCTGTTCTGACGCTCCGGCCAGCGCAGGACCGCGGTCACAACACCATAAAAACTCTGAAACATTCAATACAAAATTTTAAAACAGTGGCCTTATTCATTTACATATCCGCAACTGATATGTTTCCTCTTAGATGCATTGGTTTGTGATTTGTGGCATTGGTTTCATTTATTTATAAACTACCAAATAACTCAAAATTATAACAAGATTTAAGACAGATCAGCCTTCTCCTTTTCGACACTCCTATATATTCTTATCAAGTTCTCTGACTTTATTCAACATCAAATTACCTCTCTCGTCATGAAATTTATATTCTTATACTAACACAAACAAATTTTAACTTGCGAACAACAACTATTATTCTCATTCATTTATTTCAATTACTATCAGTATATTTATCTAGCATGGCAGCATTTTTAACTATCTGAATTTCTTTATTCATTTCGTTACTTTAATTTTACTCCTTTTAACAGAATCATTTTTTCCCAGAGACTTGTTACTCTAACACAAATTTAATATTATCATGGTCACTACCTTTACAGTAGCCTCCTAGCCACACACTGTCATCAACATAATAAAACATGGTACATCATAAGCATTAAACACTAACATTGAACAATTCACATTACTTAATTCATATTTACATAACTTGTAGCAGAACTTTATAACATCATTACTTCATCTCTCTATTAACTTTTATCATTTAACATTCATTTAGATTCTGTGCAAAATTCTCATATTTGTCATTTACCTTTCCATTTACCTTACCTTTCAGTTACATCACCTTTCTACTATGAATTTTCCTTTCTAACCTTTTTATCCTTATTTAGTTTGGGTGACTCTCAATTATTCACTATTTTCTCTATCTTATTTTGGCATTCGTCAATCTAACCTCACTCACCTCTTTTTCACTACTAACAACCGCTTCTAACCATTAATATAATATGACACCAATATCTCTATAATAACCCCCTTCACAAATCCCATTTAAAACCTCTGGCACCGCTCATTTTGTACTAGTATGTGTGTATTCCCTCTAACCAACTCATTCCCTTATCGGTTCCTGACCCTTTCAGGTAACCCTTTCCGGCACACAACGGTCCCTTCCTGTCTCAACATCTCGTTGGACTCCTACACCAATACCCTTTTTACAAAATATCACCATCCACACCAAATATAATTACCACTCACATTACTCAACTCTACTTATAATCACTAACCACTGTGTCCCTAAAATATCTAACACCTCTTTATATATTATCAGCATCTCAGCACTTTATTTTCCCTAACTCCCAATAACTCTATTTTATCCTTACTACCCAAACTCTTTACAACATTTCAACTTAATACACCATTACAAAATTTATCACTTATCAACTAACAACAATACCTCTCAATACCCAAATATATAATCATTTGCTAACCATTAGACTCTGAATCTCATAATATCATTTAAACTTCCTTTAGTTATTTAAAATCCTACAATACCTGTTTACATAAAAATTACATAAAATACACAACAGCAAAAATACACAAATACATAGACATCAATACACAAAAATATACAATTCACATAATCATGAAATCATTTGCCATAATCAGTCCATTTTTAAAAACACTGTCCACACACTTAAATGTTCATAACACAATAGAAGGTCTACCCTCCATCGTTAAACAATAGTCTTATCTTTGGTCTGTACAATTTATTTTTTATTAAATACGTTATATTAACATCATTAATATAATACACATTTAAATTCTTATATTTTATAAAACCATCATAATTAATAGGGTTATTCCCTATCAATTCAACATACAACTTGTCACGATTGGTTATTGTCCTGTCACCTCCAGTATAATCAGTCACCACTAGGTACGTTATAAAGTCATTATTTCCGTTATCATCTTCTCCTACTGCTATATCAGCTTCATTATAAGGTAAGTATTTCATATATTTTGTTTTCTTCCATCCTACTCTCTCTATCAACTCTTTATAACCTCTATCTAACTTAAATACTTGCATCTCACCCTCTACACACAACTCTTTCTCTAAATATCTCTCACTCCATTCAGAGGGTATTACTACATTAAAACCTCTCCTGATTTCTACAGGAACAATACAACAATTCAAAAAACAATTATCGGTAGACCATTTATCTACCCAATACACTCGTGAAGCCTTTTCTTCACCCCCGACTACAACATTACGGGAAAAATTTACCCCCTGTAACCCCTTTATCTGTAAATTCTCTCTATACTTTCTCTCTAATTCATCAACACTTTTTATCACTTCATTATCAAATTCTACTCCCATTATACTTTTATCACCACTCTCAATACTCACACAATTATTTTCTAACACCATATTTTTAATTCTATTATCACAATTATCACCACTACTTACCTTGTCTTTATTTTCATTCAATTTATTTGATTCTCTACTCTTATTTTCTAACTGTATTTTGTCTAACTTTGTACCTATTTCATTTAATCTTTTGTCCAAATTACAACTCTGTTTTTTAATTTCTTTTTTGATATCACTCAATTGTATATCAAATTGGTTTAATTTTTCATTAAAAGTATCAAATTTGATGCTCTGCTCATTGAAAAGCAGTTTCATCATTCGTATTGTGTCATTTTCCTCAACTCTTTTTGTTGGGGCTGGTGTTGAACAAATACTATCACCCATCATTTCTGATTCTGTTCTACTCGTCTCATTACTATTTGCCATTTCTTTTTTTTGTATATTATTAATATATTAGCAATAATAAATTTATTTTAGTTGTTGTGTTGTACTCTATTCATACCGTGCATAACCTATACAGGTAACCTCTATTTTTTCGTATATTTCACTACCCGTCTAACCTCTGCTTGTCTGCTTATTTATATATTTTTATTTATATATAAAGTCCAAGTTCGGGCTGCCATCTGTGAAGTTACCAATAATGTCCCTGTTCTGGGCGCAATCTGTGAAGTTACCCTCTTTGGTAAACTAAATAATTATTATTTATGAACATGGAATTATCAGACTTTATGTAATTTGCATAAATTATCCTGTCACCGGAATCACACTTGTTTCGCTCAGTTACATGCATTAGGCTTTGGGTCCAGAATTTCGTTAAGCAGACAGGGGCAGTGGTTATAGGGTACTGAAATAATGAGGTACACACATTAGTATAACTAACTTGATTGTATTTATCAAATTTTGTGGTAGCTTGATACATAACTATTCATTAATAATTGTAGACTTTTAAAATGGCGGCGATCTCATTCCGCACTTGACCTCTGTTCAAGGTTAGTTACATAAATTTATTATTTGGTTACCATTATTTCTTTCAATTCAATTACTGCTAGCATTTAAAAGATTTCCTGTTTTAATGACATTTTAATGACACTAACTATCTGTGTAACTCACAAACCAACGCCTCATGTTATATTTAAGTTGATCAACGTAATCACACACTCTGTCACTCTCTCTCTTTCTCTCTTACTGAAATTTTACACATGTTTGGTTCAGATATGAATGAGCTCATTAAATAAACTTCTAAATTTAGAAAATAATTCGAATAGGGTCTTTCCTGTAATTGATGTGGTGTAGATTCCTCTCCATGGCGATGTTGGCAGAAGGTCGGCCGAATTTCATGCTGTTTTGCCCACTGATTCTAATTGAAATTCATTTTTAAATTATTCACTGACTCGAGTATGGTTACTGTTAAACTTTGATGAATAGCTATTGCATTTTGTTTAGTAAATATTACATATTTGGCAAAATTTTGCCCACTGCACTGTGGCGAGCGTATATGGCTCGATGGCTGCTGATGCTGAACTGGGCGGAAGCCGGCACAATTAGTATGCAAATTTGTTGCGCCTGACGTCATTGTCTATTGTTCTTTTCGCTTCCGCCTGGTTAATACGTAATGGTTCTTTATCTCGTCATTGTTTTGGTGACGATTTATTACAGTGGACCAATAGAAAGTCAGTATTGTCAGTTTTTTGCGCCTAACACTGCCATTATCGTTGTTTCAATTTGCTCGTACGCCTCTGACCTTGGATCGGCTCTCCACCGGTGAATTTACATATTATTTGGGACTTGGGTCAAAACTAACCTTGCCTGATTCAACGTTATGATTACAATAAAATTTACAATAAAAACACCCTTACATCCCATTATTCCGATACAGACAATTTGGTACTGTTACAAAACCCCCTCAATGAAAGGTTTTGTGTCGAGACACAAAAACTTTCATTGACTCATTCACTCTTTTCTAAAAGGATCAGTTCAGATATGTGCCACAACCCCCTGTAGTGTTTACACGAAAAAGAAATACAATAACTTACCCTTGGTCTAATGATGAGGACAGTACCTGCATGACCTTACTGGACTTCTCCTGAGAGATCCGTACACCATAAGGCCATGAGGCACTGCACGCTCCTGTTCTGACGCTTCGGCCAGCGCAGGACCGCGGTCACAACACCATAAAAACTCTGAAACATTCAATACAAAATTTTAAAACAGTGGCCTTATTCATTTACATATCCGCAACTGATATGTTTCCTCTTAGATGCATTGGTTTGTGATTTGTGGCATTGGTTTCATTTATTTATAAACTACCAAATAACTCAAAATTATAACAAGATTTAAGACAGATCAGCCTTCTCCTTTTCGACACTCCTATATATTCTTATCAAGTTCTCTGACTTTATTCAACATCAAATTACCTCTCTCGTCATGAAATTTATATTCTTATACTAACACAAACAAATTTTAACTTGCGAACAACAACTATTATTCTCATTCATTTATTTCAATTACTATCAGTATATTTATCTAGCATGGCAGCATTTTTAACTATCTGAATTTCTTTATTCATTTCGTTACTTTAATTTTACTCCTTTTAACAGAATCATTTTTTCCCAGAGACTTGTTACTCTAACACAAATTTAATATTATCATGGTCACTACCTTTACAGTAGCCTCCTAGCCACACACTGTCATCAACATAATAAAACATGGTACATCATAAGCATTAAACACTAACATTGAACAATTCACATTACTTAATTCATATTTACATAACTTGTAGCAGAACTTTATAACATCATTACTTCATCTCTCTATTAACTTTTATCATTTAACATTCATTTAGATTCTGTGCAAAATTCTCAAATTTGTCATTTACCTTTCCATTTACCTTACCTTTCAGTTACATCACCTTTCTACTATGAATTTTCCTTTCTAACCTTTTTATCCTTATTTAGTTTGGGTGACTCTCAATTATTCACTATTTTCTCTATCTTATTTTGGCATTCGTCAATCTAACCTCACTCACCTCTTTTTCACTACTAACAACCGCTTCTAACCGTTAATATAATATGACACCAATATCTCTATAATAACCCCCTTCACAAATCCCATTTAAAACCTCTGGCACCGCTCATTTTGTACTAGTATGTGTGTATTCCCTCTAACCAACTCATTCCCTTATCGGTTCCTGACCCTTTCAGGTAACCCTTTCCGGCACACAACGGTCCCTTCCTGTCTCAACATCTCGTTGGACTCCTACACCAATACCCTTTTTACAAAATATCACCATCCACACCAAATATAATTACCACTCACATTACTCAACTCTACTTATAATCACTAACCACTGTGTCCCTAAAATATCTAACACCTCTTTATATATTATCAGCATCTCAGCACTTTATTTTCCCTAACTCCCAATAACTCTATTTTATCCTTACTACCCAAACTCTTTACAACATTTCAACTTAATACACCATTACAAAATTTATCACTTATCAACTAACAACAATACCTCTCAATACCCAAATATATAATCATTTGCTAACCATTAGACTCTGAATCTCATAATATCATTTAAACTTCCTTTAGTTATTTAAAATCCTACAATACCTGTTTACATAAAAATTACATAAAATACACAACAGCAAAAATACACAAATACATAGACATCAATACACAAAAATATACAATTCACATAATCATGAAATCATTTGCCATAATCAGTCCTAATCAGTCCATTTTTAAAAACACTGTCCACACACTTAAATGTTCATAACACAATAGAAGGTCTACCCTCCATCGTTAAACAATAGTCTTATCTTTGGTCTGTACAATTTATTTTTTATTAAATACGTTATATTAACATCATTAATATAATACACATTTAAATTCTTATATTTTATAAAACCATCATAATTAATAGGGTTATTCCCTATCAATTCAACATACAACTTGTCACGATTGGTTATTGTCCTGTCACCTCCAGTATAATCAGTCACCACTAGGTACGTTATAAAGTCATTATTTCCGTTATCATCTTCTCCTACTGCTATATCAGCTTCATTATAAGGTAAGTATTTCATATATTTTGTTTTCTTCCATCCTACTCTCTCTATCAACTCTTTATAACCTCTATCTAACTTAAATACTTGCATCTCACCCTCTACACACAACTCTTTCTCTAAATATCTCTCACTCCATTCAGAGGGTATTACTACATTAAAACCTCTCCTGATTTCTACAGGAACAATACAACAATTCAAAAAACAATTATCGGTAGACCATTTATCTACCCAATACACTCGTGAAGCCTTTTCTTCACCCCCGACTACAACATTACGGGAAAAATTTACCCCCTGTAACCCCTTTATCTGTAAATTCTCTCTATACTTTCTCTCTAATTCATCAACACTTTTTATCACTTCATTATCAAATTCTACTCCCATTATACTTTTATCACCACTCTCAATACTCACACAATTATTTTCTAACACCATATTTTTAATTCTATTATCACAATTATCACCACTACTTACCTTGTCTTTATTTTCATTCAATTTATTTGATTCTCTACTCTTATTTTCTAACTGTATTTTGTCTAACTTTGTACCTATTTCATTTAATCTTTTGTCCAAATTACAACTCTGTTTTTTAATTTCTTTTTTGATATCACTCAATTGTATATCAAATTGGTTTAATTTTTCATTAAAAGTATCAAATTTGATGCTCTGCTCATTGAAAAGCAGTTTCATCATTCGTATTGTGTCATTTTCCTCAACTCTTTTTGTTGGGGCTGGTGTTGAACAAATACTATCACCCATCATTTCTGATTCTGTTCTACTCGTCTCATTACTATTTGCCATTTCTTTTTTTTGTATATTATTAATATATTAGCAATAATAAATTTATTTTAGTTGTTGTGTTGTACTCTATTCATACCATGCATAACCTATACAGGTAACCTCTATTTTTTCGTATATTTCACTACCCGTCTAACCTCTGCTTGTCTGCTTATTTATATATTTTTATTTATATATAAAGTCCAAGTTCAGGCTGCCATCTGTGAAGTTACCAATAATGTCCCTGTTCTGGGCGCAATCTGTGAAGTTACCCTCTTTGGTAAACTAAATAATTATTATTTATGAACATGGAATTATCAGACTTTATGTAATTTGCATAAATTATCCTGTCACCGGAATCACACTTGTTTCGCTCAGTTACATGCATTAGGCTTTGGGTCCAGAATTTCGTTAAGCAGACAGGGGCAGTGGTTATAGGGTACTGAAATAATGAGGTACACACATTAGTATAACTAACTTGATTGTATTTATCAAATTTTGTGGTAGCTTGATACATAACTATTCATTAACAATTGTAGACTTTTAAAATGGCGGCGATCTCATTCCGCACCTTACCTCTGTTCAAGGTTAATTACATAAATTTATTATTTGGTTACCATTATTTCTTTCAATTCAATTACTGCTAGCATTTAAAAGATTTCCTGTTTTAATGACATTTTAATGACACTAACTATCTGTGTAACTCACAAACCAACGCCTCATGTTATATTTAAGTTGATCAACGTAATCACACACTCTGTCACTCTCTCTCTTTCTCTCTTACTGAAATTTTACACATGTTTGGTTCAGATATGAATGAGCTCATTAAATAAACTTCTAAATTTAGAAAATAATTCGAATAGGGTCTTTCCTGTAATTGATGTGGTGTAGATTCCTCTCCATGGCGATGTTGGCAGAAGGTCGGCCGAATTTCGTGCTGTTTTGCCCACTGATTCTAATTGAAATTCATTTTTAAATTATTCACTGACTCGAGTATGGTTACTGTTAAACTTTGATGAATAGCTATTGCATTTTGTTTAGTAAATATTACATATTTGGCAAAATTTTGCCCACTGCACTGTGGCGAGCGTATATGGCTCGATGGCTGCTGATGCTGAACTGGGCGGAAGCCGGCACAATTAGTATGCAAATTTGTTGTGCCTGACGTCATTATCTATTGTTCTTTTCGCTTCCGCCTGGTTAATACGTAATGGTTCTTTATCTCGTCATTGTTTTGGTGACGATTTATTACAGTGGACCAATAGAAAGTCAGTATTGTCAGTTTTTTGCGCCTAACACTGCCATTATCGTTGTTTCAATTTGCTCGTACGCCTCTGACCTTGGATCGGCTCTCCACCGGTGAATTTACATATTATTTGGGACTTGGGTCAAAACTAACCTTGCCTGATTCAACATTATGATTACAATAAAATTTACAATAAAAACACCCTTACATCCCATTATTCCGATACAGACAATTTGGTACTGTTACAAAACCCCCTCAATGAAAGGTTTTGTGTCGAGACACAAAAACTTTCATTGACTCATTCACTCTTTTCTAAAAGGATCAGTTCAGATATGTGCCACAACCCCCTGTAGTGTTTATACGAAAAAGAAATACAATAACTTACCCTTGGTCTAATGATGAGGACAGTACCTGCATGACCTTACTGGACTTCTCCTGAGAGATCCCTACACCATAAGGCCATGAGGCACTGCACGCTCCTGTTCTGACGGTCCGGCCAGCGCAGGACCGCGGTCACAACACCATAAAAACTCTGGAACATTCAATACAAAATTTTAAAACAGTGGCCTTATTCATTTACATATCCGCAACTGATATGTTTCCTCTTAGATGCATTGGTTTGTGATTTGAGGCATTGGTTTCATTTATTTATAAACTACCAAATAACTCAAAATTATAACAAGATTTAAGACAGATCAGCCTTCTCCTTTTCGACACTCCTATATATTCTTATCAAGTTCTCTGACTTTAGTCAACATCAAATTACCTCTCTCGTCATGAAATTTATATTCTTATACTAACACAAACAAATTTTAACTTGCGAACAACAACTATTATTCTCATTCATTTATTTCAATTACTATCAGTATATTTATCTAGCATGGCAGCATTTTTAACTATCTAAATTTCTTTATTCATTTCGTTACTTTAATTTTACTCCTTTTAACAGAATCATTTTTTCCCAGAGACTTGTTACTCTAACACAAATTTAATATTATCATGGTCACTACCTTTACAGTAGCCTCCTAGCCACACACTGTCATCAACATAATAAAACATGGTACATCATAAGCATTAAACACTAACATTGAACAATTCACATTACTTAATTCATATTTACATAACTTGTAGCAGAACTTTATAACATCATTACTTCATCTCTCTATTAACTTTTATCATTTAACATTCATTTAGATTCTGTGCAAAATTCTCAAATTTGTCATTTAACTTTCCATTTACCTTACCTTTCAGTTACATCACCTTTCTACTATGAATTTTCCTTTCTAACCTTTTTATCCTTATTTAGTTTGGGTGACTCTCAATTATTCACTATTTTCTCTATCTTATTTTGGCATTCGTCAATCTAACCTCACTCACCTCTTTTTCACTACTAACAACCGCTTCTAACCATTAATATAATATGACACCAATATCTCTATAATTACCCCCTTCACAAATCCCATTTAAAACCTCTGGCACCGCTCATTTTGTACTAGTGTGTGTGTATTCCCTCTAACCAACTCATTCCCTTATCGGTTCCTGACCCTTTCAGGTAACCCTTTCCGGCACACAACGGTCCCTTCCTGTCTCAACATCTCTCGTTGGACTCCTACACCAATACCCTTATTACAAAATATCACCATCCACACCAAATATAATTACCACTCACATTACTCAACTCTACTTATAATCACTAACCACTGTGTCCCTAAAATATCTAACACCTCTTTATATATTATCAGCATCTCAGCACTTTATTTTCCCTAACTCCCAATAACTCTATTTTATCCTTACTACCCAAACTCTTTACAACATTTCAACTTAATACACCATTACAAAATTTATCACTTATCAACTAACAACAATACCTCTCAATACCCAAATATATAATCATTTGCTAACCATTAGACTCTGAATCTCATAATATCATTTAAACTTCCTTTAGTTATTTAAAATCCTACAATACCTGTTTACATAAAAATTACATAAAATACACAACAGCAAAAATACACAAATACATAGACATCAATACACAAAAATATACAATTCACATAATCATGAAATCATTTGCCATAATCAGTCCATTTTTAAAAACACTGTCCACACACTTAAATGTTCATAACACAATAGAAGGTCTACCCTCCATCGTTAAACAATAGTCTTATCTTTGGTCTGTACAATTTATTTTTTATTAAATACGTTATATTAACATCATTAATATAATACACATTTAAATTCTTATATTTTATAAAACCATCATAATTAATAGGGTTATTCCCTATCAATTCAACATACAACTTGTCACGATTGGTTATTGTCCTGTCACCTCCAGTATAATCAGTCACCACTAGGTACGTTATAAAGTCATTATTTCCGTTATCATCTTCTCCTACTGCTATATCAGCTTCATTATAAGGTAAGTATTTCATATATTTTGTTTTCTTCCATCCTACTCTCTCTATCAACTCTTTATAACCTCTATCTAACTTAAATACTTGCATCTCACCCTCTACACACAACTCTTTCTCTAAATATCTCTCACTCCATTCAGAGGGTATTACTACATTAAAACCTCTCCTGATTTCTACAGGAACAATACAACAATTCAAAAAACAATTATCGGTAGACCATTTATCTACCCAATACACTCGTGAAGCCTTTTCTTCACCCCCGACTACAACATTACGGGAAAAATTTACCCCCTGTAACCCCTTTATCTGTAAATTCTCTCTATACTTTCTCTCTAATTCATCAACACTTTTTATCACTTCATTATCAAATTCTACTCCCATTATACTTTTATCACCACTCTCAATACTCACACAATTATTTTCTAACACCATATTTTTAATTCTATTATCACAATTATCACCACTACTTACCTTGTCTTTATTTTCATTCAATTTATTTGATTCTCTACTCTTATTTTCTAACTGTATTTTGTCTAACTTTGTACCTATTTCATTTAATCTTTTGTCCAAATTACAACTCTGTTTTTTAATTTCTTTTTTGATATCACTCAATTGTATATCAAATTGGTTTAATTTTTCATTAAAAGTATCAAATTTGATGCTCTGCTCATTGAAAAGCAGTTTCATCATTCGTATTGTGTCATTTTCCTCAACTCTTTTTGTTGGGGCTGGTGTTGAACAAATACTATCACCCATCATTTCTGATTCTGTTCTACTCGTCTCATTACTATTTGCCATTTCTTTTTTTTGTATATTATTAATATATTAGCAATAATAAATTTATTTTAGTTGTTGTGTTGTACTCTATTCATACCGTGCATAACCTATACAGGTAACCTCTATTTTTTCGTATATTTCACTACCCGTCTAACCTCTGCTTGTCTGCTTATTTATATATTTTTATTTATATATAAAGTCCAAGTTCGGGCTGCCATCTGTGAAGTTACCAATAATGTCCCTGTTCTGGGCGCAATCTGTGAAGTTACCCTCTTTGGTAAACTAAATAATTATTATTTATGAACATGGAATTATCAGACTTTATGTAATTTGCATAAATTATCCTGTCACCGGAATCACACTTGTTTCGCTCAGTTACATGCATTAGGCTTTGGGTCCAGAATTTCGTTAAGCAGACAGGGGCAGTGGTTATAGGGTACTGAAATGATGAGGTACACACATTAGTATAACTAACTTTATTGTATTTATCAAATTTTGTGGTAGCTTGATACATAACTATTCATTAATAATTGTAGACTTTTAAAATGGCGGCGATCTCATTCCGCACTTGACCTCTGTTCAAGGTTAATTACATAAATTTATTATTTGGTTACCATTATTTCTTTCAATTCAATTACTGCTAGCATTTAAAAGATTTCCTGTTTTAATGACATTTTAATGACACTAACTATCTGTGTAACTCACAAACCAACGCCTCATGTTATATTTAAGTTGATCAACGTAATCACACACTCTGTCACTCTCTCTCTTTCTCTCTTACTGAAATTTTACACGTGTTTGGTTCAGATATGAATGAGCTCATTAAATAAACTTCTAAATTTAGAAAATAATTCGAATAGGGTCTTTCCTGTAATTGATGTGGTGTAGATTCCTCTCCATGGCGATGTTGGCAGAAGGTCGGCCGAATTTCGTGCTGTTTTGCCCACTGATTCTAATTGAAATTCATTTTTAAATTATTCACTGACTCGAGTATGGTTACTGTTAAACTTTGATGAATAGCTATTGCATTTTGTTTAGTAAATATTACATATTTGGCAAAATTTTGCCCACTGCACTGTGGCGAGCGTATATGGCTCGATGGCTGCTGATGCTGAACTGGGCGGAAGCCGGCACAATTAGTATGCAAATTTGTTGCGCCTGACGTCATTGTCTATTGTTCTTTTCGCTTCCGCCTGGTTAATACGTAATGGTTCTTTATCTCGTCATTGTTTTGGTGACGATTTATTACAGTGGACCAATAGAAAGTCAGTATTGTCAGTTTTTTGCGCCTAACACTGCCATTATCGTTGTTTCAATTTGCTCGTACGCCTCTGACCTTGGATCGGCTCTCCACCGGTGAATTTACATATTATTTGGGACTTGGGTCAAAACTAACCTTGCCTGATTCAACGTTATGATTACAATAAAATTTACAATAAAAACACCCTTACATCCCATTATTCCGATACAGACAATTTGGTACTGTTACAAAACCCCCTCAATGAAAGGTTTTGTGTCGAGACACAAAAACTTTCATTGACTCATTCACTCTTTTCTAAAAGGATCAGTTCAGATATGTGCCACAACCCCCTGTAGTGTTTACACGAAAAAGAAATACAATAACTTACCCTTGGTCTAATGATGAGGACAGTACCTGCATGACCTTACTGGACTTCTCCTGAGAGATCCGTACACCATAAGGCCATGAGGCACTGCACGCTCCTGTTCTGACGCTTCGGCCAGCGCAGGACCGCGGTCACAACACCATAAAAACTCTGAAACATTCAATACAAAATTTTAAAACAGTGGCCTTATTCATTTACATATCCGCAACTGATATGTTTCCTCTTAGATGCATTGGTTTGTGATTTGTGGCATTGGTTTCATTTATTTATAAACTACCAAATAACTCAAAATTATAACAAGATTTAAGACAGATCAGCCTTCTCCTTTTCGACACTCCTATATATTCTTATCAAGTTCTCTGACTTTATTCAACATCAAATTACCTCTCTCGTCATGAAATTTATATTCTTATACTAACACAAACAAATTTTAACTTGCGAACAACAACTATTATTCTCATTCATTTATTTCAATTACTATCAGTATATTTATCTAGCATGGCAGCATTTTTAACTATCTGAATTTCTTTATTCATTTCGTTACTTTAATTTTACTCCTTTTAACAGAATCATTTTTTCCCAGAGACTTGTTACTCTAACACAAATTTAATATTATCATGGTCACTACCTTTACAGTAGCCTCCTAGCCACACACTGTCATCAACATAATAAAACATGGTACATCATAAGCATTAAACACTAACATTGAACAATTCACATTACTTAATTCATATTTACATAACTTGTAGCAGAACTTTATAACATCATTACTTCATCTCTCTATTAACTTTTATCATTTAACATTCATTTAGATTCTGTGCAAAATTCTCAAATTTGTCATTTACCTTTCCATTTACCTTACCTTTCAGTTACATCACCTTTCTACTATGAATTTTCCTTTCTAACCTTTTTATCCTTATTTAGTTTGGGTGACTCTCAATTATTCACTATTTTCTCTATCTTATTTTGGCATTCGTCAATCTAACCTCACTCACCTCTTTTTCACTACTAACAACCGCTTCTAACCATTAATATAATATGACACCAATATCTCTATAATAACCCCCTTCACAAATCCCATTTAAAACCTCTGGCATCGCTCATTTTGTACTAGTATGTGTGTATTCCCTCTAACCAACTCATTCCCTTATCGGTTCCTGACCCTTTCAGGTAACCCTTTCCGGCACACAACGGTCCCTTCCTGTCTCAACATCTCTCGTTGGACTCCTACACCAATACCCTTATTACAAAATATCACCATCCACACCAAATATAATTACCACTCACATTACTCAACTCTACTTATAATCACTAACCACTGTGTCCCTAAAATATCTAACACCTCTTTATATATTATCAGCATCTCAGCACTTTATTTTCCCTAACTCCCAATAACTCTATTTTATCCTTACTACCCAAAATCTTTACAACATTTCAACTTAATACACCATTACAAAATTTATCACTTATCAACTAACAACAATACCTCTCAATACCCAAATATATAATCATTTGCTAACCATTAGACTCTGAATCTCATAATATCATTTAAACTTCCTTTAGTTATTTAAAATCCTACAATACCTGTTTACATAAAAATTACATAAAATACACAACAGCAAAAATACACAAATACATAGACATCAATACACAAAAATATACAATTCACATAATCATGAAATCATTTGCCATAATCAGTCCATTTTTAAAAACACTGTCCACACACTTAAATGTTCATAACACAATAGAAGGTCTACCCTCCATCGTTAAACAATAGTCTTATCTTTGGTCTGTACAATTTATTTTTTATTAAATACGTTATATTAACATCATTAATATAATACACATTTAAATTCTTATATTTTATAAAACCATCATAATTAATAGGGTTATTCCCTATCAATTCAACATACAACTTGTCACGATTGGTTATTGTCCTGTCACCTCCAGTATAATCAGTCACCACTAGGTACGTTATAAAGTCATTATTTCCGTTATCATCTTCTCCTACTGCTATATCAGCTTCATTATAAGGTAAGTATTTCATATATTTTGTTTTCTTCCATCCTACTCTCTCTATCAACTCTTTATAACCTCTATCTAACTTAAATACTTGCATCTCACCCTCTACACACAACTCTTTCTCTAAATATCTCTCACTCCATTCAGAGGGTATTACTACATTAAAACCTCTCCTGATTTCTACAGGAACAATACAACAATTCAAAAAACAATTATCGGTAGACCATTTATCTACCCAATACACTCGTGAAGCCTTTTCTTCACCCCCGACTACAACATTACGGGAAAAATTTACCCCCTGTAACCCCTTTATCTGTAAATTCTCTCTATACTTTCTCTCTAATTCATCAACACTTTTTATCACTTCATTATCAAATTCTACTCCCATTATACTTTTATCACCACTCTCAATACTCACACAATTATTTTCTAACACCATATTTTTAATTCTATTATCACAATTATCACCACTACTTACCTTGTCTTTATTTTCATTCAATTTATTTGATTCTCTACTCTTATTTTCTAACTGTATTTTGTCTAACTTTGTACCTATTTCATTTAATCTTTTGTCCAAATTACAACTCTGTTTTTTAATTTCTTTTTTGATATCACTCAATTGTATATCAAATTGGTTTAATTTTTCATTAAAAGTATCAAATTTGATGCTCTGCTCATTGAAAAGCAGTTTCATCATTCGTATTGTGTCATTTTCCTCAACTCTTTTTGTTGGGGCTGGTGTTGAACAAATACTATCACCCATCATTTCTGATTCTGTTCTACTCGTCTCATTACTATTTGCCATTTCTTTTTTTTGTATATTATTAATATATTAGCAATAATAAATTTATTTTAGTTGTTGTGTTGTACTCTATTCATACCATGCATAACCTATACAGGTAACCTCTATTTTTTCGTATATTTCACTACCCGTCTAACCTCTGGTTGTCTGCTTATTTATATATTTTTATTTATATATAAAGTCCAAGTTCAGGCTGCCATCTGTGAAGTTACCAATAATGTCCCTGTTCTGGGCGCAATCTGTGAAGTTACCCTCTTTGGTAAACTAAATAATTATTATTTATGAACATGGAATTATCAGACTTTATGTAATTTGCATAAATTATCCTGTCACCGGAATCACACTTGTTTCGCTCAGTTACATGCATTAGGCTTTGGGTCCAGAATTTCGTTAAGCAGACAGGGGCAGTGGTTATAGGGTACTGAAATAATGAGGTACACACATTAGTATAACTAACTTGATTGTATTTATCAAATTTTGTGGTAGCTTGATACATAACTATTCATTAACAATTGTAGACTTTTAAAATGGCGGCGATCTCATTCCGCACTTGACCTCTGTTCAAGGTTAATTACATAAATTTATTATTTGGTTACCATTATTTCTTTCAATTCAATTACTGCTAGCATTTAAAAGATTTCCTGTTTTAATGACATTTTAATGACACTAACTATCTGTGTAACTCACAAACCAACGCCTCATGTTATATTTAAGTTGATCAACGTAATCACACACTCTGTCACTCTCTCTCTTTCTCTCTTACTGAAATTTTACACATGTTTGGTTCAGATATGAATGAGCTCATTAAATAAACTTCTAAATTTAGAAAATAATTCGAATAGGGTCTTTCCTGTAATTGATGTGGTGTAGATTCCTCTCCATGGCGATGTTGGCAGAAGGTCGGCCGAATTTCGTGCTGTTTTGCCCACTGATTCTAATTGAAATTCATTTTTAAATTATTCACTGACTCGAGTATGGTTACTGTTAAACTTTGATGAATAGCTATTGCATTTTGTTTAGTAAATATTACATATTTGGCAAAATTTTGCCCACTGCACTGTGGCGAGCGTATATGGCTCGATGGCTGCTGATGCTGAACTGGGCGGAAGCCGGCACAATTAGTATGCAAATTTGTTGTGCCTGACGTCATTATCTATTGTTCTTTTCGCTTCCGCCTGGTTAATACGTAATGGTTCTTTATCTCGTCATTGTTTTGGTGACGATTTATTACAGTGGACCAATAGAAAGTCAGTATTGTCAGTTTTTTGCGCCTAACACTGCCATTATCGTTGTTTCAATTTGCTCGTACGCCTCTGACCTTGGATCGGCTCTCCACCGGTGAATTTACATATTATTTGGGACTTGGGTCAAAACTAACCTTGCCTGATTCAACATTATGATTACAATAAAATTTACAATAAAAACACCCTTACATCCCATTATTCCGATACAGACAATTTGGTACTGTTACAAAACCCCCTCAATGAAAGGTTTTGTGTCGAGACACAAAAACTTTCATTGACTCATTCACTCTTTTCTAAAAGGATCAGTTCAGATATGTGCCACAACCCCCTGTAGTGTTTATACGAAAAAGAAATACAATAACTTACCCTTGGTCTAATGATGAGGACAGTACCTGCATGACCTTACTGGACTTCTCCTGAGAGATCCCTACACCATAAGGCCATGAGGCACTGCACGCTCCTGTTCTGACGCTCCGGCCAGCGCAGGACCGCGGTCACAACACCATAAAAACTCTGGAACATTCAATACAAAATTTTAAAACAGTGGCCTTATTCATTTACATATCCGCAACTGATATGTTTCCTCTTAGATGCATTGGTTTGTGATTTGAGGCATTGGTTTCATTTATTTATAAACTACCAAATAACTCAAAATTATAACAAGATTTAAGACAGATCAGCCTTCTCCTTTTCGACACTCCTATATATTCTTATCAAGTTCTCTGACTTTAGTCAACATCAAATTACCTCTCTCGTCATGAAATTTATATTCTTATACTAACACAAACAAATTTTAACTTGCGAACAACAACTATTATTCTCATTCATTTATTTCAATTACTATCAGTATATTTATCTAGCATGGCAGCATTTTTAACTATCTAAATTTCTTTATTCATTTCGTTACTTTAATTTTACTCCTTTTAACAGAATCATTTTTTCCCAGAGACTTGTTACTCTAACACAAATTTAATATTATCATGGTCACTACCTTTACAGTAGCCTCCTAGCCACACACTGTCATCAACATAATAAAACATGGTACATCATAAGCATTAAACACTAACATTGAACAATTCACATTACTTAATTCATATTTACATAACTTGTAGCAGAACTTTATAACATCATTACTTCATCTCTCTATTAACTTTTATCATTTAACATTCATTTAGATTCTGTGCAAAATTCTCAAATTTGTCATTTACCTTTCCATTTACCTTACCTTTCAGTTACATCACCTTTCTACTATGAATTTTCCTTTCTAACCTTTTTATCCTTATTTAGTTTGGGTGACTCTCAATTATTCACTATTTTCTCTATCTTATTTTGGCATTCGTCAATCTAACCTCACTCACCTCTTTTTCACTACTGACAACCGCTTCTAACCATTAATATAATATGACACCAATATCTCTATAATTACCCCCTTCACAAATCCCATTTAAAACCTCTGGCACCGCTCATTTTGTACTAGTATGTGTGTATTCCCTCTAACCAACTCATTCCCTTATCGGTTCCTGACCCTTTCAGGTAACCCTTTCCGGCACACAATGGTCCCTTCCTGTCTCAACATCTCTCGTTGGACTCCTACACCAATACCCTTATTACAAAATATCACCATCCACACCAAATATAATTACCACTCACATTACTCAACTCTACTTATAATCACTAACCACTGTGTCCCTAAAATATCTAACACCTCTTTATATATTATCAGCATCTCAGCACTTTATTTTCCCTAACTCCCAATAACTCTATTTTATCCTTACTACCCAAACTCTTTACAACATTTCAACTTAATACACCATTACAAAATTTATCACTTATCAACTAACAACAATACCTCTCAATACCCAAATATATAATCATTTGCTAACCATTAGACTCTGAATCTCATAATATCATTTAAACTTCCTTTAGTTATTTAAAATCCTACAATACCTGTTTACATAAAAATTACATAAAATACACAACAGCAAAAATACACAAATACATAGACATCAATACACAAAAATATACAATTCACATAATCATGAAATCATTTGCCATAATCAGTCCATTTTTAAAAACACTGTCCACACACTTAAATGTTCATAACACAATAGAAGGTCTACCCTCCATCGTTAAACAATAGTCTTATCTTTGGTCTGTACAATTTATTTTTTATTAAATACGTTATATTAACATCATTAATATAATACACATTTAAATTCTTATATTTTATAAAACCATCATAATTAATAGGGTTATTCCCTATCAATTCAACATGCAACTTGTCACGATTGGTTATTGTCCTGTCACCTCCAGTATAATCAGTCACCACTAGGTACGTTATAAAGTCATTATTTCCGTTATCATCTTCTCCTACTGCTATATCAGCTTCATTATAAGGTAAGTATTTCATATATTTTGTTTTCTTCCATCCTACTCTCTCTATCAACTCTTTATAACCTCTATCTAACTTAAATACTTGCATCTCACCCTCTACACACAACTCTTTCTCTAAATATCTCTCACTCCATTCAGAGGGTATTACTACATTAAAACCTCTCCTGATTTCTACAGGAACAATACAACAATTCAAAAAACAATTATCGGTAGACCATTTATCTACCCAATACACTCGTGAAGCCTTTTCTTCACCCCCGACTACAACATTACGGGAAAAATTTACCCCCTGTAACCCCTTTATCTGTAAATTCTCTCTATACTTTCTCTCTAATTCATCAACACTTTTTATCACTTCATTATCAAATTCTACTCCCATTATACTTTTATCACCACTCTCAATACTCACACAATTATTTTCTAACACCATATTTTTAATTCTATTATCACAATTATCACCACTACTTACCTTGTCTTTATTTTCATTCAATTTATTTGATTCTCTACTCTTATTTTCTAACTGTATTTTGTCTAACTTTGTACCTATTTCATTTAATCTTTTGTCCAAATTACAACTCTGTTTTTTAATTTCTTTTTTGATATCACTCAATTGTATATCAAATTGGTTTAATTTTTCATTAAAAGTATCAAATTTGATGCTCTGCTCATTGAAAAGCAGTTTCATCATTCGTATTGTGTCATTTTCCTCAACTCTTTTTGTTGGGGCTGGTGTTGAACAAATACTATCACCCATCATTTCTGATTCTGTTCTACTCGTCTCATTACTATTTGCCATTTCTTTTTTTTGTATATTATTAATATATTAGCAATAATAAATTTATTTTAGTTGTTGTGTTGTACTCTATTCATACCATGCATAACCTATACAGGTAACCTCTATTTTTTCGTATATTTCACTACCCGTCTAACCTCTGCTTGTCTGCTTATTTATATATTTTTATTTATATATAAAGTCCAAGTTCAGGCTGCCATCTGTGAAGTTACCAATAATGTCCCTGTTCTGGGCGCAATCTGTGAAGTTACCCTCTTTGGTAAACTAAATAATTATTATTTATGAACATGGAATTATCAGACTTTATGTAATTTGCATAAATTATCCTGTCACCGGAATCACACTTGTTTCGCTCAGTTACATGCATTAGGCTTTGGGTCCAGAATTTCGTTAAGCAGACAGGGGCAGTGGTTATAGGGTACTGAAATAATGAGGTACACACATTAGTATAACTAACTTGATTGTATTTATCAAATTTTGTGGTAGCTTGATACATAACTATTCATTAACAATTGTAGACTTTTAAAATGGCGGCGATCTCATTCCGCACTTGACCTCTGTTCAAGGTTAATTACATAAATTTATTATTTGGTTACCATTATTTCTTTCAATTCAATTACTGCTAGCATTTAAAAGATTTCCTGTTTTAATGACATTTTAATGACACTAACTATCTGTGTAACTCACAAACCAACGCCTCATGTTATATTTAAGTTGATCAACGTAATCACACACTCTGTCACTCTCTCTCTTTCTCTCTTACTGAAATTTTACACATGTTTGGTTCAGATATGAATGAGCTCATTAAATAAACTTCTAAATTTAGAAAATAATTCGAATAGGGTCTTTCCTGTAATTGATGTGGTGTAGATTCCTCTCCATGGCGATGTTGGCAGAAGGTCGGCCGAATTTCGTGCTGTTTTGCCCACTGATTCTAATTGAAATTCATTTTTAAATTATTCACTGACTCGAGTATGGTTACTGTTAAACTTTGATGAATAGCTATTGCATTTTGTTTAGTAAATATTACATATTTGGCAAAATTTTGCCCACTGCACTGTGGCGAGCGTATATGGCTTGATGGCTGCTGATGCTGAACTGGGCGGAAGCCGGCACAATTAGTATGCAAATTTGTTGTGCCTGACGTCATTATCTATTGTTCTTTTCGCTTCCGCCTGGTTAATACGTAATGGTTCTTTATCTCGTCATTGTTTTGGTGACGATTTATTACAGTGGACCAATAGAAAGTCAGTATTGTCAGTTTTTTGCGCCTAACACTGCCATTATCGTTGTTTCAATTTGCTCGTACGCCTCTGACCTTGGATCGGCTCTCCACCGGTGAATTTACATATTATTTGGGACTTGGGTCAAAACTAACCTTGCCTGATTCAACATTATGATTACAATAAAATTTACAATAAAAACACCCTTACATCCCATTATTCCGATACAGACAATTTGGTACTGTTACAAAACCCCCTCAATGAAAGGTTTTGTGTCGAGACACAAAAACTTTCATTGACTCATTCACTCTTTTCTAAAAGGATCAGTTCAGATATGTGCCACAACCCCCTGTAGTGTTTATACGAAAAAGAAATACAATAACTTACCCTTGGTCTAATGATGAGGACAGTACCTGCATGACCTTACTGGACTTCTCCTGAGAGATCCCTACACCATAAGGCCATGAGGCACTGCACGCTCCTGTTCTGACGCTCCGGCCAGCGCAGGACCGCGGTCACAACACCATAAAAACTCTGGAACATTCAATACAAAATTTTAAAACAGTGGCCTTATTCATTTACATATCCGCAACTGATATGTTTCCTCTTAGATGCATTGGTTTGTGATTTGAGGCATTGGTTTCATTTATTTATAAACTACCAAATAACTCAAAATTATAACAAGATTTAAGACAGATCAGCCTTCTCCTTTTCGACACTCCTATATATTCTTATCAAGTTCTCTGACTTTAGTCAACATCAAATTACCTCTCTCGTCATGAAATTTATATTCTTATACTAACACAAACAAATTTTAACTTGCGAACAACAACTATTATTCTCATTCATTTATTTCAATTACTATCAGTATATTTATCTAGCATGGCAGCATTTTTAACTATCTAAATTTCTTTATTCATTTCGTTACTTTAATTTTACTCCTTTTAACAGAATCATTTTTTCCCAGAGACTTGTTACTCTAACACAAATTTAATATTATCATGGTCACTACCTTTACAGTAGCCTCCTAGCCACACACTGTCATCAACATAATAAAACATGGTACATCATAAGCATTAAACACTAACATTGAACAATTCACATTACTTAATTCATATTTACATAACTTGTAGCAGAACTTTATAACATCATTACTTCATCTCTCTATTAACTTTTATCATTTAACATTCATTTAGATTCTGTGCAAAATTCTCAAATTTGTCATTTACCTTTCCATTTACCTTACCTTTCAGTTACATCACCTTTCTACTATGAATTTTCCTTTCTAACCTTTTTATCCTTATTTAGTTTGGGTGACTCTCAATTATTCACTATTTTCTCTATCTTATTTTGGCATTCGTCAATCTAACCTCACTCACCTCTTTTTCACTACTAACAACCGCTTCTAACCATTAATATAATATGACACCAATATCTCTATAATTACCCCCTTCACAAATCCCATTTAAAACCTCTGGCACCGCTCATTTTGTACTAGTATGTGTGTATTCCCTCTAACCAACTCATTCCCTTATCGGTTCCTGACCCTTTCAGGTAACCCTTTCCGGCACACAACGGTCCCTTCCTGTCTCAACATCTCTCGTTGGACTCCTACACCAATACCCTTATTACAAAATATCACCATCCACACCAAATATAATTACCACTCACATTACTCAACTCTACTTATAATCACTAACCACTGTGTCCCTAAAATATCTAACACCTCTTTATATATTATCAGCATCTCAGCACTTTATTTTCCCTAACTCCCAATAACTCTATTTTATCCTTACTACCCAAACTCTTTACAACATTTCAACTTAATACACCATTACAAAATTTATCACTTATCAACTAACAACAATA
Organism: Magicicada septendecula; assembly: GCA_034769895.1. Lineage (NCBI taxonomy): Eukaryota > Metazoa > Arthropoda > Insecta > Hemiptera > Cicadidae > Magicicada > Magicicada septendecula. The sequence goes on from JAWRYS010000504.1 coordinate 153,203, forward strand.
CCTCTCAATACCCAAATATATAATCATTTGCTAACCATTAGACTCTGAATCTCATAATATCATTTAAACTTCCTTTAGTTATTTAAAATCCTACAATACCTGTTTACATAAAAATTACATAAAATACACAACAGCAAAAATACACAAATACATAGACATCAATACACAAAAATATACAATTCACATAATCATGAAATCATTTGCCATAATCAGTCCTAATCAGTCCATTTTTAAAAACACTGTCCACACACTTAAATGTTCATAACACAATAGAAGGTCTACCCTCCATCGTTAAACAATAGTCTTATCTTTGGTCTGTACAATTTATTTTTTATTAAATACGTTATATTAACATCATTAATATAATACACATTTAAATTCTTATATTTTATAAAACCATCATAATTAATAGGGTTATTCCCTATCAATTCAACATACAACTTGTCACGATTGGTTATTGTCCTGTCACCTCCAGTATAATCAGTCACCACTAGGTACGTTATAAAGTCATTATTTCCGTTATCATCTTCTCCTACTGCTATATCAGCTTCATTATAAGGTAAGTATTTCATATATTTTGTTTTCTTCCATCCTACTCTCTCTATCAACTCTTTATAACCTCTATCTAACTTAAATACTTGCATCTCACCCTCTACACACAACTCTTTCTCTAAATATCTCTCACTCCATTCAGAGGGTATTACTACATTAAAACCTCTCCTGATTTCTACAGGAACAATACAACAATTCAAAAAACAATTATCGGTAGACCATTTATCTACCCAATACACTCGTGAAGCCTTTTCTTCACCCCCGACTACAACATTACGGGAAAAATTTACCCCCTGTAACCCCTTTATCTGTAAATTCTCTCTATACTTTCTCTCTAATTCATCAACACTTTTTATCACTTCATTATCAAATTCTACTCCCATTATACTTTTATCACCACTCTCAATACTCACACAATTATTTTCTAACACCATATTTTTAATTCTATTATCACAATTATCACCACTACTTACCTTGTCTTTATTTTCATTCAATTTATTTGATTCTCTACTCTTATTTTCTAACTGTATTTTGTCTAACTTTGTACCTATTTCATTTAATCTTTTGTCCAAATTACAACTCTGTTTTTTAATTTCTTTTTTGATATCACTCAATTGTATATCAAATTGGTTTAATTTTTCATTAAAAGTATCAAATTTGATGCTCTGCTCATTGAAAAGCAGTTTTCATCATTCGTATTGTGTCATTTTCCTCAACTCTTTTTGTTGGGGCTGGTGTTGAACAAATACTATCACCCATCATTTCTGATTCTGTTCTACTCGGTCTCATTACTATTTTGCCATTTCTTTTTTTTTGTATATTATTAATATATTAGCAATAATAAATTTATTTTAGTTGTTGTGTTGTACTCTATTCATTACCATGCATAACCTATACAGGTAAACCCTCTATTTTTTCGTATATTTCACTACCCGTCTAACTCTGGTTGTCTGCTTATTTATATATTTTTTATTTATATATAAAGTCCAAAGTTCAGGCTGCCATCTGTGAAGTTACCAATAATGTCCCTGTTCTGGGCGCAATCTGTGAAGTTACCCTCTTTGGTAAACTAAATAATTATTATTTATGAACATGGAATTATCAGACTTTATGTAATTTGCATAAATTATCCTGTCACCCCGGAATCACACTTGTTTCGCTCAGTTACATGCATTAGGCTTTGGGTCCAGAATTTCGTTAAGCAGACAGGGGCAGTGGTTATAGGGTACTGAAATAATGAGGTACACACATTAGTATAACTAACTTGATTGTATTTATCAAATTTTGTGGTAGCTTGATACATAACTATTCATTAACAATTGTAGACTTTTAAAATGGCGGCGATCTCATTCCGCACTTGACCTCTGTTCAAGGTTAATTACATAAATTTATTATTTGGTTACCATTATTTCTTTCAATTCAAATTACTGCTTAGCATTTAAAAGATTTCCTGTTTTAATGACATTTTAATGACACTAACTATCTGTGTAACTCACAAACCAACGCCTCATGTTATATTTAAGTTGATCAACGTAATCACACACTCTGTCACTCTCTTCTCTTTCTCTCTTACTGAAATTTTACAACATGTTTGGTTCAGATATGAATGAGCTCATTAAATAAACTTCTAAAATTTAGAAAATAATTTCGAATAGGGTCTTTCCTGTAATTGATGTGGTGTAGATTCCTCTCCATGGCGATGTTGGCAGAAGGTCGGCCGAATTTCGTGCTGTTTTGCCCACTGATTCTAATTGAAATTCATTTTTAAATTATTCACTGACTCGAGTATGGTTACTGTTAAACTTTGATGAATAGCTATTGCATTTTGTTTAGTAAATATTACATATTTGGCAAAATTTTTGCCCACTGCACTGTGGCGAGCGTATATGGCTCGATGGCTGCTGATGCTGAACTGGGCGGAAGCCGGCACAATTAGTATGCAAATTTGTTGTGCCTGACGTCATTATCTATTGTTCTTTTCGCTTCCGCCTGGTTAATACGTAATGGTTCTTTATCTCGTCATTGTTTTGGTGACGATTTATTACAGTGGACCAATAGAAAAGTCAGTATTGTCAGTTTTTTGCGCCTAACACTGCGATTATCGTTGTTTCAATTTGCTCGTACGCCTCTGACCTTGGATCGGCTCTCCACCGGTGAAATTTACATATTATTTGGGACTTGGGTCAAAACTAACCTTGCCTGATTCAACATTATGATTACAATAAAATTTACAATAAAAACACCCTTACAATCCCATTATTCCGATACAGACAATTTGGTACTGTTACAAAACCCCCTCAATGAAAGGTTTTGTGTCGAGACACAAAAACTTTCATTGACTCATTCACTCTTTTCTAAAAGGATCAGTTCAGATATGTGCCACAACCCCCTGTAGTGTTTATACGAAAAAGAAATACAATAACTTACCCTTGGTCTAATGATGAGGACAGTACCTGCATGACCTTACTGGACTTCTCCTGAGAGATCCCTACACCATAAGGCCATGAGGCACTGCACGCTCCTGTTCTGACGCTCCGGCCAGCGCAGGACCGCGGTCACAACACCATAAAAACTCTGGAAACATTCAATACAAAATTTTAAAACAGTGGCCTTATTCATTTACATATCCGCAACTGATATGTTTCCTCTTAGATGCATTGGTTTGTGATTTGAGGCATTGGTTTCATTTATTTATAAACTACCAAATAACTCAAAATTATAACAAGATTTAAGACAGATCAGCCTTCTCCTTTTCGACACTCCTATATATTTCATATCAAGTTCTCTGACTTTAGTCAACATCAAATTACCTCTCTCGTCATGAAATTTATATTCTTATACTAACACAAACAAATTTTAACTTGCGAACAACAACTATTATTCTCATTCATTTATTTCAATACTATCAGTATATTTATCTAGCATGGCAGCATTTTTAACTATCTAAATTTCTTTATTCATTTCGTTACTTTAATTTTACTCCTTTTTAACAGAATCATTTTTTCCCAGAGACTTGTTACTCTAACACAAATTTAATATTATCATGGTCACTACCTTTACAGTAGCCTCCTAGCCACACACTGTCATCAACATAATAAAACATGGTACATCATAAGCATTAAACACTAACATTGAACAATTCACATTACTTAATTCATATTTTACATAACTTGTAGCAGAAACTTTATAACATCATTACTTCATCTCTCTATTAACTTTTATCATTTAACATTCATTTAGATTCTGTGCAAAATTCTCAAATTTGTCATTTACCTTTCCATTTACCTTACCTTTTCAGTTACATCACCTTTCTACTATGAATTTTTCCTTTCTAACCTTTTTATCCTTATTTAGTTTGGGTGACTCTCAATTATTCACTATTTTCTCTATCTTATTTTGGCATTCGTCAATCTAACCTCACTCACCTCTTTTTCACTACTGACAACCGCTTCTAAACCATTAATATAATATGACACCAATATCTCTATAATTACCCCCTTCACAAATCCCATTTAAAACCTCTGGCACCGCTCATTTTGTACTAGTATGTGTGTATTCCCTCTAACCAACTCATTCCCTTATCGGTTCCTGACCCTTTCAGGTAACCCTTTCCGGCACACAATGGTCCCTTCCTGTCTCAACATCTCTCGTTGGACTCCTACACCAATACCCTTATTACAAAATATCACCATCCACACCAAATATAATTACCACTCACATTACTCAACTCTACTTATAATCACTAACCACTGTGTCCCTAAAATATCTAACACCCTCTTTATATATTATCAGCATCTCAGCAACTTTATTTTCCCTAACTCCCAATAACTCTATTTTATCCTTACTACCCCAAAATCTTTACAACATTTCAACTTAATACACCATTACAAAATTTATCACTTATCAACTAACAACAATACCTCTCAATACCCAAATATATAATCATTTGCTAACCATTAGACTCTGAATCTCATAATATCATTTAAACTTCCTTTAGTTATTAAAATCCTACAATACCTGTTTAC